>CM045885.1:3198615-3213615 GCA_025169545.1 Anguilla japonica
TACTACATGGAACCATTTATGAACGGTATTTCCCAAAAACAGGAACCAAAATGTAAGGTCAGAGGCAAAAGAAAGTCTTGTAGAAATGGTCTGGTTTAGGGCATGATGCTGTACTGTTTTTTAAATGTGCAAACATTGGCAGTAAAATGGGTGATACTGAAGAGCTCAGTGACTTTCAGTGTGGCACTGTCATGGGATGACGCCTTTCCAACAAGTCAGTCTGTGAAGCTTCTGCCCCGCTAGAGCCCCAGTCAACTGTGAGTGCTGTTATTGAGAAGTGGAAACGTCCGGGAACAACAACAGCTCCGCCTCTAAGAGGCCACACAAACAATATCAGTACAAGAGCAGTTCCTCAAGAGCTTCATGAAATGGGTTTCCATGGCCAAGTAGGGGGAGGAGGAGGAATGATGGCCTTGGGCTGTTTTTCATGTTTTGTGTTAGGCCCTTCAGTTCCAGTGAATACAAGTCTTAAAGGAGTACCATGGTGATGGTGTACCATGATTTTTTTGTGCGCTATTAGCACAAGAGGCATTGAAGAAACACAATGAGTAAAGTATTAAATATGTCCGTTCTGTATTTTTGGAGAAATATGCGTTTTAAATTTATCGTCCTATTTTCAACCGGTTGAGAAAGTTGTCAACTTGGTGCGTCACGATCACAGTAACCACTCCCCTTTCCACGCCCCGTGAACCCATGGATAACTCGAGACCCACAGTTTGCGCCGCCGGCTTACAGGCAAGACAATGCAAATATTTGACTAACGTTAGGTTCACTTAAATTAGAGTGCCTTTTAAGAACTATATAGATTATTTCTGGTTATATTCATTTAGCTAGCTAGCTAACGTTAGCTCGCTAGGTAGTTTGCTTTCATAGGACAGAGTGTAGCACAGTGGGTAAGGAACTGGGCTTGTAACCGAAAGGTCGCAGGTTCGATTCCCGGGTAGGACACTGCCGTTGTACCCTTGAGCAAGGTACTTAACCGAAATTCAGTATATATCCATCTGTATAAATGGATACAATGTAAAAATGCTATGTAAAAGTTGTGTAAGTCGCTCTGGATAAGAGCGTCTGCTAAATGCCTGTAATGTAATAAGGCAATGTTATCGATAACGTTAGCTAGCTAGTTTGCTTTTATGAGGATGTTATAGTTGTGCTTTTATCTTAACTTGGCTAGCTAGATAGCAAAAAATATAATTGGATATTAGTCAACGTCCTTACTTTAGCTATCTATCGATACTTGATATACTACTAAGCTAGCTAGCTTGTGAAAAGTCTCCCAAAAAGAGCGCGTAGCATGGGGGTAGCTATGGAAACGGGGCACAGTCTGTCAATCATAGCTAACTGACAGTTCTCATTACCACGCCCAGGCGGTTCGGGTAAACTTTTATAGTGGGAAATTTAGGCTTAGAAAAATACGTTTTAAAGTACATTGAAATGACTGAATAATAACAAAAATTATGCACATTTGTTTTGTTGTTGCCTAAAGTCACGTTCAACCACCATGGTACTCCTTTAATGCTACAGCATGCAATGACATTCTACAGCATTGTGCTCTTCCAACTTTGTGACAACAGTTTGGGGAAAGGCCCTTTCCTGTTTCAGCATGACAATGCCCCCTCGCACAAAGCGAGGTCCATAAAGAAATGGTTTGCTGAGTTTGTTGGGAAAGAACTTGACTGTTTCAAGTTCCCTGTTACTTCCCTCCGCCTCAGGTGGGGGCGCTGGCCGTTTGGACACATGCGTGTGTCTCGTTACAGGTAATTGAGAGCACCTGTGGCGGTGTCCTTTTAAGAAGCTTGGAGTCGGCTTCTCAAAGATGGGGGGGGTTTTTCTCCTCACCTCTCGACCACGGCCGGGTCTTGATTTTATCATGTTTTGCAGCTATTTTGGTATCACTTATGTGTAGTTAAATAAAGTTATTGGTTATTTTTGGGAAACTTTGGTTTTGGCTTCGTTATGTTTGCGGGGGGTTGAGAGCAACCGTAACATAAATGGGGGCTCGTCCGGATTTTACCCTTTGGAGTTTTAAACTTTCTGTTCTTAGCCGGTTAGCTTAGCCGCTGGGCGGGTCCAAGGGACTTGTCACTTTTTTATTTTTCCTTTTTTGTTTTTGGTGGCTAATATGAGTGGGGGTACGCTTCGGGGCACTGAGGTCGACTAGTCAAGTGGTCTGCTGATAGTGCTCACGAGTTTAGCGTTCAATGAATTGGAATGCCGACTGCGAGCCAGGCCTTATGCCCCACACCCATGCTCAAACTCACTAATGCTTCTGTGGCTGAATGGAAAGCCCCACAGCCATATTCCGAAATCTACTGGAAATCCCACAGAGGAGTGGAGACTGTTACAGTAGCAAAGGGGGGTGTGATGTGAATGGTAAATGGACTGCATTTATATAGCGCTTTTATCCAAAGCGCTTTATAATTGATGCCTCTCATTCGCCAGAGCAGTTAGGGGTTAGGTGTCTTGGTAAATGGACTGCATTTATATAGCGCTTTTATCCAAAGCTTTACAATTGATGCCTCTCATTCACCAGAGCAGTTAGGGGTTAGGGGTTAGGTGTCTTGCTCAAGGACACTTCGACACGCCCAGGGTGGGGTTTGAACCGGCAACCCTCCGACTGCCAGACAATCGGTCTTACCTCCTGAGCTATGTCGCCCCATGTCTTGCTCAAGGACACTTCGACACGCCCAGGGTGGGGTTTGAACCGGCAACCCTCCGACTGCCAGACAATCGGTCTTACCTCCTGAGCTATGTCGCCCCTTATGTGATGTTCAGGTGTCCACATACTTTTGGAAATATAGTGTACTCAGTAAAGTACCAGTTTCTCCATATTCTCTCTCATGTCTGGTTGCTGTGACCATGCAGGGGTGTGGGTATTTGCACAAAGTGTACAGTCAGGACTGTGACACACTTCAGACCTCAGGCCTTTTTCATTACAGGTAATTCACTGAGCCAAGGCAGGACAATGGCTCCTTTCCCACAGGGCTCGCATACCAGCGAGAGGCCGTGTGACACGGTGTGTTGTGAAATAAGAGACAGGTTAAAACAGATGAGCTCTGGCGGGTACGGTTCTGTAGCACGAGAGGAGAGAGGAGCAGGCAGATTTACTATTCCCAGCACACTGAGGATTAGAACACAGGTCAGCAAACAGGAAGAGAGGGACAAAAACTGGAACATCAGTGTAAGTTCACTTAATAAGGACTATGTTGGACTAGCCTGTCGGCATGCAGGCTGTATTAGTGATGTCATGGTCTATCAGTACCTGGAATTCTGCAGGAAGAATATTACCCTCACGTTTCCGCAGGAGAGTCAATGAAATCGCAATTGGCCGATGGAAATAGGAAAATTAGGCCTCAGGCCTTGCCCCAGAATGTCCAACAAATGGATTCTGGAGACGAGAGGGACGTAACATTTGGGTAACATCAGTGTCACGCTGCTAAACTTCGGTGACTGCTTCTTCTCTACAGACATCCTTCTCTGTGGGACAGAGATGCTGTAACACGGAAGATGATCACATAGCATTATTAAGTACCTGATTAACTTCGGTCACTTAATGCCAAGATGTGTCCTTTCTTAATGGCACACTTTGTGTTTCCCATCGTCAGCATTCGGTCTGAATGTGGCATGGTTGTGTAGGTGATGTAATCATGTGATTACCTACAGGCATACAAAAATTATGAAGAAAACTTTATTGCAATATCAGCATAGGTTGCAAGGACAAAAAAAGTATTAAAAAGCCCAATCATATATACACACACACCTCAGTTCATAAGTAATTCAATGCAATACTAGACTTAAAATAAAAAATAAAATACTTAATTCAGGCTGAGCAAACATAGACTGAGGGAAGATTCAATTGATGTTTTTACATTTTCAAAAGAGTTTTGAAAATTTTGGATGGCAAAAGATACTTCTGTCAGCAGAGCAGTCAATAGGAATCCCAAACCAGCACAGAGTGAAGGCTTATGACAGTTTCCTTCCACAATCTTAAGTGTTCCATAAAGTTTTTGATCCTTTCCAAATACAACAAGATACAGCCAGAGGAATTAATTATGTGTCGATTTGTAGAGAAAGGAAACTGACATACTGCCAATGCTCTGAGCTGTAGCACCAGTATGTTCAATCAATCAGTCAATCAATCAAAATTTCATTATATAGTGCATTTCACAAACAATTGTCACAATACAATCCTGACCTAAACCTCCACAGGAGCAAGCCTAAAGCAACAGTGGTACGGAAAAACTCTTTGTGTTGCCAATATACATGCTTTCTTGTGACTTTAAGAATTGTGAATGGGTGTATGGGACTTCGGGGCGTTAAAATGTAATTTGAAATTTATCAGAAAGTTCTGGACAATCCTTTGTTTGACTGTGTCCAGTACCAGTGCAAAAAAAAAAAAACTTTATCAAAATGACATAGAAAGACAACATAATGCTAGATGTGGTATCTGGATGTGCATCAATTGTATGGCTGGCAAGTGAAAAAGTTCCTGCGGCGTCGCATGGTAATGCTAATGAATATGACAGCAATTAATGGCAGTCATGATTAATGACAAATATAAAGACATAAGAGACACTTTAGCTACAAAAATATTAAATTTGTAATACACAGGTGCAATATAGTAATTCAGGGATAATACCCTGGGTTCATTTACTGATTTATGTGAGACCAGCTCAGGCAACTAATTGTACAACTTATATTTTATTAAAGATTTTAAATGTTCACATTTGAAAATTATTGGCAATTTATTTAAAACACCACATTTTTTGACACACAGTGTGAAAGTATAAAGTTGTGAGGCACAGAACCAAACATTTACATAAAGAACAAAAGCACCTTGGGGCTTAATGCAGAATAAAAGTCCACAGTAGTTATTTCATATTCTCAAAATATAACAAAATTATTAAAAATAAATCTCTAATATTATCTCAGGGTTACTGTACCGTTTTTGAGAGGCCCAGACAGTTTTTGTGTGTGATGAAGGGAATTTTGGAAGCTCTCTGGTTTTTTTTGACCAGCTGGATTTACAATGGTGAATATCAGAGGGCACAAGGGGATAAAAAAAAAAAACCTACAGAATGTGATTTATCCTTCTCAGAAGCTTTGATGAACTTCTGAAAACTGGCTGCCGATCGTGTTTTTGAATGTTTGAATGTTCTGATAGAAGTCAGAAGCTACACTAAACAAATTCCGTGTACATTCCTTCTTGGACGGATTTTGTTACCACTATTTCAACTTCCCTTTACAAACCTCCTATTGTTCTGTGGCTCATGCACACTCAACTGGGTCAGCCAATCAAAAAGGCCAATTTTAACAGCGACTTTTAGCAAATCACTGCCTGCCAGCTCTGTAAGTGTCATTCATCAGGGGCAAGGAGTGAAAAATAAGAACTACCACACCTTTAAAATAATTACAGTAGAAAGCTTAAAATACTGTTATCTTGCTTAAAGACTGGGTTAAGAGGAAATGCCAAATTGATGTTTTTGGTGCATATATATATATACACGCAACTCAAAAAGAAACTGACAGAAATGTAAGAATCCGACGTAAACATGTTTCTCTTCCTGCCTGTTGATCCCAAACCGAAATCTGTTTCTTTCCAGGCAGTAGGTTTTCAAACGATTCACACATTTTATACTTTGCGACGGGCGTTCCTCAGATGGTGACATTTCCCTCTGCAGAGCCACAGCGTGAATTCCACTGGATGTGAAATATATGCAGTCTGCCTTCAGCGGGTCATTTAGCCGCACATTTAGCTCAAACAGTTTCACACCGTAGATGCGAGACATTGAACACTAGTGACACAGCACAGATCCCATGGGGAGGTACTCCATTTTCTGCATTGTTAATCCGTACGCTTGCGCACACAGGCCGGCCTTTCTGCGCCAGCGCAGATTGGCTCCGGCACTCTGTCGCCGTCACCAGTGACGGTCGGCTCCGCCCACTTCCGCTCGACCGAGGTCCTGCCCCCTCTCGCTGTGACCTCACGCCGTTGCCATGGAAACGGGGCGTCCGGCCATCAGCACGCCAGCGATGCTTTTGGCGACAGGTCCCCCGCGCCCTCCACCTCGGCCAAGGACGCCGCTTCGTACGGGACAGGAGCCTGCATTTCCCACAGACAGTGTCCCAGTCAGTGTCATACACGGCGTCATAGCAACGGCCTGTCAATCAAAACACGCCCCTCCCAGCCCCAGTAAACCAATCACATCGCAGGGAGACACGCAGCCCGGGCGCTAACGCGCGCATGAGGACACGTTTCCCCTCCTTCACGAGACACAAACCGCTCACAACTTAATAACAAGGTGAATAATGAAGTGAAACTTTGCTAAATATAGACGCTTCTCTTTATGATGCCGTACGTACAATAGGTACATTCTACCATAACGGCTTCACAAAAGAGCAGTGTGTCATAAGAGTGCAGCCATTTAAAAAGAGTCGTCTGTAACAGAGAGCAGCTTTTAAAAAAGAGACCGTATTTAATAGAAAGAGCTATTATTTTATAAAGGAAGCAGTACTTAAAAAGAGAGCTACTTTTTAAAAACACGTTTATAAGAGATCATCTTTTTATTACGGAGTGTCATTGGTAAGGCATCAGTATTTAATAAAGAGGGAGCAGTGTTGAAAAGGAGAAGCCGTGTTCAGAGAGGAAGTGGCTCGGAGCGCTGTGTTGACGGGGACGCTGCTCACCTTGGTGCTGGGACACGGTTTCCAGAACCTGAGCAGGAGAGTGAGACACACGGTGGCCAGGAGGAGGAAGAGCACGGAGCCCACGGCCAGAGAGGCCTTCAGCTCCACACTGACCTGCAGCTCGTTACTGCTGTTCCCTTCTGAAACACACACACACACACACACACACACACTGTCTCTGCCACATCTATACAGCACACACACACTACTGCACACACACACTGTCTTTATCACAGAAAACACACAACCACACACTGTCTTTATCACATCTCTATACAGCACACACACACACTATCTTTATCACATCTCTATACAGCACACACACACTGTCTTCATCACAGAAAACACACACACAAACACACACTGTCTTTATCACAGAAAACACACACAAACACACACTGTCTTTATCACAGAAAACACACACACACACACTGTCGTTATCACAGAAAACACAAACACACACACTGTCTTTATCACATCTATACAGCACACACACACTGTCTTTATCACAGAAAACACACACGCTGTTTCTGTCACAGCTCTATACAGCACACACACACACACACACACACACAGACACCGTCTCTTTCACAGAAAACACACACACACTCCGTCTCTGTCACAGCTCTATACAGGGCACGCACGCACACACACACACAGACACACACACACACACACACCGTCTCTATCTGTCACGTCTCTATACAGCACACACACCACTGCACACACACATATACATACACACACACACTTTATCCGTCACCGTCACATCTCTATACAGCACACATGCTACTGCACACATGCAAGCACACACACACTGTCTCTATCACAGAAAACAGACACACACATACTACACATGGCTATACTCACTGTGTGTGCAGGTGGCTATACTCACTATACCTACTGTACTCACCCCCTCTGCAGTCGGCAGCAATGTTGAGCTGCAGTGAGGGGTTCTCCACCACACACTGCAGTGTAGCGGTTTTGGGGCCGGTCCTCAGGGTGCTGGTAATATTATAGAGCCCTGTGAGGGGGTCCAGCTCGCTCAGGGGGTCCTGCAGCTTCTCCACAGCTTGACCGTCCTGCAGCCAGTAGATCCTCCCCTTGGGGAATCCCCCATTGGCCGAGCACCGGTACTGCTCTCCACTGTCATTAGAGCACTGCAGGCTGTAGTTCACTGAGACACAGAGAAAGACTAATGCTAATGTCCAGGCTGTGGTGCGCTGAGACACAGAGACATGCTAATGTCCAGGCTGTGGTGCGCTGAGACACAGAGACATGCTAATGCTAATGTCCAGGCTGTGGTGCGCTGAGACACAGAGACAGGCTAATGCTAATGTCCAGGCTGTGGTGCGCTGAGACACAGAGACAGGCTAATGCTAATGTCCAGGCTGTGGTGCGCTGAGACACAGAGACAGGCTAATGCTAATGTCCAGGCTGTGGTGCACTAAGACACAGAGACATGCTAATGCTAATGTCCAGGCTGTAGTGCGCTGAGACACAGAGAAAGGCTAATGCTAATGTCCAGGCGCAGGAACACAGAGACAGGCTAATGCTAATGTCCAGGCGCAGGGACAGAGAGACAGGCTAATGCTAATGTCCAGGCGCTGAGACACAGAGACAGGCTAATGCTAATGTTCAGGCTGTGGTGCGCTGAGACACAGAGACAGGCTAATGCTAATGTCCAGGCTGTGGTGCGCTGAGACATAGAGACAGGCTAATGCTAATGTCCAGGCTGTGGTGCGCTGAGACGCAGAGACAGGCTAATTCTAATATCCAGGCTATAGTGCGCTGAGACACAGAGAATGGCTAATGCTCACGTCCAGGCGCAGGAACACAGAGACAGGCTAATGCTAATGTCCAGGCTATGGTGCGCTGAGACACAGAGAATGGCTAATGCTCACGTCCAGGCGCAGGGACAGAGAGACAGGCTAATGCTAATGTACAGGCGCTGAGACACAGAGACCGGCTAATGCTATTGTAAAATTAGCATATCACATATCAGACTTGGTTAGTACACACGTACAGGTATTTCAATGGCCTGGATCATAGCAACTGTTGCTAAGGTGCGGCATAAGCCACAGCACTGACTGGATACGAAAACGTCCGGTTCTCACCCCCCACTTCCAGAGTCACCGTGAAATTAACGATGTGATCGTAGAGACAGGAGTACGTGTTCGCATCAGCGAGGCGCACGCGGCGGAGCAGCAGCGAGCAGTTTCCGTTATCCGCAGGGTGAAAAAGGCGAGTGCGGTGCTGGAACTGCCGGGCTCTGGTGGCCTTGTCCTCTTTGGCGATGGCGTAGTCCACGGTGGTGTGCTGGCCGATCTGCCAGACCAGGTAGTGCTTGCCGGGGTCACTGAGAGGGCAAACACAGGGCAGGAGCACATCCTGGCCCACAAGAGCACGGACAGTGGCCTGTGTGTGCCCTGAGTCCCAAAAGAGAGAGGGGGGGGGGGGGGGGGGGGGGGGGGAGAGAGAGAAAGGGAGAGGGAGAGACAGAGGGAGAGAGAGAGAGAGAGAGAGAGTTAGGACCTTCATACAGACAGCAACAAAACAATCACACACACACACACACACACACACAGAAAGGGGCTTAAGACTTGCTGGAACAGATGAAGCTGTTTTTTTTCTCTCTTTCTTCTCCTTAACCCTATTAAGACATGTCTTAAGGAAAAGAAAGGCTTAGGCTGTGTATTTTTTTCCACTCAAAAGAGACTCAATTGAAAAAGAAATGTCTCACTTAAATGGGAACCACATGATTGAGCAAGCAGTGAATAATACCTGTATCATATGATATTATCATATGTTGCACAACATATACATTTAATAAATGTCAGTAACATAGCTTGCTCTTTATAAAGAACAGTTCTATTGACATAAAGCCTCAAGTACAAAGGTCTAGAGGTCAAGATAACATTGTTGGCCAGTGTACAATCAGCAATATCTATGAGAAGCTATTATGAGTCTATATGAGACAGATGTGTAAGAGTCATCTTTCCTGATTGGACACAGTGGAGCTTGCATGGAGAGCAGGAACAAGGCCTGGTCAGACAGAGTTGATCATGAATGGAACGAGACCCAGTTTCATTCTGTCTGTGCGGTTTAAGTTTGGGGAAGCGAAACACTGAAGAATAACACTCAGGTTTCACTTCTGCTGAATCTCTCTGACACACACACATGCACACACAGTCTCACACACACTCTCACAGATGTGCACATGCACACACAGTCTCACACACACACTCTCACAGATGTGCACATGCACACACAATCTCACACACTTTCTCACAAATGTGCACATGCACACACAGTCTCACACACACACTCTCACAGATGTGCACATTCACACAGTCTCTCTCTCATTCTCTCTCACACACGCGCTCTCTCTTTCACACACATACACACACACTCTCTCAGGAATACACACTCTCATGTACACAAGTACCCACATTCTCACACTCTCTGAACAGTCCGAGAGTCTCTGCTTCTACTACATGACCTGGTGAGCTGCTCCACAACTCTATGTTTAACACATACTACAGAGACTACTGAAACTACTGAAACCACAGAAACTACTGAAACTACAGGGACTACTGAAACTACTGAGACCACAGAAACTACAATGACTACTGAAACTACTGAGACCACAGAAACTACTGAAACTACAAGGACTACTGAAACTACAGGGACTACTGAAACTACTGAGACCACAGAAACTACAATGACTACTGAAACTACTGAGACCACAGAAACTACTGAAACTACAAGGACTACTGAAACTGCAGGGACTACTGAAACTACTGAGACCACAGAAACTACAATGACTACTGAAACTACTGAGACCACAGAAACTACTGAAACTACAGGGACTACTGAAACTACTAAGACCACAGAAACTACAATGACTACTGAAACTACTGAGACCCCACAGAAACTACTGAAACTACAAGGACTACTGAAACTACTAAGGCCACAGAAACTACTGAAACTACAGGGACTACTGAAACTACTGAGACCACAGAAACTACTGGAACTACAAGGACTACTGAAACTACAGGGACTACTGAAACTACTAAGGCCACAGAAACTACTGAAACTACAGGGACTACTGAAACTACTGAGACCACAGAAACTACTGGAACTACAAGGACTACTGAAACTACAGGGACTACTGAAACTACTGAGACCACAGAAACTACAATGACTACTGAAACTACTGAGACCACAGAAACTACAATAACTACTGAAACTACAAGGACTATTGAAACTATAGGGACTACTGAAACTTCTGAGACCACAGAAACTACTGAAACTACAAGGAATACTGAAACTACTGAGACCACAGAAACTACTGAAACTACAAGGACTACTGAAACTAGTAATACTACAGATATTGTCTTCTACATAGGTCTCATTGCTTTAAAAGTAAAATAAAAATAAGTGTCAAATGCTATCACCATCAGCCATCTAGTACATGTCAGAAAATATAAACAGCACACACATTACAATCACCGCCTGCCACCCCACCGTCAACTCAGTTTATTCTGCAATCTTATGCTAAAGCTTAGTGAGAACATTTCCCTCAGCCATAAGCCAAAACCACAGCAGTCATGGAGCAGCGTTCACAGCAAAACAAACCATTCTCTCCGTGACAGGTGATAGAGACTTCTGTCAAGTGAGGACAAACTCACCAGGTAGGAGAAGAGAAGCCAGAACAGTCCAGACCACCCACATGATGCCGATTACCCTGTGAAGAACAACACAGGGGATTTCACTCATTTATTTCATCATTACATCTCTTTATTATTATTATTAGTTTTTTTGCATATGCATTGCTGAAACAGCAGGAGTGACACTTCATAATTAGTTTCATTCATTGTTGTTTTAAACTTTCAGTTTTGTGAGCAGCTTCAGATTTTGATGAATTTATGTCAGCCCTGGAGCAATGAAGCATTATGTGAAACCAGACACACCCCATTTTAATTGAGCAACAAATAATTGTGGTTTTCTGTCAACTAACACCTCAACAAATGAGCTAAAAGTTTGGAGTCAGTCTAAAAGAAAAGCCTGGATCAGAACATTTGTGGTCAAGTGTACCTGAAATATAAAGACCAATCAGAGTAATGGGCTTGCAATATTCATTTGTTTAATTTACTGTACTAAACAGTTATTTAATTACTTTGGTAAATGCATTTCTATTTATGTGCATGTACAACTACTAAAAATCGAATTTACTGTTATCATAAGGTTTTCACAGAATGTTTTTTTTTTTTTTGGTATTAAATTAGTGTGATCTTGTTATTTAATTAAACACTTATAAACACCACTATAAAACTGGACACAAATGGAACCTTTTGCATGTCTAACTTGCTTTTGTAAATTTAGTCAGTGGTGTTTTTTTTTTTTTTTGCGCTGAATGTTAAACAAGGGGGGAAATTTGCGCAGAAGTAATAGCTGTAAGGTGGGGGCTGGTCACCTGCATGGAGGCACTTTGATGTAGAGGGCATACGGTACAGACCAGAGCAGGAGTGCTCCGGAGAGATCAGTCTTTTTTTTTTTTTTACAATAGTCCTTTTTTTTTTACTGAAACCTGAGCAAATGGGCAGGTATGTGTAGTGTTCGGGGCGTAGGCTACACGAGATAGCATTAACAATGACTGGTGAAAGCAAGCCGACAGCGCGACCTGACAGCCCGAGCGGGGGGCTTCAGCTCGTGCACGAGGCAGGAGCAGATACGCATAAGCTACCCACTTCATCCGATGTTTCGCGCGACGCACGCACTGAGGTCGCCATAACAGGTTTTCCTTCATGTCGTTTGAAATTACGCAGTTAAGCCGGCTTTACAGATGGAAATTCCATTCCGCGTTCTGAACATTACTATGCGCGTTACACACTGGAATAATAACGGTAGAAAGCTAAAAATGATGCGTAAAAAGCAGATGCACCGCAACCCACAAGTACACACAGTAAAATATCCAATGTTAATTAAATTCTACAAGCGTTCATTGAACTCTTAACGGATAACATTTGGTCCCACTCTGGAAATTGGGAATGAAGTTGAATTAATACTGTACATTTTACTGCGTATAGTTTTTCAAGAAATGTTAAACGCGAAAAAAGAAATAAAGCATCGTGTATCATCACGCCTACATCAGAGCTAAAGGATAATCCATCGCCATGAAACCGATTTACTACACACCAGTAACAACGAAATAAATGAACCAAGACGCAGACATACCTGCGAGTCTCCATGTCTGGCCGAAGATCTCCAGCAGTCACTCAGGATAAGGTGAGAGTGAAAGCGGAAGGGCTGTCAGTGTGGGAGAACCGTGGCTCCACCGCACACTGGTACCAGCCAACCAATCGCGCGACTCCGCCCGAGGCAGCGGCCCGACATGCGGGACGGGCGCGCGCTTCCTCATACAGATGTAATCAGACAGGTTCGCTCTTATTCTATTAAGTTAGGGGTCTTCAGTCCGCGGTCCCGAAGAGTCGCAAGACACGCTGGTTTTTGTTTTCAGCTTAAATCAAAACCCAATTCAGACCCCAGTAACCAGGTGGTTCCTTAATCGTGTGATCAGCTGCTCTAATAGATTAAGTGCAGGGTAAACACGAAACCAAACGGAGCCAGCGGACCCCTGTATTAAATAACCAAAGGTTGTTTAAAACGTTAAATCGGTCTAATTCATTAGATATAGAGCGAGACGTAAATCACAGATATGCTACATCAAAGAGATATTCAGCACGAGCAGAATAATTATGTAATACTGTGCAGGCAGCGATTGTAGCTGCCACGAATATTGCGTCTAGAGAGGTAATTCAATCGCCTAACAAAATGTTAAGGTCGGGTAAGACGAACCCTAAGTTGTTTAACATGTTCTGACAGTTTTCTGAGTGAAAACGTACGGCCATCGTTTATATTGCGTAACCACCGGCTGGTAATAGACCGATATACGGTGTGTTTACACAACTGCTAGTTAATCAGTCAAGAGGAGGGTTGTCTGGCTTTCATGAGTTTTAAGTGGGTTAAAGGGAAATGTTTGTTTGTTTAGTTAAATGAAAGCTTGTTGTTGTGATGGCAACGAACTCAAACATATCTTATCTCAGGGCTGTGCTTGTCTTTCATCTCGGCGCTTGGCACGGTTGGGGTCACTCTTACCCTTATACGACAAGGTTGACGCACACCATTGCTTAATCATTTTCAGTCCCCGATGTTATGCGTCACGGATTGCTTTCTCTGACATTAGATCTGAACCCAATTGAGCGTTTATTTAAAATCCTGGAGAAATGCCTGATCGCATTCTCCACTCCCATGAATTGGAGGTCGTGGACGCTCTTGGGAAGGTGGTATGCCCACCGCGCTGCATTCCAGGCCCTGCTGGGCTCTGTGCCATGGCCCATGCCCGCCTCGATACCCACATATTTCTGCAGTATTTCTGCAGAACAATGACTTTGTTCACTCCCTTGGTTCAGAGGGGCTTTCTGTGTGACCCACGTCGTGCATATTGTTGTGTACGGAACCCCGCACCTCCACTGACCTCAGGGAGCTGGGTTTCATTATGGTCCTGTGCCCTCCTGCTCACTGTTTTTAACTCAGGGTTCTTTTGCTTTTACCTTTGAAACCCGCCCCCCCCCCCCCCCCCCCCCCCCGTAAATTCTTTTCAGGACACGGATCCCCCCCTGTGCTGCCGTATGATTTGGTGTCTGGAGGGAGGGAATGTTCCGGTACTTCCCCGCTGATTTCAACATTTCCCCCCCCCGGTTTCCGACACGTGCTTGAACTTTCCCACTTCCTGCTTTCAGTGACACTGTTTTCCCCCGCAGACGAACACGAGACACACACACACCACACAGAGCTTCCTCTCTCCGTCAGAGAAGCACACTCTGCACTTTCACGCACACTGAAATATGCAACTGTAGATCTGCACGCAGTTACAGACAAGTGCACAACTATAGACAAATGCACAATTATAGATCGATACGCAACTACAGACAAATGCACAAATATAGGTTAATATGCAACTATACACATACACACAACTATAGATGAATATGCAACTATAGACAAATGCACAACTATAGATCTTTAGATAGTGCCCCATGCACAGCAGTGCTGTGTTCCTGGGTGCCAGCACAGTGCAGGACGATTTGCAATCAAAAAAGTACAAATTCAGGGCATTCCAGCAGAATATAAATAGATGCTTTGTTGCCTAAAAATTCATCGTAAATACAACTTACTTCCCCTTCCAATTTCCCTCCTCCATCACTGTGCACTTGGTGCAGAGAATTAAACCACTGGGTCACCTCTAAC
>CM045885.1:3223615-3231115 GCA_025169545.1 Anguilla japonica
TGGCAGAGGCTGGAGAATGAACTGGGTGCTTTGTCTAGTTTCTGCCCCACTGAACAGTAACTTTTCATGCCAGATTAAGCGGGATTTGGAGAGGCACTGTGTTTAGCTTTGTGCTTAGTTTGTCTCTTGAGTTAACTTAGGTAGTTTGTCATCGACCCCCCCCCCCCCCCCCCCCCCCCCCGCCCCCCCCGGTGGATTAACGAGGCACAGGGTTAAACCATAAGCACTAGACCCTCCCCGGGTAAAAGGTAAAAGCACAGCTCACTGCAAAGGGAACAGTTTTTTTTAATGAGCACATGATCATAGAGTTTGGGCTTCAGCTGTTTGAGCCAGACTTTTCTTTCCAACGTAAATGAGTGCTGGAACAGCACCATCAGGCCAGGAAGGGGCTTTTTACCCGGTGGGGGGGGCAGGCACGTTCCTCTGGATACACCTCACTGTTTAACCCGCCCCCCCCTCACCACATCCCCAGTCCCTCCCCCCAGCTCAGGTGCTCTAGTGTTTGTTTGCTTTGTATAAACGCCATTCCACAATTTCACAATTTGCCTGTTTTTCCATAAAGGAATGCTGTGCTTGTTCTGGGCCAGAAAGAACCTGGAATTCCGTTCTGTGTCAGCGTCTGTGTGTGTGTGTGTGTGTGTGTGTGTGTGTGTGTGTGTGTGTGTGCGAGTGAGTGTGTGTGTGTGTGTGAGTGTGTGCGTGTGAGTGTGTGTGTGTGTGTGTGTGTGTGTGTGTGTGAGTGTGCGAGTGAGTGTGTGTGTGTGTGTGTGTGTGCGAGTGAGTGTGTGTGAGTGTGCGAGAGAGTGTGTGTGAGTGTGTGCGTGTGTCTGCGAGTGAGTGTATGTGTGTGAGTGTGGGCATGTGTGTGCGAGTGAGTGTGTGTGTAAGCATGTGTAATTGTGTATGTGTGTATGATGAATTTGTGTGAACATATATCTTGGTATGGGCACATATCTGTGCAGATTAATACTCATCTGTATCTTGATTTTTTTTGTTAGACCTGTCAAAAATCATTCTGATATTTATTTATGTATTTATTTATTATATTCTCAGAAACTGCCACATCATGCTTTTAGACATGTATGTCTTTTTATGTTTATATTTAGTTTTTGACATGGTGGTATATCATAATTCTCTGTATGTTTCAGATCTCTTGGGTTAAGCCAGGCCTTGCGGTGTAACACTGCTGACCAGCTGAGACCAGTCTGCAGGGCTGGAGCTTGCGAAAGCTGCAGCTCATTCCTGGCCGTAGTCAGACCGCACATTTCTCTGCAATATGATGTTTTTCCTAAATTTAATGACAAACCCATGGCTGACCTGTCCTGTGCTCATTAAGAGTTCTTATTACTGCATCCCACACAGGTACCCAGGCTTCAGAAAAACAGGAAATGAGCCACTTGGCAACAGGTGTCAGTGACATCACTTCCTGCCAGCTCAGTTTCATAAACATGTACCAAAGGTCCAGCAGCCTTTGACGTGATTGCAGCTCTGTGATGTTGCAGCACTGCAGGGGAATTACATTTTCCAGAACATTTCGGATGGAGTGTGTCCAGCTGTGTGGCTGACTGGCCAACTCAGGCTAATGTTCTCTCTAAATTCACAGAATGTCCTGTTTGGTGTCCTCTCTTTAGTGTCCTTAGTGCCCTCTATAGTGCCCTATAACAGAGCAGCACCCTGACAGAACAGCACTCTAACAGAGCAGCACCCTGACAGAGCAGCAGTCTAAGAGAGCAGCACCCTAACAGAGCAGCCCTCTAACAGATCAGCACTGTATCAGAGCAGCACCCAACAGAACAGCCGTCTAAGAGAGCAGCACCCTGACAGAGCAGCACTCTAACAGAGCAGCACCCTAACAGAGCAGCCCTCTAAAAGAGCAGCAGCCTAACAGAGCAGCAGTCTAACAGGGCAGCACCCTGACAGAGCAGCAGTCTAAGAGAGCAGCACTTTAACAGAGCAGCACCCTAACAGAGCTGCCCTCTAAGAGAGCAGCACCCAACAGAGCAGCCCTCTAACAGAGCAGCACTGTAACAGAGCAGCACCCAACAGAACAGCCGTCTAAAAGAGCAGCACCCTAACAGAGCAGCACCCTGACAGAGCAGCACTCTAACAGAGCAGCACCCTGACAGAGCAGCACCCTAACAGAGCAGCACCCTAACAGAGCAGCCCTCTAAAAGAGCAGCAGCCTAACAGAGCAGCAGTCTAACAGAGCAGCACCCTGACACAGCAGCAGTCTAACAGAGCACAGTTAACAGACCAAAGCCACACTAACATCCCAGAAGATGCCTCCAGCCGCGTTCACGAACAGGCCAGGATGCACACCTTCCCCGATAGCAATTCCATAATTAGTCACTAGGGGGAGTGCCATAATTCCATAACAAATTCAGCAGATAAGCTTTCAGCTGTAGACATTATGTAAATGTTTACAGATCTCCAGTCAGATACTGGTACATGAGGAATGATTTATATACATGATATTTACAATATTTTTCTATGGGTAAATGCCAAAGCTTACGTTTAAGTAACTTCATGTGATTGTGCTTGTAGGCTTTCAGAACCCTGGAGAGCTCTGCCAATGGGTGAGCAGGGTCACCTGGGCTTATTAACAACAGGATCCACTTCTGGACGAGAACTTACAGGTTCTTGGACGATGAGACCTTTATAAAACAAACTGGCTGGGGCTCTAATCCTGGGTTATTTTTATTTCCCACGTTGCTCCTGGGGTACCAGTGCCCCAAGGTCCATAAAAGATAAAACTTCAAACTTCCCAGAATAATTTGGTCAGAATTATTTCTGCGCTTCCCGCCCGCGCTCTCTGATTCCTCTCACTCTGAGATGGCAATTTTGGCTCAGAGCACAGGAAGGGGTAAGACAGATAAAAACGCGTCTCGTGCCCCACGTCATCTCCGGTGCCATTCCCAGGTACCTGTGCGTCTGAAGCTTGTCGGAGATGCACGTGCGTTAGGGTTAGTGAGTTATTATGATTGTGTCCCTGGCAGATTAAAGCCCCATCAGGGCACGGGACCCTCTGTCTGCGCCGCCGCCCTTCTGTGGAATAAAGTGTGGCTCTGCAGCGTTCTTCATTCCAGTCTCTTCGGCTGATCTTTCAGGGGTGTGAATGATACTGGAGTATGCTGTATATATTGCTCGTTTGGTCTTTTGTTGCGGTGGGGGTGGGGGCAGGGGGGGGGGGGGGGGGGGGGGGGGGGTGCTGCTAGGGGCAGTTGTCTGTTTTACCAGCGTAATTAGTAATTACTGCGACGGTGTTACCCCCCCCCCACCCCCCCTCACACACGTGTGAGTTTGGGTCCCGCTGTGTGACAGTGATCATCGGCATTAACACTGTGCTGCTGCAGTCTCATCTCCAAACTACCAGTCTAAATATAGCTGGCCTCACTCACAGACACACGTGCCTACACATGCACACAAACACCCAGGTGACACACGTGCACACCCGTACTGTACACATGTACACTGAACACACATACATATATACCCCATGAATGCATGCACACTAGCAGACAGGCCATATGAACACATGCAAACACATGTGCACAAGTACATAAATGCATGCATACATGCACGCACAGGCATACACAGAGACAATGCACGCAGCACTTTCTGACACATGCACTCAAGCGCGTGCACACACAGAACACTCTCTCCTGCAGCCCCTGTAAATGATCCGTTGCGATTTAATCCTGAAACTGAAGACTCGCGGTCCATCAGGCACATCCTCCTTCGGTGCAGCCCTAGATATGCTCATCCTCAATTATTAACAGCGCTATTGTCAAAAACATGGACGTTTTAGCGCGAGCCCGTGGGAAAGGAGCTGAAAGCCGAATCTGCAGAGGCAGGACAGCATCCAGAGATGGAAAGCTTCTCCTGTGCCTGTTGCTGCTGATGTTGTTACGGGGCCTACGGACAAAATCCTGAGCGCAAATGACGTAACACAATACCGCATTTAGGCTACCCCCAGCACGCGCTGTTATTCTGCGCCGTGCAAGGGCCTCCGCCGTTGCCTGCGAGGGTCGAATAAGAATTTAATCCCTTAGTGGCGTTTCCTTTAATTTTTAATACGGATTTGTTGAGTGTGGTGCAGTGGTGAAGGATGCAACACTTCGCTATTCAAGATTCCTAATCCAAACGCCTTTTTGTTTTTCCCTGACGGAATCACTCGTTCTCACTCTCTCTGTCTCGCCCGGTGGTGACAAAATGGTTAGACAGCGGACATAAAGCCAGAAGCACTGCTGGTATGACTTCTTAACGTCTATACGCCAATCTCAATGTCCATTGGAATGAAAGCGAAGCGAGGAGACGGTTTCAGTTACTGACAGCATCACCGTTGGGACTCTCCCGAAACCCTTAGGGGGGGGGGGGGGGGGGGGGGGGAGCTGGAGGCAGGGCTTCCTTTCTGAGGTGCGCTATAAGTGGAAACTTTGTCTACGTTCTGAAAGTTGTTACGTTCCCGCAAGCTCCCATTTTTTCCTTCTCGCGCTGTCTCGCACCCTCGCGCTAATGTCTTTGTTTTTTCGTCTTTTGGGGAATTTCAAGCGGGAGTCCGGGTATAAAGAGGCGATGTGGCTACAAACTGGACCTCGTCCGCTCATTTCTCCTACTTCTTTTTTTGTTGGCAATAGTTAATTTCCCCCGTGTTACTTCTAGTGGCATTATAAGGTGTTCTTAAAGTGCCTGCTGTTCTGGATGAAGATGACTGGCGCGTATTGCTGGTTTTTGGAGAGCCTGGTGATGTTTGCGTTTATAGCGGTGTGCGCCGTGGAGTTTTGTGCTGCTAGTGCTATTCCCGGTGTCACTGCTTTCGCTGTTTCTGACCCACCAACAAATCCTGCACCTGTCCGACGGAAAAACGGAACTGTGCAAGTAATTGACCGGATATATCACGCAGACGGCAGAGTGGGGTATCTTATGTATATGGACGGCAGAAAATTTCAGTTGGACATGGAAAGGGACGAGGGTCTGTTGTCTCGACACTTCCGCTCAAAGTATGTCGACGCGCTACACTGGACTGGTGAAGGCAAACAAAAACTACAGGAGAAGTGTGTTTACCGTGGCACTGTAAACTCCAAGCCCGAATCTTTGGCGCTATTCAATTTGTGCGGCGGTCTGGACGGCTTCTTTGCAGTGGAGCGCGCGCGCTACACCGTCAGACCGCTGATTAAGGCGAAAGGACTCGAGCCCTACGTTCACACGTTGGAGAATGCCGCCATGGAGCGCGCTCGACACAATTTTTCTCGGGAAGGTTTTAGTTTCGAGGCTATAGCAGCGCACAAGCGCTGTGACACAGAAGAGAAGCCGTGGCATAGGCATGATTACGCGAAACATCACACCAAGAGAGGGGACAACAGGAAGATGACCGTCCGTAGTCCTTCTGTAGATACTGACGAACGCCGGACGCACAGCCCAAGGTGGCGGTTCTCTGAGCCACTTTCTCACTTATCAGGTAAAAGGCGCAAGAGGTCGGTGTCACGCGCCAGGCACGTGGAACTGCTTTTAGTAGCCGACGAGTCCATGAACAAGAAGTACGGCAAGGATTTGCACCACTACCTCTTAACGCTAGCCTCGATAGCATCTAAACTGTACGGTCACGCTAGCATAGAGAACCCCATCCGCCTGTCCGTGGTGAAGGTCGTGGTGGTTTCGGCTGAGGAGAAGGGACTGGTGATCTCCAAGAACGCAGCGGCTACGCTCAAGAGTTTCTGCAAATGGCAGAATCAGCACAACCCAATGGGCGACGATCACCAAGAGCACCACGACGCCGCCATTCTCTTCACCAGACAGGTACACATCCCACCTGGCTGACGCCCCGGGTCTTTCTAGTGGCAGTTTGTTGCGTCACAAGTCCGCAAAGTTGTAGCGAGTGTCACGTGGGTTTTCTCAGAGCCCCCAATCTTATCAGGAAGGATTGCCACTTTCGTACCAATCGAACAGACCGCAGTAATTTATATTAGCAGTAAGGACAAATTCGTGCGCTAAGATGTAACCAGTGTTATTGTGTTATATTGCCATTACAGTGCATCAAACTGTGACTGTTACTCCGCCTGTGTGTGCTTACTGTGCGCTTCCTGTGCGCGATGTGTAGCCTGTTATTACGTATTAATGTTGTTGTTGTTGTTTCGTTATGCATGTGTGTAGACTGCGTAGTGTTTGTGGGCGTCGGTTTCCGCGCGTTTTAAGCGTGCCTGCTTTGATGGTTTGCTTAGTCAGACGAAACACTGCCCACATTATTATCGGACAAGGTACAAACATGTTAAATGACGCAATATGAGGTTATTTTGGCCATAATATAAACCAGCCACGCCTGTCGGTTTTGATTTAATCCAAATCCAAGACTTTTAAAATATGTTTCTTTGGACGTGTTTTCTCTCCTTTTCATCATAAATGTAAAAGTCGAAGTTGTCTACTGCTCATATTTTTGTGGGCAGCGGTCCGTATTTTTGGTGTCTCTCCCAGTCCCCGCGCGGCGCTGTCCTCCCACGCTTTGAACTTGCGCGCCTTGTGATCTTTCGCGTTGTGCATTCCCCGGTCTTTCAAAGTAGCGCAATTTCAGTGAAATTATGTGGTCAGTATTCCACCCAGAAACCAAAGCACTCGGTCTTTTCTTTCTCTACTTTTTCTTTATTCCCCCCTCCCCCCCCCTCACCTTGTCTCAGATTTTGGCCAAGTCCTTCCAGTAGTGGCGTCAGCAAGTCAGGAGAGGCCCAAACCTCAGAGCTGACTTCTGGAAACTGTTTATTAGCATAAACGTTCACCGTTCCAAACCGTTCCATTTTTTAAACTCACAATCTAAAACAGTCTGACCTGCCGTGTGGTACAGTGTCCAGATTATAAAACATTGTTCTTGGGGTTTGAACTGGAGTGAATGCACTGGCTTCTGAGCTTGATGCTGGACTTTCTGTGGTTGCCAGGTGGTCTGAATCCAGAATGTTTGCACCACTGGGGTTGGCAGGTGCATCCAGTACCAATCAGAATGTTCCGGAACAGGGAATTCAGTGTGGGAGGGAATTATATGAGAGATGGAGACAGAGGAGAGAGAAAGAAAGGAACGAATGAAAGCTGGAGACGAGAGAGAAAGAAAGTAAGAAATGAGAGACAGAGACAAAGAATGAGAGAGGGGAGAGCATGTGGAGTGATGTTTCTCCCAATATTTCACCAGGCGTCCATCTCAGGTATTATCCATACAGGTGTGACCATCGGCTTTTAGAGCCAGTACCAGAGCAGAGGAGTTTAAAGTGCAGAAGACAAAAAACCACAAACAGAAAAAAAATATTTTTTTAAATTTTGTCTTTAGCAACTACTGAGCCAGACTGAATAAGCAGGGGCTGTAGGAATTCTCTCACATGCCGTTAATGTTTGTGTTTGAACAGTCACACATTGGCAGTGGGGAAATCACAGATGGCATGTTCTGTCTGTTTCCATTGCTCTTTCTCATGGCTGAGTTTTGGACTGGAGTTTTAAAGGTCTGCTCTGAGCCCTGTGCTCATA
>CM045885.1:3238615-3301115 GCA_025169545.1 Anguilla japonica
CCCCGGGCCCTGGGGGAGGCCCTGACCCTGCAGGTCCTCGCCACCGACCCCAAGCAGCCGCTCGACGTGCGCTACAGCTTCTACAAGCCCCGGAAACCTGCCCCGCCCATGGCCCCGCCCTCATCCACTGCCCCGCCCAGAACTCCGCCCACCTCCACAGCCCTGCCCAGAACTCCGCCCACCTCCACAGCCCCGCCCACGGCCCCACCCATGTCCCCGCCCTCATCCACTGCCCCGCCCAGAACTCCGCCCACCTCCACAGCCCTGCCCAGAACTCCACCCACCTCTACTGCCCCACCTGCGGCCCCACCCTCATCCACTGCCCCGCCCAGAACTCCGCCCACCTCCACAGCCCTGCCCAGAACTCCGCCCACCTCCAGAGCCCCGCCCGCGGCCCCACCCATGGCCCCGCCCTCATCCACAGCCCCGCCCATGGCCCAGCCCGCAGCCCCGCCCACCTCTGCTGTTTCGCCAGTGGCCCCGCCCATGGCCCCGCCTTCATCCACTGCCCAGCCCAGAACTCTGCTCACCTCCACTGCCCCGCCCAGAACTCCGCCCAGCTCCACTGGCCTGCCCGCTGCCCAGCCTGCTACCCCACCCACTGAAGAAAATGTCCATCATACTCGGACAGCAGCACTGCACTGAAATGATTTTATTGTTTATAAAACTATGTGTATTAGAAAAATTATTTATTATGATCATTTTGTATTATAATTACTATTGAATTACCAATTTCACAGACAGTTTTTCTTGTGTCATGATATATGTTTTTCTACATTTCAGAGGTCACAGAAATGCAGGAAATAGACTCTACTATAATGTTAAAAATCTCCATCCCTGCCCAAAACAACCATGTCAGGTTCTTGCACTCTTGTTCAAAATTTCTGGAAAAAAACCCTGTATATTTCTGGCACGGGTGATGTCTTGGGAGCATTTACACATACTCACAATATGTAACTCTTAAAGACTGTAATGACTGCCATTTTCATGAATATGGTGTAATATTTCATTTTGCCACTGGGTGGCGGTATGCTCATTTTTTACATGGTACATAGCGCTATTTCAGAGGGAAAAAGAAGGGAAGTGGCTGTCATCTGTCTCATTAACGTACTGTCTCTGCCTGTACTTACTGCTGGCTTTTCTAACCAATGTAGCATGTCAGCAACACCCAGTTCTGCGTGTCCATGACATTTTAAAGGGGTAATGACACCTGCATTTTTGTGTGCACAGCCAAATGTTTGAAGTTAAATGAACTCTTACGGAATACATACGGGCTCTGTTAGGCTCATATGTGTTGATTTGGTGAGGTTTGAAGTGTGGGGTTGTGGTTGCAGACAGTGACTGTCTTGAGTGAAAACAAGCAAATTTATGTAAGGTGACCTTATGTTTTTGGAAGCGGAGTTAAGCACTTCGATATTATTACCAAAAGATTCCTGGTTTTAAGCCTTTTATAAAAGGATCAAACATGTCTGTTTGGAGGTTATCCAGCTCAGCTATCAAAGAAAGAAATGTGAAAGTTTTCCAACTGCTCCTGACGATACGAGATGAATATTCGAAGACAAATAATTGTTCAATTTTGCCAGTTGCGATCGCCACTTTCCAGAAAAATATTTTACGTGTACCAAAACCAAATCATACCACATTGGTTTCCGCTTTTAACTGAAACTCTAAAAATGGAGATTTCAACTATCAGAACTCAATAACCATTTTTTATATCAACATTAAGATTTTTACTCGATGATTTCAATGACATTTCACAGATTGCATTCAAATTTCAGATCACAAGCAGCATTCTTTGTGTGGCCCCAGATGGCAATAAAGCCATAAAACTGGCAAAGAAGAGAAAACTTTCCCAGACTGAGGAAGAGGGGTGGGGGTACCTGCCCAAGGATGTTTACCTGGCTGTTTGTGGAGCGAGGAGGGGGAAAGAGAATAAACAGATACATTCCTTTGGTCGCACACAGATTATATTGTCTGTTTCTCAAAGGTGTTAATCTGAGAACTACCTATCTGACATCACCCACCTGTGCTTCATGCCTGTGCAGCCACAGACTGTGTTCTACAGAAGCACACAGAGGGCTTGGATCCCTGTGCCAGACACATGCAGGCCTCCACCGTGGGGACAGATCCCTGCAGCACCTCAGATGGTTGTTGGTTTGAGTCCCATTGTGAGAAAAGATGTCCTCGACAGACAGTGAACCCTCACATTATGAGCGGTGTGGGGTTATGGCAGTGAACCCCATTATGAGCGGTGTGGGGTTATGGCAGTGAACCCCATTATGAGCGGTGTGGGGTTATGGCTGAAACCCCATTATGAGCGGTGTGGGGGTTATGGCAGTGAACCCCATTATGAGCGGTGTGGGGTTATGGCAGTGAACCCCATTATGAGCGGTGCGGGGTTATGGCAGTGAACCCTCACATTATGAGCGGTGTGGGGTTATGGCAGTGAACCCCTTTATGAGCGGTGTGGGGTTATGGCAGTGAACCCCATTATGAGCGGTGTGGGGTTATGGCAGTGAACCCCATTATGAGCGGTGTGGGGTTATGACAGTGAACCCCATTATGAGCGGTGTGGGGTTATGGCAGTGAACCCCATTATGAGCGGTGTGGGGTTATGGCAGTGAACTATGGCAGTGAACCCCATTATGAGCGGTGTGGGGTTATGGCAGTGAACCCCATTATGAGCGGTGTGGGGTTATGGCAGTGAACCCCATTATGAGCGGTGTGGGGTTATGGCAGTGAACCCCATTATGAGTGGTGTGGGGTTATGGCAGTGAACCCCATTATGAGCGGTGTGGGGTTATGGCAGTGAACCCCATTATGAGCGGTGTGGGGTTGTGGCAGTGAACCCCATTATGAGCGGTGTGGGGTTATGGCAGTGAACCCCATTATGAGCGGTGTGGGGTTATGGCAGTGAACCCCCCATAACATCAGCAGCAGGCTATGTCCCACCCTCACATGATCACAGACGTGCTGAAGTCTATGGTGCGCCTACAGCAGCCTGCCTGTTGCAGATTCGTGGACAAACTTTTTTTTCTCGTCATCACCCTCAGTCTTGCTTTTCACATCTTTAAAAATCATTAAAAATGAAGCCAGGGTAACTAAATCAGTTCCTGTTTATACCTGATCGGAACGCATCGCAACTCATCGGGACTCCCTCTCTCTCCAGATACAGGAGAGGACGGCCAGGAACGAGCTGCACGTGGGGAGAACGTTTTTCTTTCCACTGACAGCGTTTCTCTCCCTCATACTCATGCGGCTGCAAGTAAGCGTAGCACTCGCTCACTATGTGGATGTGACAGGCCGTTTGAATGTACCCACACAGGGGAGATCGGTGTACCGCTCGATTATTCTCACAACTCAGCGATTCGTGCGCCTTGCACGCTAAAAATAACTTTGTTTCTTTTTATTTATTATTTTTAGCTCTAACGCAACCACGAACATCGGTAAATTGTCCGTACTTAGCCGGGGTAGGTAGTCGCGATCGTGAGGTAATTCACTTTTGCCTGGGCTAAATTAGTTCTTTGAACCAAGGAGGGTCGTGACGGCAGAGGCGGTGTTACGCGGGAAACAGTGTTCCACTGGAGCGCGAGCGCCCAGGGCGCAGCACTGTCCCTGCCTCCCACCGCGACTGAGAGGGCAATTTGAGAAAATAAGGCAGCGCGAGGGAGGGCGGGGTGATGAGTTTGAGGAAAACAAAGAGGAAGGGAGCGAGCGAAACCTTTTGCGGGTCCGGAACGCATGGATGCGGACGGGAAATTTGGCGGATCTGGGAGAAATCCTTTAATGATGGAGGGTGAAGGTGGCCCTTAATTGCGCCTCGTCTTCTATGACAGAAGGGCATTTTCAGAAGGTGAGCATGGTTGCCAGACAACAGAAGCTAACTGAGCGCGCTTCTGTGGGTGCGAAATAGCTACGGACAGTTAGCGGAGTTCAAATGTTCTGAAAAGTTTTTTTTTTTTTTTTTAACGCGGAAAGGAAGACTCTACTACAGCGGCATGGACAGACCACGGACACTGGGCAGTAAATCAGGACAGACATTCCTGATGGACTCGCTGCTGATCTGCCTCTTCGTAGGTAAGAAGTTTTTGAAATGCGAATCAGAGTCTGTATTGCTTCTGTCGGTTGTAGGCTATCGAGAGGCGTTCAGGTTCACGCGGGGGAACGCGAAGTGAAGGCTACAAAAGGTTGATGGCAGGTCTAGTAAGGTTGTACCGTGGGAAAATGAATTACCGATTATATCGATCAGAGTTCAGCCTGGCTTTCGAAGCACGCTTTAAAAAATCTTGTTTTATTTATTTTAGCGCACTATTTGTTATGTTTTGAGTTGTAGGATGTTTTCTGACCGGATGTTTGATGTTTGTATTTGTGTTTTTGTGGAACACCGGTTGCCTAATTGTTATTTGAAATGAAATGCAAAGCAAGGGAAGACTGTTTCAAAAGGGAATTCACAGAGGCGCGCTAAAGTCTGCGCCGTTCGCATCCCTGAAGCTGTGCTCTGAGCTAATGAAACAGATGGATAGAAACTAACAGTGGAGGGTGAACCGCTGTCCCACACGGTCGGTTTTACCACAGGTTAAACGCTGCGCTGCGATTCCGGCAGCCGTGCCCCAGGACTGCAGCTGGCGGTGGTGCGTGTGGTCCCCGGTGCAGCCGTGTTGTACCGGTGTTTACTGGTGTGAACCAGGAGCTTTGACGTGAATGGACCACCCAGAGACACAGAGGAGGGCGTGTGTGTGTCTGCCCGTTCGTGTGTGAGGAGAGGCACTGAAACTGTCGCGCGCGAATAGGGAACCAGGCGGAGGTCATACCACCATTAGGGTTGAAGTGTCTTGCTCAGGGACACTTCGACACGCCCAGGGCGGGGGGTCGAACCGGCAACCCTCCGGCTGCCAGACAACCGCTCTTACCTCCTGAGCTGTGTCGCCCCCTATTCACTTGGGGGTCTGCTAACCGTGTACAGACACACTGATAACCATGTACAGACACACTGATAACTGTATACAGACACACTGTTAACCGTGTACAGACACACTGATAACTGTATACAGACACACTGTAACCGTGTACAGACACACTGTTAACCGTGTACAGACACACTGTTAACCGTGTACAGACACACTGTTAACCATGTACAGACACACTGATAACCGTGTACAGACACACTGTTAACCGTGTACAGACACACTGATAACCGTGTACAGACACACTGTTAACCGTGTACAGACACACTGATAACCGTGTACAGACACACTGTTAACCGTGTACAGACACACTGTTAACCGTGTACAGACACACTGATAACCATGTACAGACACACTGATAACCGTGTACAGACACACTGTTAACCGTGTACAGACACACTGATAACTGTGTAGAGACACACTGATAACCGTGTACAGACACACTGATAACCGTGTACAGACACACTGATAACTGTGTAGAGACACACTGATAACCGTGTACAGACACACTGCCCCACTGTTGCACACGTCACTTCCGTGTGGATCACTGTAGTCCTCGTGTGGCCTGTTCAGCACTCTGCTAGTTTTCATTCCGACCATAATTGCAACCTCTGATTGTAATGAGCTGCTAAGTGTTCTTAATTAGACATTGCGGGTTCTTGAGGCCTTCTCATGTCAGAGACAGCAATGAGTAAATAATAAAAAAAATTAAATGCATCTTAAAATCTTAGTCACTGATGCGTAGGAGAAACGAGAGCAAAACCATTTGAAAAAATAAACCATTTAGCAAAAATGGCAATGAGTCAAACCTGAATTGTGCTATAAAAAGTTAAAGGAAGAACTTAAAAAAACACATTTTTAGCAACATTTGATTGAACAGAACATTGGCTGTAATAAAAAAACAGCACAGTGTGTCACCACAGCTGAGTTTCTGAACCCTTGTGTTGTAGTGTTGAGTGTTGTAGAGTGGTATGTCACAGTGTTGAGTGTTGTAGAGTGGTATGTCACAGTGTTGAGTGTTGTAGAGTGGTATGTCACAGCGTTGAGTGTTACAGTGTTGATTGTTGCAATGTTGAGTGTTACAGGGTTGAGTGCTACAGCGTTGAGTGTTACAGTGTTGTTTGCTACAGTGTTGAGTGTTGCAGTGTTGAGTGTTACAGTGTTGAGTGCTACAGCGTTGAGTGTTACAGTGTTGTTTGCTACAGTGTTGACTGTTGCAGTGTTGAATGTTACAGTGTTGAGTGTTGCAGTGTTGAGTATTGCAATGTTGAGTGTTACAGTGTTGAATGTTACAGTGTTGAATGTTACAGTGTTAAGTGTTAAAGTGTTGAGTGTTACAGTGTTGAATGTTACAGTGTTGAGTGTCACAGTGTTGAGTGCTACAGTGTTGAGTGTTGCAATGTTGAGTGTTACAGTGTTGAGTGTTGCAGTGTTGAGTGTTACAGTGTTGACTGTTGCAGTGTTGAATGTTACAGTGTTGAGTGTTACAGTGTTGAGTGTTGCAATGTTGAGTGTTACAGTGTTGAATGTTACAGTGTCGAGTGTTACAGTGTTGAGTGATGCCTCTCATGGCAGGCTTGGGCAAGGCAGACTGTGACGGCTGTGTGGAGTACTGCTGTGATGGAGCTCCACCTTTCTGCTGCTCCTACTACACCTACGTGGGGGAGGTTCTCTCGTAAGTACCCCACTTCCTGCCCCTCCCGCAACTGCCCTGTCCCAACTACACATACCCCTGCCCCAATTACAACTGCCCCTCCCCACTACAACTTCCCCGGCCCCAGCACAACTGCCCTGCCCCAACTACACATACCCCTGCCCCAGCTACAACTGCCTGTGGCAGAGTGGCTTGGTCCCAGAATGCACTGCTTTCACCTAATATCAGAGCAGCCTTTACATTACATTACATTACAGGCATTTAGCAGATGCTCTTATCCAGAGCGACGTACAACAAGTGCATTAGTTCAAGGTTCAGAGGTGCAAAAGAAACACACTAGAGTGAAGTAAAGATCGTAGTGCCAGTAGTGACCACATAGATCAGGACTCCAACCCTGTAGGGTAACCTGTTCAGCAAACAAACAAACAATCCTGCCAAGCTTGGTTTCAGCAATGCTCTGCTTTCATGTAAACAAGAACAAGCTCATCTGTGCCTCGTCATAGATACGGATTTACAAGATCCCAGTGATTGAGAGCATGTTTCGACAAATGGAGATGGTCTAAATCTGGGAATTAATCTGAGTTTTTATTAAGGACTGTAAAACAATAGGTCTTCTGTACAGTTATGCATTCAGGATAATTACAGCATCTGAACAGACAGCAGTTAAACTGCCAGGCTGATCTGGTAATATTTGTGTGTCTGTATTTGTGTGTTTCTCATGAAGAACTGATCTCATTCCATTGAGTTTTGAACTGTGGAAACTGCAAGGGGTGGGTCCTGATTTCAGTTTCAAAGCAGAACCTTGTTGGTTTCTCTGCTGTGAACTGAGCAAACACAAATCTACTGTGGATCTCACTTGGGTGGGATTGAGTGGGTATTTACATTTGCATGAATTCTGGTCACTTCTGAGTGTGTGTCTGTGTGTGCATACGTGTTAATTGTGTGTGTGTGTGCACGCACTTGTGTGTGTGTGTGTATGTGTGTGTGTGCGCACAGTTCTCTGTGTGCTATTTGTGTGTGTGTGTTATTGTGTGTGTGTGCAACCACATGTGTGTGTGTTATTTGTGTGTGTGTGCGCGCAAACGTGTGTATGTGCGTGTGTGTTATTTCTGTATGTGTGCACCGACATCTGTGTGCATGCATTTGTGTGTGTGTGTGTGCATGTATGTTATTTGTGTGTGTTATTTGTGTGTGTGTGTACATGTATGTTATTTGTGTGTGTCATTTGTGTGTGTGGGTGTGTGTGTTATTTGTGTGTGTGGGTGTGTGTGTTATTTGTGTGTGTGTGGGTGTGTGTGTTATTTGTGTGTGTGTATGTGTGTTATTTTTGTGTGTGGGTGTGTGTGTTATTTGTGTGTGTGTGTGTGTGTTATTTGTGTGTGGGTGTGTGTGTGTGTGTTATTTTTGTGTGTGGGTGTGTGTGTGTGTTATTTGTGTGTGTTTGTGTGTGGGTGTGTGTGTTATTTGTGCGTGTGTGTGGGGGTGTGTGTGTTATTTGTGTGTGTGTGTGTGTGTGTGTGTGTGTGTGTTATTGTGTGTGTGTGTGTGTGTGTTTCATATGTGTGTGCTTTTCAGGGGGACGGCCATTTCAGGGATGGTGTTTGGCGTGGTGTTTCTGATGGGTGCTGTGGCGGCCATGTTCCTGTGTGTGTGCGTGTGTGTGAGGAACAGGCGGGGCGTACGCATGCGGGACCTCAGCACCTCACCCCTCAGCACCATATCTCAGGGACATCCAGGTAACTGCCCCCCATCTGCATCTATATGGGCCGATCTATGTAGGAATTACAGCTGTTTTCGAGATGGAGAAGATACAGCTACACTTATAACATACCTTAGTACCCTGATGGTTTAAATGATCTCTGTCTCTCTCCCCCTCTTTCTCTCTCTCTCTCTCCCTCTCTCTCGCCCCCCACCGTCCCCTTCCCCCATCTCCTGTAGGACTCCCGCCTCCCTACTGTTACGACCCTGAGATGGACCCCTATAATTCCCGCCCCCCTGCCTACACCCCGACCCCACCCATGGTTGCCAATCATTCCCCACCCCCTCCCTACCCCGGTAACCCCTGCAAGTAGACACACCTTTTCGCTGGGCAGCGCTGGGACAATAAGGGGATGGCATCCTGGCAGAGACTGGCACAGCCTGGCAGAGACTGGCATGGACTGGCACAGCCTGGCACAGATGGATTTGATTTGACCTCTGACCTTTTGGGAAAGGAGTTCATGAGCTTATTGGGTTGCACATCCCTTTTTCCCATGTAATGGTGAGTCCATATTGTGTCCTGTGACCTATGACCTGTGTCGAGTGTGGGAAAGGGACGACCGCAGCTCCTCCAACCCAAGGGCAGCTCCCCGCCAGGTGTGCTGTACCTGTGGGACATGTGTGGGCTTAGCGTGTCCTGGCTGGATATCAGCGAAGACCCTGTAAACTCTGAGTCAGCCATGGTGCAGGGCGGCGAACACCAGCTCAGCCCAGCTTCAGTGATCTTTCCTACAGATCGCTAGACTCCCGTCTGCTGGATTTACACTGTACATCAACACTCAGAGAGCAACACCCGCTGACCGTGGGGCTCTTTTAAACCACAGCTTTGTTTTAGGAAATTAAACAGTTTTCTGGATTATCCTGGAGTCTGGCTAAATGCAGAAAGGACCCTCCCCTCTTTCCTGGCTGCCCCCCTGGCAGCTGCTGCACAGGTTGAATTGTGGACCGTGTGAGTGCTGAACTGTGATGCTGAGAGCGAGCACTTCACTGTCTTCAGGAGAATCCATTTCCTTCTGCTCAGAGCTCAGAGACCTTCAGGAAATGGCCGTCCCACAGAGTGGGCAGTGGCCAGTGTGTGTTCTGTGTGCAATAAAACGTCATCTGTCCCGAAAAATTCAGCAGTGGTGTCTTCTCATCGACTGCGTAGGTAGAGGGGTAAACAGTGAATGAGTGCGCCTGTGTGCCTGATGTGTGTAAAGTGACACTTTACACACAGTGTCACTTTACACAGTGACACTTTACACACAGTGTCACTTTACACAGTGACACTTTACACACAGTGACACTTTACACACAGTGTCACTTTACACACAGTGACACTTTACACACAGTGTAAAGTACTGTTTGACTGTTGTTCACCAGGCATGTGCGGTGATGTGTGTAAAGTGACACTTTACACACAGTGTCACTTTACACACAGTGACACTTTACACACAGTGACACTTTACACACAGTGTCACTTTACACACAGTGTAAAGTACTGTTTGACTGTTGTTCACCAGGCATGTGCGGTGATGTGTGTAAAGTGACACTTTACACACAGTGACACTTTACACACAGTGTAAAGTACTGTTTGACTGTTGTTCACCAGGCATGTGCGGGGGGAGGAAGGAGAAGGTGGGGGGGGGGGGGGGGACACACACTCTGTTTGCCGCAAGTGTCAGATGTGCCACTTTGATTTGATTTTGAAACATCTATATCTGCATCATTATTGTTGCTGTCATCCATTTTAATTACTTTCGTACAATAACTGGGAGTGATAAAACAGTTTTTCTAGGTCGCTGTGTCCTTCTCACACTTTGAGCACCTGTGGCACCTGTCCATTAAAAGCTCTCTCTGGTATTATGGTGTGCCTGCGTACCTGACTGCATATTATTATAAAATAAGCATGTATATTCATTTTAATATCGGGTTCTGCTTAGGGCTCCCTGCTGGCCCTGAGTGCCTGAGAGATGTTTTAATAATGATAAAATCTCTTTTAAACACAGCAAATGCAAAGTGCTTAATCTGAAATGCTGAGCAAAAATACCCGTCTGCTTAAGTGGGTGATTTTAAAATGGTAAGTTATGTAAGATGATACGATGTAAGTCCTGCTGAGCTAATACGTGATATGAAGCAGAGCTCGCGCCGTACACAGTGCGTCACGTGTCTGCTGTGGTTCTGACAGCCAGAGCTCCGCGCAGTTCTTGGAAAGAACCCAAAGGCCCCAGGCGGTGAGTCAAGTATTTTTATGAAATTCTGTCTTTTCTCCCCAAACACTGCCTCGTCTTAACTTGTAAATTGAAATGTAATCGGATTTTGCTTCAATAGCGCTGGATTTACCGGCTTAGGGAATACACCTCTTGTCTGTTCAGCGATGCGGTGCCAACTTCAAACACCAAGAGAAAGAGGAGGGGGGGGGGTGAACTCTTCTTAATCCTGGCTGTAACCACGAGAGTGGCCGCTAGGTGGCAGCACACGCTCGCACACGCACTTGCCAATAATGGGGTCTGGAGCAGTGTTTCAACTAACTCGGCCTTGGTAGAACAGGTGCAGCCTGCACTGCCTTTGTCCGGTTTATCGGTTCAGTGTTTTTTGGTGGAAGAGATTTTACACCCCGTGGTAGGTGGTCCATCAGTGTAGTGAGTTGTCAGTGGAAGAACAGCTATTTGAGATATGATAGTTTGAAAAGAGACATTTATCAGTTCATATTCCTCACTCTTATATTGATAACATGGACGTTTCAGTACTGACAGCAAAACAAAATATGAAAGTTTTAGTAATATTTCAAATTATGTGGATTTTTGTAAATTCACCTTTTGTTTATTTTCTTTTTAAAAAAATAATGTATACAGACATTTATAAATTTCCCTCTGCTCACACAAACAGAATATAATCATACACTTCCTGATGTTCACTCTTTTTTGACTACGTAAAAAAGTAATGTAAATGGCTACAGCAATGTTTCTCAAACTCAAAGATCAGCCCAGGGGACCACTGTGTTCCAACCACAATTGCAATCCCAAAACTTTAACAAGCTGTTCATTTTTTCATGTTTCAGAGCTTTTGGGGTTCCTAGTCTTGTCCAGAATGGGCCAGTGTGTGGTGCATACACCTGATTCTACTAATCAAGGTCTTAGCAAAGACTCTAGTGGTTGATTAGTAGAATCAGGTGTGTTACTGCTTGCTTTCTTCTGGGATTGCAATTTTGGTTGGAACGAAAACCAGCATACACAGGGGCCCCCAGGACCGAGTTTGAGAATCACTGGACTACAACATATAGTCAGTCACGTGGTAAATACCTGCTTGAGAAATTAGCGAAGAACGCATAAATAATTATAGATATCGTTTAATATAAAACTAATTTGTATACACAGAAGTATGAAGACGTGACGTGAAATGCTGTGCGACGGCACGATTATGCAGGGTGCTGCAATGCACGAGGACTGAGTCTGATTGAGAGACTGACCGACGGACGGGACCGTCAGGTCCGCAGCTTTAGTCTCTGTCCTTTAAAGGGCCCTGAAATTATATGGCTAAATGATGAAATTGTTTATTGTGTTTTTATGCAGTTATTTTGAAATTGTTTGAAACAATATAACGCCGGCACGTCTCTTCCCCCGGGGCTGTGAACACATCGGTTACCAGAACCCCAGTTTGCACTGGCTCCATTCAGTCCTACAGCAAGCTACAGCCCACTGGGCCGCGCGACCCTCGGTTCGAATACAGGGTGCACCTCTCCCTGCTCCCACGCGCTCCATTTCTTCGCCCCAGCCCGCCGCAGCCCCCCTCCCCTCGCTCTCCGGTCAGGTGACTGGCGCCGGAACAGCTGCCGAGCGTCGCGAGCACACATTATCGCGCACATTCGCACTGAACTGCCGACGCACGGGCGACAACGTTACTCACCGGCCTGGTATTTTTTTTTTATTTCAGGAAAATAAAAAAAAACAAGCCCTGCACATACTGGACACATAGCGACTGGGAATAAGACATGGGGGGACGCACGGCTTTGTTGCTTTTGATGGTGGCGACCTCGACACTGGCTGCTGAGGTAAGAAAGCTCGGGGTACTGTAACAGTAGCCCTGACGACCGGGGCCGAGGACGCCAGTGTTGTATTTCCCTCCTCTCTTCCGCTGCTATAACGGGAGTATGCGGGCGACCTCAGCCCGGAGGAATCGGATGTAACCAGACAACCATGACTTCTGTGCGCTACGGTAGCGGCAGTCAGACTGCCAGACGTCACACTGTATAAATAACATTATAGTTTGTTCCATTAAGTTGGGATGCATGCTTTGTAATATCGCATTTATGTTAAACTATTGATCCAAGCTGGCGTTTGCCTGGCCGTTTCTGCTCTGTATCTGGTCGTGTAAACACCGAAATTACTTTTTTGTTCATTTCTGACCTTTGAAAGAGGGAGCTGGTCATGCGAATTCATTTTTTTTTTTACAATGGCGATATCGCAAATGAACTGCCACGTTAAATCAAGCATTGTTCTGGAAAATGTACCATTTAACTGATGAGAGTTGTTCGTCTGCACAGAATGTATTTGCCTTGGTGTTGTTATTGTGTTTATAGCGCCGAGGGGAAAAGGCAGTTAAGCATGTCGTTAAATCGCTGATCTGGGTCTTTATATGGGTGTGTTTTCTAGAACATTGCGCTGATTGCGATTGCGCTTTCAGTGGCCTTTATGCTACACCTTAGATAAATGCAGATATTGTCTGGCGTTTTACACACTCGCTGTTCGGTCTATTTTCTCATGAGCGAGGCACTAAAACTGTATTGTGGCAGCGCGTGTGGTAGACACCGCAAACGGGATGTGCACATACGCGTGGTTTTTGTGTCTTCGTCGAGATTCATTGCTAAAATGCGTGTTCCACGAAGACCGTAGCAGGATTCGGACAAAGCTGTCAACATTGCATGTTCTGTTAGCTGTGTTGTAATTTTCCCCTGACCAAATGCCAGCGTTTAGTTGTGAATCAAGTTCTCTCTGTATGAATGAGTACTGTTTGTATTATTTGTGGGCGTGTTAGAGGGGGGTAAAAAACAGCTAGCAGTTTGTGGGTTTCGTCCCCGTGTGGTTATATTATGGCCCCGTTGTGAATTAAATGTCCGTGGAGGCTGAGCGAGGCCACACTCCGCGTCTTTGTGCCTCGCGAGTGGAGAGGCTCGCGGAACAACGGGATGAAGGCGGACATAAAGTAAGATGGCGGCGGTGCACTGCAGCATTCCCACAACACAAGAGAACGGAGCGAGCGAGGACCGCCTCCTCTGTCTGAAGAACCAAAACAAAAAAAATCACATTCATGATTATTAGCCTAGATTTGAGCTCAAGGAGTAGACGAGAGTAGCTGTACATTCGCAGTTCACAGGGCAGTGGCCCTAATGCGGTCCCCTTCGGGGAACAGAACAGGCGTCCTGAGCGGAACATGTTCAGGTTCTGTACTGTAGGGAACGCGTCCTTCTTTCGTGTGTCCGGACCAGTTGCTATGGGATTATCAGAGTCCAAGCCCAACAGAACCTCGATCCACAGACACGCAACTGGATGCGTGACCGACCTCCACCCGTCGGTGGTCCGGAGTAATTCGGTTCTGGGGGCTCTCGCGTCTCGGGTTTTGGGCTCCGTCACAGGGTGCACACCCGAATGTTTGTCACCGCATGCGCGGAGTGCCCGAAACAGAAACGGTCAGTGTCACGAGTGAGTGGTACATTTGTGTCGGTGAACAAAGCAGGTGAAAAATGCCTGTAATGTAATGTAATAGCAGGCTGCTAATAGATTTTAAATGTGTCGACAAGAGCGAAGCAGAAATGATAGACGCCTTAATCAAATTCCCCCTCCCATCAGGAAGACCTCTCACCTGCAGGCACAGGCGCTGTCAGTGACCCCAATGAAACTATCTCACATTGGGCCCCACCACCCCAGGCCACCCCGTCCCTGCACAATTACACTCAGGCCCTTAGAGACGTCCTGACGTCCTACCCCCTCAAAGGCCAAGAAAAACGTGTCTCTATTCCGTCTGAACGCAGATCATTAGCTTTGAACTCTTAACTGAACACTGATCTCAATTTTACATCTAACAGAAACTGCTCTCGCTCCTTTGAGAAGGATTGTGTTGTAAGGTGAGCTGTACTAACAGAAGTTAAACGGTAAAGGTTGTCAAGTTAACTGTCGCAGATGGTTTTCAACGTGATTAAGATAACCTTGTTCGATTTAAGTCGGAACTATTAATCCTCTAATTAAGCTGGCCAGAGCAGCTGCTGCAGAACAGAACTGATTATAAAGCAGCTTATATCCTTATCAGTGCAGACGCCACGCCTTACAGCGTTTACCATGAGCCTGCAGGACTCGGCTGTCTGCCCATATCTGCTCTAGATCAGTGGTCACTGAGCAGCTGAGTAAACGCAGACTCATCTGGGCAGAGATCAGTGCACACGGTGGGTGCAGGCCAGGGGTCCCCCCCGCACCACCCTCGAACCCACCCTCCCCCCCCCCAAAAGTTGCTCTCTCTTTGTTGCAGCCTGAGTGTTGATCCATCAAGGTTGTTGAACCGTGAAACCTGTTGAAGCTCTAGCGTGTATTTTTCCTTAAACTCGGTTTAATACGGTTTTAAGACGGTGTCGGTTTGGCTATTTGCGGTTTTCGTTTTCTCTGTAAGTCTCCATTTTGCATGAAAAGTTTAGCTTCAGTGTTTGTCTGGTGTCCAGATTTTCGGATTTGATTTCTCGTCAGACTGTAATTTAACTGCTTTTTACATGATTAAATATAGCTCATTACAGAAAGCCAAACATTAGCTGATTTGGCAGATTAAAAGTCCTGATATGCAGATACAGGATGTTTGTTCTTCAGGGCATGTTCAGATACAGCACCATAAGAGTGTGAGTCATCCTTCAGTAGACATCAAATGTCTAAGAACAATCAACAGCTGGTTTTAAGTCTGGTTGGAATGGAAAATTCGGTGTTTCCCCAGCTGTTTGATATACCCCTGATCTCAGCAGTCAAATCCACCCCCTTCCTGATTCTTATTGTTACCCCCAGCGCGTAATTGATCAGATAAAGGTGCTGATTTCAGGGGTGACTCCTGTACCCCGGCTTTTTGCTCTGCGGCTCTCCAATGGCCAAAGTGAACAAGGCTGGTCTAGCAGAACAGCAGCCCTCTGCAGCTGACTAATAACCCAGCAGCCCTCTCCAGCTGACTAATAACCCAGCAGCCCTCTCCAGCTGACTAATAACCCAGCAGCCCTCTCCAGCTCACTAATAACCCAGCAGCCCTCTCCAGCTGACTAATAACCCAGCAGCCCTCTCCAGCTCACTAATAACCCAGCAGCCCTCTCCAGCTCACTAATAACCCAGCAGCCCTCTTATCAGGCTTCAGGTGAATCAGGCTCCAGGTGAATAAACTGTTTTTCGGCTGCAGGTGAATAAGCTGATTTTCAGGCTCCTGGTGAATAAGGTGCTTTCCAGGCCGCAGGTGAATGGGAAGGCAGGTTTGGTTGTGGCAGACTTGCTGACCCGTACGGCGGTCAGGAGACGGCTAGGCCAGCCGTTGCTCTTTGCACGTCGCCGCTCATCTCCGTGGCCTGAACGGCACCGTCTTCGGTTACCATGACAACCTTTGCGCAGCTGAGCCTGTGAGTCCGGGCTGAGAGAGAGGGGCAAAGAGCAGCACATTCCCCGCGCTCTCTAGGCTGGGCTGCCCAGTCCTGCTCCTGGAGGTCTACCGGCCTGTAGGGTTTCACCCCAACCCTGATTTGGCAAACCTGAGTCTACTAATTAGCAGCTCAACAAGATCTCTAGCTGTTGACTGAGGTGTGCTTTGTTAGGATTGGAGTGAGAACCTGCAGGATGGTAGATCTCCTGGAGCAGGGTTGGGCAGCCCTGCTCTCGGGCATGTTCAGGAGCACTGGACTGAAGTGAGTAGTGGCAGAACATTTGCAGATGTGGCAGCTGAGAGGGTGATGTTTGCAGTTTTACTCTGTGGCCTGTTGCATACTTTTAACTTTATATACTTTAATACTTTATCATTCTGCCATCCTAGTGGAGCCAATGTTCCTGCCCCCGCACTACACACACACAAAAACGCCTCCCAATGAGGTTCCGAAATCTCACAACCTCCTAACTGCAAACGTGCTGTTCACCTGACAGAAGTATTTTACGCGTAGTTAAAAGGCTGAATGTTCTGCCCATTGGATTACCCCTGAGTCTATCACTTTATGCTGAGGGGGGGGGGGGGGTTAATTCACCCTGTTCTGGCCCCCTCTAAGCTTCCCTGCAGACCCCCCCCACCACACACCCCCCCACCTGTGTTATGGTGAGGTGGACGGGGCTGGGAAATTACAAATAATCTGGCTACATCAGAGGAAAAGTGGCTCACACACTTCCACACTTTAACGCAGATGCAGCCCCTGAGCCATTTTGAATGAACGTTTTAAAAAAACAAAAAAAAACAAAACATTTTTCTCCATTTTAATTTGCAGTGCTAATTTGTGCTTTTATTTGCACATAACCTGGGGTTATGAAGGCATGTGATTTTTACATTACATTACATTACATTTATTTGGCAGACTCTTTTATCCAAAGCGATGTACAAAAGTGCATTTTATGGTCATAGACAACTGCTGAACACAGGTTCAGTAAGGTACAATACTTATTTTGTACAGCTATTTCTAGCCAAGAACACAGTTTAGTTCACACAGTGAACACTATTCAGACCTAACCTCTGCAAAGTCAACTAGGCAGAAGAATAAGCTACAGTATTCGGACAAATACAAATTACCAAAAAGTGCTGGGATGGGGCAACATGTAACAAGTGTCATGAAAAAAGGGGGGGGGGGGATTTAGAGTGAAATAGACAGCGTGGTGGTGGTTAGTCTAGGTATAGTCTGAAGAGATGAGTCTTCAGGCCACGGCGGAAGATGGGTAGTGAGGGGGAGGTTCGGAGGGGGACGGGGAGTTCGTTCCACCACTGGGGGGCTAAGGTGGAGAAGCTCTGTGATCCCTTTGGGCGGGTGGGAGGGGTTACAAGGCGCCCTGAATTTTTATTATTATTCGTATTAATATTCAGGAACAAGAGCCTAACAACCATGGCAAAACATTCACATGGAATTAATGAAGTATTAAGGGTATTATTAATTATTAAGATGAATAATTTAGATATGCTTCATATTTTTGCTTTGAAAGTGAGCATATTAGCATATCTCGAATGAAAATGAGTCTCTTGCTTGGCAGTTAGCATGACAGAATGTTGGGTGTTTAAAATCATGTTTTAACATCTGTAACTGTTTATTGTTGATAATATCTATAATATCAATATGAATTTGACAGAGTAGCAGATGTTGAAGCTTGCGGTGATTTGTTTGGCTGTGGTCTCTGTATCCTTATTGACCATTTATGCAGCCCAGTGAATTGCTTTTTTTTTTTTGCACTCTATATTGCCTTGTCAAAAAAGTCATGATTCCCTTCTGACATGCTGACATAACTATAACAATTTTTTGTTCATCTCATCTTGTACCTTTGAGGAGAAGAGGAGAAGCTTTCACTGCAACCCTAATAAAGCACACCTCATTCAACAGCTGGAGCAGGGCTGCCCAACCCTGTTCCTGGAGATCTACCGTCCTGTAGGTTTTAACTCCAACCCTAACAAAGCACACCTCCACTCAACAGCTAGAGATCTCCTTGAGCTGCGTATTAGTAGAATCAGGTGTGCCAAAATATGGCTGAAATGAAAACCTACAGGATGGTAGATCTCCAGGAGCAGGGTTGGGCAGCCCTACTCCAGCTGTTGATTGAGGTTGTGCTTTGTTATGGTTGGACTGAAAGCCTACAGGATGGTAGATATCCAGGAGCAGTGTGAGGCAGATCTGGTCTGGGCCAAAAGGGTTTTTATGGTCATAAAGGCGACCTGTCCAGCATGTATTCCTGCCTCACGCCCAGTGCACTCTGGGATAGGCTGCAGCACCCTCTGCAACCCTGGCCAGGAATAAGCGGGTATAGATAATGGATGGATGGATGGTCATAAAGGGAGTTCAGTTAGCTCATAGCATGTTGTGCTGTGATAAGAGCTCATGCACTCACACAAAACCAGCCGGGTGGGGTGGGGTGGGGGGGGGGGGGGGATCAGGGGCCAAACAGGCAGTGCATGTAGATCAGCTGTGAGTGTCCAGGTGACCTCCTGCACTGTTAGTACACCTCCCTCTAGCGCAGGGGGTCTGCTGGGGGTCCCAGAGAGCCACGGGGTCTACTGGGTTCTGTTCTCACCTCAAAATCAGCACCCCGTTCAGACCCTGCAGTTAGCTCACTAACCGGGTGTAGAGAGTTAAGTCTGATCAGCTGCTCGGATTGAGTGATTAAGTGCAGAGTCGCACTGAAACCCAGCAGAACCAGGGTTACAGAACCTTAACACGTAATGCTCCTGCAGCTTTTAAGACTCTGTGTACATGCATGTATTTACATATGGTTTTATTGGTGATGTGGAATCTACATTGCTGTGTTGTCAGGGTGTCGGACTGAGTTTTCTTGGAAAGAGAGTCATTGGCAACGTTAGGTTGCATTTGCAGAGAGCGAGGAAAGGTCCATTTAAACGCTTTTGGGACTAGGAGCTGGGGGGACTGTGAGTAAGAGGTGGAAGTCGTGATTATTTTGTTTATTTCAGACTCTCTTTCAGACGAGCGCAGCAGGGAGAGAGGCTGTCATGTGGAATCCAGGCATCAAACTGTGATTTCAATGCTGCATTCATACCGTGCAGTTACTGTAGCAAACACACATTCGGGATGCTCTTTGTTCCCCTCTGAAGTTTCAGATACAGATGAGCACATCCTTGTGTGCTCCTGAGGATGAGACAGGTTTTTAAAATCCGTTTTTACTGAAGTTAGTTCCTCTGCGCCTTTCAGGGTCCCTCCTGCCGGCTCTGGCTTTGTGTTGTTATTTATGACGTGACTGTTTGAACAGACCAGACATGGCGTCTCCTGATTGTGTGGATATCCAGGCTTTACAGCAGCTCTTAGGTAGAGGGGTGTAGTTTAGAGATAAGGAGGACAGCAGAGCTGGCTGGTCTGTAGCTGCTCTGTAGCTGCTCTGTCACTGCTCTGTAGCTGGTCTGTCTGCCCTGTGGCTGGTCTGTAGCTGATCTGTGGCTGCTCTATAGCTGGTCTGTCTGCTCTGTGGCTGCTCTGTAGCTGCTCTGTGGCTGGTCTGTCACTGCTCTGTGGCTGCTCTGTAGCTGGTCTGTCTGCTCTGTAGCTGCTCTGTGGCTGGTCTGTCACTGCTCTGTGGCTGCTCTGTAGCTGGTGTCTGCTCTGTGGCTGGTCTGTCACTGCTCTGTCTGCTCTGTGCCTGGTCTGTCACTGCTCTGTGGCTGGTCTGTCTGCTCTGTGGCTGCTCTGTAGCTGATCTGTGGCTGGTTTGTCTGCTCTGTGGCTTCTCTGCGGCTGGTCTGTCGCTGCTCTTTCTCTCTGACGCTGAGATGCTGCTCTGGCCTGTAGTCGTTCTTTAGAGCCTCGCAGAGCTCAAGCTCTGCTCTGTATTCGGGTTTTGCTGGAGTAGGAGTGTTTTCATTTAGTCCTCCTTTGTTGTGGATCCTCTACAGAGCGCTGCGCCTGGTATACATTAGTGTGAGTAATGTGGTCTGTAATCTTCAAGGGGGTGCATGTTCTCAGGGTGTAGCTCTTGTGCTGTTAAACCTATAAATTATAGGATGTCTTGGGAACTGAAGTTCTTCCAAAACATCAGTGCTGTTTTGCAAATGGAGGAAGGCCGAAACCTAAAGGCCTAAACCTGCTCAGTCTATCTGAGAATTACTGCTGTAGCTATAGGACCTTTAGGCATGTTGTGCTCGTTTATTTGGCTCTTTCTCTTTCTCTCTCTCCTTTTCTCCCTCTCTCTGTTGAATTGAGCTGTTAATTGAGCTGCTCTGGATTTGACATCACTTGGAGCAGCAGGTGCTTGCACTTTGACTGTCCAAACAGAAAGATGCATAATTAATCAGCAGCACAGGCGAGTATTAAACTTTGCTCATTAATTGTAATTAGTTGTTCATTGGTACATTCAATTATTAATCAAACAGCTAAATTAGGTTAATTGAGACAGCTTTCTCCAGATTTGTCTGCGGGGTAGGTACTAGCATACCGTACTCTTTAATGTTCATTTCTGTTTTTATTACAGTAAATACCACTGCCAGTGTGCTTTTTGCACTGAGGGTTGACGGCAGATTTAATATTTACCGGGTTGAATAAAGATCAGCGCCGTGTCCACTGGGTCACTCTGGGCTGGGGGGTTTTCTGGGGCACTGGGGGCTGGGGGCTGAGAGGGAGAGAGAGAGAGAGAGGGAGAGAAAAAGCAGGAGGAGTCCTCTTAAAGGTGGTGCTGTGTGTTCTTCTTTGTTGTGTCTGAGGCTAAATGGAGGGCTGGGGGAGTATTAATAACAGTGTGAAAATGTGAAGGTGCACTTCCACGGTGAGCTGATTGGCTGATGGTGACCCCTCCCCCTGCAGCAGAGGGATGTGATTGGCAGATAGGGACGCCCTCCTGCCAGCTGGACTCTGGCCTGCTATGTTAGCAGGCGGATCTCTCACTTCCTCTCCCCGACAGGCAGCCGGCCAGGGCCTGGGGGGGGGGGGGGGGGGGGGGGGGGGGGGGGGGGGGGGGGGGTGGCAGGGTTGGGTTTCCTGTCCAGAGAGACTTGCACTGGCACACTTCTGTGTGAAACCATGCAGTAAAGCCAGCCTCAGCCCTGCTGCTGTTACTGAAGGTACTGTGGAGAAAGGCCGATGTTCCTGGAGTTACCGTGGGGAGGTTCCGTTGTTGCCAGGCTGCTATGGCAAAATAGCACTGTTGCCAAGGTCACTGTTCAGAAATGCTACTGTTACTGAGGTTAGCATGGAGATGCATTATGGTTACTGAGGACAATGTGGGGTCATAATGCTTTCACTTCTCTAGAGCTGTTTGCATGAACACAGACACACACACACACACACACACACACACACACTGTATGCATACACGTACACACACACAAATACATATATACAGTATACGCGCAGGCGCACATACACACATACAGTGTATACATACACGTACACACACATACTGTATACCGACACGTACACACACGCACAGGCACGCGCATATACAGTATATACACACACACAGACACATATATAATCACACATGTGATTAACACTTATGGCTTTATCTGCTGGCCAGTAAGCTGGGGTTACAGTGTCTCACTGCTCACTGGCACCCCCTGCTGGCCAGTCAGCTGGGATTACAGGGTCTAACTGCTCACTTGCACCCCCTGCTGGCCAGTCAGCTGGGATTACAGGGTCTAACTGCTCACTTGCACCCCCTGCTGGCAAATCAGCTGGGATTAGAACATCTCACTGCTCATGTGACATGTAATTGCAGTACAGTAGTGCATTGACTGTTCATTAATATTCCTGCTGCTAGTAGGTGGAAATAATAAAAGCTGACTGTCTTTCTGTTAGTCTGTCTGTCTGCCTGTCTCTCTGCCTGCCTGCCTGTCTGTCTGTCTGCTTGTCTCTCTGTCTGTCTGGCTGTCTTTCTGTCTGTCTGTCTGTCTGCCTGCCTGTCTGACTGTCTGTCTGTCTGCCTGCCTGTCTGACTGTCTCTCTGCCTGCCTGCCTGTCTGTCTGTCTGCTTGTCTCTCTGTCTGTCTGGCTGTCTTTCTGTCTGTCTGTCTGTCTGCCTGCCTGTCTGACTGTCTCTCTGCCTGTCTGTCTGTCTGTCTGTCTGTCTGCCTGCCTGTCTGACTGTCTCTCTGCCTGTCTGTCTGTCTCTCCAGGTGCCCACAGACGGCTCCATGGGCTTGCTGGCAGAGCCGCAGGTTGCCATGTTCTGTGGGAAACTCAACATGCACATCAGCGTGCAGACGGGCAAGTGGGAGCCCGACCCCAGCGGCACCAAGAGCTGCATCGGCACCAAGGAGGGCATCCTGCAGTACTGCCAGGAGGTACAGCGGGCAGGGGGGGGCATCTGCAGTACTGCCAGGAGGTACAGCGGGCATGGGGGGGGCATCCTGCAGTACTGCCAGGAGGTACAGCGGGCATGGGGGGGGGGCATCCTGCAATACTGCCAGGAGGTACAGCGGGCAGGGGGGGGGGGCATCCTGCAGTACTGCCAGGAGGTACAGCGGGCAGGGGGGGGGGGGGGGCATCCTGCAGTACTGCCAGGAGGTACAGCGGGCAGGGGGGGGGCATCCTGCAGTACTGCCAGGAGTACAGCGGGCAGGGGGGGGGCATCCTGCAGTACTGCCAGGAGGTACAGCGGGCAGGGGGGGGGCAGGGGGGGGGGGGGCATCCTGCAGTACTGCCAGGAGATACAGCGGGCATGTGGGGGGCATCCTGCAGTACTGCCAAGAGGTACAGCAGGCATGGGGGGTGGTACAGCGGGCAGGGGGGGTGCATCCTGCAGTACTGCCAGGAGATACAGCGTGCGGGGGGGGGCAGGGGGGGAGGAGAGAGAGGTGTATGGTGGGAGGAGTACGGATGAGAGAGATGAAAAGAAAGTAGAGGAGAGGAGGACGATGATGTGGGATGAAGAGAACGTGGTAGAGAGTCCTCACTAACCCTAGCCCCCCCCCCCCCCCCCCCGCAGGTCTACCCTGAGCTCCAGATCACCAACGTGGTGGAGGCCAACCAGCCAATCAGCATCCAGAACTGGTGCAAGAAAGGCCGCAAGCAGTGCCACAGCCACCTGCACATCGTGGTGCCCTACCGCTGCCTGGGTGAGTGTGTGAGTGTGTGAGTGTGTGCGCGAGAGTGTGTGTCAGTGTGTGTGTGTGTGCGCGAGAGTGTGTGTGTGTGTGTGTGTGTGTGTGCACGAGAGTGTACGTGTGTGTGCGCGAGTGAGTGTGAGTGTGAGTGTGAGTGACAGTGTCTCTGTTTCCGAATGAGAGATTTTGTCAGTGTGGCTTATTATAACAACAGTTTGTTTCTTAGCAGAGGCATTTGTGAGTCTGTGTGAGTGCATTATGGATATTAACAGCAGCGTGTGTGTGTGTGTGTGTGTGTTTCTCAGTAGGGGAATTTGTGAGCGATGCGTTGCTGGTTCCTGACAGATGCAAGTTCCTGCACCAGGAGCGCATGGACATGTGTGAGAGCCACCTGCACTGGCACACTGTGGCCAAAGAGGTGAGGGGGGCGCTGTGGTGCAGTACAGCACACACGGTAGACTGATGTACAGTACAACATGCACACACACACGTACACTCACACACACACACACACACACACACACACGGACGGCTGATGTACAGTACAACATGCACACACATGCATTTTACCTTCATTAACAACTTACACACACACACACACACGCATTTTACCTTTATTAACAACTTACTCACACACACACACGCACACGTTTTACCTTTATTAACAACTTACACACACACACACACACACGTTTGTATTACTATACTTGTGAGGACTTCCCATTGACTTACATTCATTCCGTAACCCCTAACCCTAACCCTAAGTCCTAACCCTAAAACAGCCTCTTGAACTTGTGGGGACCAGCAAAAGGTTTCCCTCATCTTTCTATCCTTGTGGGACATTTGGTTCTCACAAAGATAGTAATACATGCCCACACACACACACACACACACACACACACATTTTACCTTTATTAACAACTCACACACACACACACACACACTCTCTCACACAGGTCCTCACTCACTCACACGCACTCTCACACACACTGCCACACACACAATCTCCTGGCATGCTTTCCTATCGTTGCAGTAACTGATTTGCTGCTTGTTTTGTTTCTCTCGCTCATTCTTCAGTCCTGTGGGGACCGCTCCATGAATCTCCATGACTACGGGATGCTGTTGCCGTGTGGGATTGACCGTTTCCGAGGGGTGGAGTTTGTGTGCTGTCCCTCAGAGGCCGAGCGGGAGGCAGACAGTGTGGAGCCTGACGAGGACGATTCTGATGTGTGGTGGGGCGGGGCTGAGACAGACTACACCGACAATAGGTACACACACACACACACACACACACACCCATACGCATACACACACATTATAACACACACACAGACTCACACACACACACCCATACACATACACACACATTATAACACACACAGACTCACACGCGCACACACACACACCCATCCACACACATTATAACACACACAGACTCACATGCACACACACACACATACACACACATTATAACACACACACAGACTCACATGCGCGCACACACACACATACACATACACACACATTATAACACACACACACACTCACACCCATACACATCCACACACATACACATAGACTCACATGCGCACACACACACACATACACACACATTATAACACACACACACTCACACACACATGCTGACCCTGCTGTGTTCAGATGGAGCAGAATGTTTGGAGGTAAAGCACCCTTCTGTCCTCACTTCCTCCCAAGCATGCCCCGGGAGGCGGAGCCTGTGGCTCAGGAGGAGGCAGGGCCAGCTGTGAGGGAGGATGATGAGGACGATGATGATGAAGAGGAGCAGGAGAAGGACTCAGATGGCGACGGCGAGGACGACGATCTGGAGGACTTAGCTGACGAGCGGGAGCCCGGGGAACATACCACCAGCATCGCCATGACAACCACCACCACCACAACCACTGAGTCTGTGGAGGAAGTGGTCAGAGGTAGGAGCTGGGGGCGGGGCTTCACCACGTCAGGCTGCTGTCAGTCAACATTGAGCAAAGTGAAAATAGGTGTAGTTTCTACATGAGTGTGTACTCGGTCACTTTGCTCATGGCAGAGTTGTGACTCTGTGCAGAGGTGTGTGTGTGTGTGTATGTATAAGTGTGTAGTGTGTATATATAGTGAGCGTGGTGTGCTGTCTCTCCTGTGCAGAGGTGAGTGTGTGTGTGCGTGTGTGTATAGTGTATATATAGTGAGCGTGGTGTGCTGTCTCTCCTGTGCAGAGGTGTGTGTGTGTGTGTGTGTGTGTGTGTGTGTGCGTGCGTGGTGTGTGTATAGTGTATATATAGCGAGCGCGGTGTGCTGTCTCTCCTGTGCAGAGGTGTGTGTGTGTGTGTGTGTGTGTGTGTATAGTGTATATATAGTGAGCGTGGTGTGCTGTCTCTCCTGTGCAGAGGTGTGTGTGTGCGTGCGTGCGTGGTGTGTGTATAGTGTATATATAGCGAGCGCGGTGTGCTGTCTCTCCTGTGCAGAGGTGTGTTGGGAGGGGGCAGATTCGGGACCCTGCTCGGGCAGCTTGCCCCGTTGGCACTATGACCATGAGGAGGGGCACTGCACCCCCTTCCTGTTCGGGGGCTGTGGGGGAAACCGAAATAACTTTGAGTCAGAGGAGTACTGCCTGTCCGTCTGTGGCAGCGTGCGTAAGTCCCGCCCCTGGCACGCGCTGTGGCTCGCTAACCCCGCCCCCCGACACCCCGCCAGTCAAACTAACCCCGCCCCCTCTGGTCTGCTCACACTGTGTGCGCTTTTCGGTGCGGCTGCCCTCCAGGGTCCCGCACTGTAACCAGGTCTATACTTCTGAACCTCAGAATGGACTCTCAGCTTAAGTTCTTTTCGAAACTCATTTAACTTCTTCTGAGTGGTGTTTGATTATTGAAATCTGTTCTGAGTTTAACTCTGTTTGTGAGGTGTGTGTGATTCCTCTGTTCTCTATGACTGAGAGGTGTGTGATTTCTCCTCTGTTCTCTATGACTGAGTGGTGTGTGATTCCTCCTCTGTTCTCTATGACTGAGAGGTGTGTGATTGCTCCTCTGTTCTCTATGACGGAGTGGTGTGTGATTCCTCCTCTGTTCTCTATGACTGAGAGGTGTGTGATTGCTCCTCTGTTCTCTATGACGGAGTGGTGTGTGATTCCTCCTCTGTTCTCTATGACTGAGAGGTGTGTGATTTCCTCCTCTGTTCTCTATGACTGAGTGGTGTGTGATTCCTCCTCTGTTCTCTATGACTGAGTGGTGTGTGATTCCTCCTCTGTTCTCTATGACTGAGTGATGCTCCGTCTTCCTTGTGAAGCCACGGCTGCACCTGCTCACTAATCCCCCAATCCCACAATCCCGCAGTAATCCTGGTGTGCATTCTCTGATAATGACAGGGGATTAGACGTAGGCGTTCTGGTTATGTGAGGTTTGCTGTGTGTGTGTGTGTGTGTGTGTGTGTGTGTGTGTGTGTGTGTGCGGCGAGCTCTCAAAGTGTGTGCTGTTAAGCAACGGGGTACTCTAAAGATGTGTGTGTGTGGTGTATGTGTGTTATTTACAGCAGTGGGAGTTCTTCTTTGGGGTACAGACGGATGGATATGGGGGGTACTCTGAGGATGGGGGGGCCCTGACTGATACTCACCCATTCACTGAACCACTAAACCACTCACTCACACTCACTCACACTCTCACTTGCCCGCCCGCCGCTCACTCACACTCACTCACTCACTCACTCACTAACTCTCTCACTCACTCACTCACTCACTCACTCACTCACTAACACTCTCACTTGCCCGCTCGCTCACTCACACACACTCACTCACTCACTCACTAACTCTCACTCACTCACTCACTCACTCACTCACACTCTCACTTGCTCGCTCACTCACACTCACTCACTCTCTAATCCTCCAGTTTGTCTGAGACCAAAGCCTGTGGGATTTTGGGGATATATTGGTTTGAAGTTTTACCTTTATCATACCCTTTCCTGAAATAACCCCCCCCCCCCAGTACCCACCACCGCCCCCAGCCCGGCCGACGCTGTGGACCGCTACCTGGACACACCTGCGGATGACAACGAGCACGCCCACTTCCAGCAGGCCAAAGAAACACTGGAGGCCAAACACAGGGAGAGGATGTCTCAGGTGAGCGAGGGAGGGAGGGAGGGATGGAGTGAGGGAGGGAGGGAGAGAGAGAGAGAGGGAGGGGAGGAAGAAGGAAAGAGGGAGAGTGAGGGAGTGAAGGGGAGGGAGAGTTTTTGAGGAGTCTATTAGATGGACAACTCATTTGTGCATTTTTAAAGGCTGGGTGGGATAAAAAAACTGAATTAAATGATCATCTGCCAACAAGATGGAGTTAGAATGAACGATCAGCACAGCTAACCTATAATTTGTTGTTATGGAAACAGTCATTTCACTGTCATTTTGATGTAGCCTGTGTGGTTGTGCCAGTTTTGATCTAAACGGGGCTTAAGCTTCTGTGTCTCAGTGATCAGTCTCAGTGATCAGCACTGATCGATCTGAAAGTGATCAGCAGCAGGAGATCAGTCCCAAAGTCAGAGGGCAGCTCTGCTCTTCATTTCAGTGTCTGAAGTTGAGTGTTAACATTTCTGCCAGGGATAAATGAAATGTACACGGAGCACTGCCCTGTGTTTCCAAAGACATGTTACAGACATGTGACACCGCCCCCCTCTCTCTCCCTGCCCCCCCCCCCCCCCCCCCCCCCCCCCCCCCCAGGTGATGAGGGAGTGGGAGGAGGCGGAGAGGAAAGCAAAGAGCCTGCCACGAGCTGATAAGAAAGCCGTCATTCAGGTGACACACTTTCCAACACACACACACACACACACACACTCTCTCACACACACACACACACACACACACTCTCTCTCTCTCTCTGTCACACACACACACACACACTCTCCAGCACTGAATGTAAACACAAACACACACACTCACTCATACACACACACACTCTCTCTCTCTCTCTCTCTCTCACACACACACACACACACACACTCTCTCACACACACACACACACTCTCTCTCACACACACACATTACGCTCTCTTTAACACACACACACACACACAGTGACCTGCTCCTCTCTCTGTAGCGTTTCCAGGAGAAGGTGGAGGCTCTGGAGCAGGAGGCTGCCAGTGAGAGGCAGCAGCTGGTGGAGACGCACATGGAGCGGGTGGAGGCCCAGCTCAACGACCGCCGCCGCCTGGCTCTGGAGAGCTACCTCACCTCTCTACAGGCAGACCCCCCCAGGGTAAAATACCCCCCCCCCCCCACTGAGCTACCTCACCTCCCTACAGGCAGACCCCCCCAGGGTAAAATACACCCCCCCCCCCCCACACTGAGCTACCTCACCTCTCTACAGGCAGACCCCCCCAGGGTAAAATACACCCCCCCCCCCCCCCCCCCCCCCCCACACTGAGCTACCTCACCTCCTACAGGCAGACCCCCCCAGGGTAAAATACCCCCCCCCCCCACACTGAGCTACCTCACCTCTTTACAGGCAGAACCCCCCACAGGGTAAAATACCCCCCCCCCCCCCCACACTGAGCTACCTCACCTCCCTACAGGCAGACCCCCCCCAGGGTAAAATACACCCCCCCCCCACACTGAGCTACCTCACCTCTCTACAGGCAGACCCCCCCAGGGTAAAATACCCCCCCCCCCCCACACTGAGCTACCTCACCTCCCTACAGGCAGACCCCCCCAGGGTAAAATACACCCCCCCCCCCCCCCCCCCCCCCACACTGAGCTACCTCACCTCTCTACAGGCAGACCCCCCCAGGGTAAAATACACCCCCCCCCCCCCCCCACACTGAGCTACCTCACCTCCCTACAGGCAGACCCCCCCAGGGTAAAATACCCCCCCCCCCCCCACACTGAGCTACCTCACCTCTTTACAGGCAGAACCCCCACAGGGTAAAATACCCCCCCCCCCCCACACACTGAGCTACCTCACCTCCCTACAGGCAGACCCCCCCAGGGTAAAATACACCCCCCCCCCACACTGAGCTACCTCACCCTCCCTACAGGCAGACACCCCCAGGGTAAAATACCCCCCCCCCACACTGAGCTACCTCACCTCTCTACAGGCAGACCTCCCCAGGGTAACATACCCCCCCCCCCCCACACTGAGCTACCTCACCTCTCTACAGGCAGACCCCCCCAGGATCGCACACACCACCCTCACGTCTCTCTCTTCTACTGTCGCTTTATCTCTCTCCCCGTTGCGCTCCAGCCCCGCCATGTCTTCATGCTGCTGAAGAAGTACGTCCGTGCGGAGCAGAAGGACAGACAGCACACCCTGAAACACTTTGAGCACGTGCGCATGGTGGACCCCAAAAAGGCCGCTCAGATCCGCCCCCAGGTACCCCCCAAATCCCGCCTCCACCGCCTGATCTGTTCAACCACGTACAGGCTGACTTACTTCCTAAACATAACAGACAGCACATACAGACCGTACATACTGACAGCACATACAGACAGCAGATAGACAGCACATACAGACAGAAGATACAGACCGTATACACAGACAGAAGATACAGACTGCACATAGACAGCAGATTCACACAGCACACAGACAGCAGATAGAGAGCACATACAGACAGCAGATACAGACTTTACATAGACAGCAGATACAGACCTCACATACTGACAGCAGATACAAACTGCACATACTGACCACTCATACAGACCACATAGAGATCGTACACACAGACAGCACATACACAGCAGATACAGACCACTCATACAGACCACATAGAGATCGTACACACAGACCGCACGCACACACAGCAGATGCAGACCGCAGATACAGACCACTCATACAGACCACATAAAGATCGTACACACAGACCGCACGCACACACAGCAGATGCAGACCGCAGATACAGACGACTCATACAGACCACATAAAGATCGTACACACAGACCGCACACACACAGCAGATACAGACCACTCATACAGACCACTTAGAGATCGTACACACAGACCGCACACACACAGTAGATACAGACCGCGGGTGTAGACTGGCCTCTCTGAGGGGAGGGGCGGTAGATCTGTTTCTCCACTCATTCATGTGGACCATCATGCTTTTGGGATTTAGCGTGAGCTTGGCGGTGTGTGAGCGTCTGTATTTTCTTACTGCTGTGACAACGTAACAGGCCATGTGATTATACCTCCTGTGGTGTGGGTTTGTGTGGAGCTGTGACCTCTGACCTATGACCCCAGGTTCTGACCCACCTCAGAGTGATAGAGGAGAGGATGAACCAGTCGCTGGGGCTGCTGTACAAGGTGCCGGGGGTCTCTGATCAGATCCACGACCAAGTTGGTGAGTCCCCCCCCCCCCCCCCCCCCCCCCCCCCCCCCCAAACACCCCCGAGTCCTCTTATTGTTCGTTTCTGCCCCCTCGCTCCCTCATAATGGGGTCCCCCTACCTCTCAGTAAGCACCCCCAAATCTCACCAACTTCACTTACCCAAATCTCACCAACTCCACCCCTTCAACATCTGTACTTCCAGACCTTCTCTTTATTCGACCTCACCCACCTGCACTGCTTGGCTCAAACTACCTGCATTACTGCACATTTTCTTCTCATACTGGTGTCCCCCCCTCTCTCCCTTTCCCCCCCTCTCTCTCTGTATCTCGCACCCCTCTCTCTCCTCTCTCCCTCACTCTGCCCCTCTCCCCCCCCCCCTCTCTCTCCCTCCCTCTCTCTCTCCCCCCCCCCTCCCCCCCTGCAGAGGAGCTGATGAGGAGGGAGCAGACCGGCGTGTCCCAGCAGGTGTCCTCTCTGCAGAGTGACGTACGGGTCAGTTATGGTAATGACGCTCTGATGCCCGACCTGCCGGACAGCACCGCCGCGGTGGACCTCCTGCTGCCTGAGGAGGGGCGGGGCTTCATCCACCCCGAGAGCTTTGGCCAGGCCAACACCCAGAACCATGGTGTGTGCTCACTGTACACTATACACTATGCACTATACTCACTATACACAATACACTATGCACTGTACACACTATACACTATACACTGTGCACTATACACACTATACACTATACACTGTGCACTGTACACACTACACACTAGACTCACTGTACACTATACACAATACACTAAGCACTGTACACACTATACACTATGCACTGTGCACTATACACTAGACTCACTGTGCACTGGATACACTATACTCACTATACACAATACACTGTTCACTATACACACTATACACAATATACCATACACTGCACTATACACACAATACACTATACACTGTGCACTATACACTATACACTAGACTCACTGTGCACTGGATACACTATACTCACTATACACAATACACTGTTCACTATACACACTATACACAATATACCATACACTGCACTATACACACAATACACTATACACTGTGCACTATACACTATACACTAGACTCACTGTGCACTGGATACACTATACTCACTATACACAATACACTGTTCACTATACACACTATACACAATATACCATACACTGCACTATAGACACAATACACTATACACTGTGCACTATACACTATACACTAGACTCACTGTACACTATACACTAGACTCACTGTGCACTGTATATACTATACTCACTATACACAATACACTGCACTATACACACAATACATTATACACTACTCACAATACACTGTGCACTATACACTCTACTCACTATACACAATACATTATGCACTATACACAATACACTATACAGTGTCCACCATACACACTATAGACTATACACAATACACTATGCACTATACACTATACACTGTGCACCATACACACTATACACAATACAATATACACACACAATACACTATATACACACAGGGTCTTAATGTGAATTTCTTCTGTGCATATAGACCTGTGTAACTGTATCACATAAAGGTGTGTAAGTTTCTGTGAATAAGAATATCTGCTAAATACCTAAAATGTAAATGTTCTGTTTCCCACTCCTTCCCCTACTCTCTCTCTCTCTCCAGTTGAACCTGTAGATGTGCGTCCTGCCCCAGACAGGGGACTTCCCACAAGGCCAGGTGTGTGTGAGAGTGTGAGTGAGAGAGCGTGAGAGTGTGTGTGCGCATCTGTCTGTGTCTCAATCTCATCCCCCCTTCTCTCTCTCTCTCTCTCTCTCAGGCTCTGGACTGAAGTTTGGAGAGATTCCTGAGCTCAGAATGGAGACTGAGGAGAGACAGAGTGCTGGATATGAGGTTCATCATCAAAAACTGGTATAAACCATATATGCATACAATATATACACTGCTCTACATATACCACACATACAGTATACACACTGCTCTACATATACCACACATACAGTGTACACACTACTCTATATATACCACACATACAGTATACACACTACTCTATATATACCACACATACAGTATACACACTGTTCTACTTATACCACACATACAGTATTAACACTGCTGTATATACTACACACTGCTCTATATATACCACACATGCAGTATACACACTAGTTACATATATACTACCCACAACATACACACTACTCTGTATATACCACACACACAGTATACACACCTGTATGCATATGTGGTAAATGTGCTGTATATATATACATCATACATAGTGTTCACTCACTGTACATATATACTGTATATCGCACATACATAAAATATCCACTAAATACACGTACTACATGCATACAGTACACTCTACAGTCTCAGATGATTGACAGGTGCGTGTTTGTTCCAGGTATTCTTTGCCGAGGACGTGGGCTCCAATAAGGGCGCCATCATTGGGCTGATGGTGGGTGGGGTCGTCATAGCAACTGTAATCGTCATCACCCTGGTGATGCTGAGGAAGAAGCAGTACACTTCTATTCACCATGGAGTGATAGAGGTGAGGGAAGAGAGGGGGATGGGGAGGGAGGAGAGGGGGGGAGGGGGGACTGGGGAGAGAGAGAGGGAGGAGGGCGAGAGAGATGATGGGGTAACCACTGTGTGCTTTGTAAATGTGGTGGCGTTGGGGTAAAAACTGTGTGTTTAATATTGGGGTAACAGGCGTGTGTAATATTGGGGTACCTGCTGGGTTTAGTGTTGGGGTAACAGGCGTGTGTAATATTGGGGTACCTGCTGGGTTTAATGTTGGGGTAACAGGCGTGTGTAATATTGGGGTACCTGCTGGGTTTAGTGTTGGGGTAACAGGTGTGTGTAATATTGGGGTACCTGCTGGGTTTAGTGTTGGGGTAACAGGCATGTTTAATATTGGGGTACCCGCTGGGTTTAATGTTGGGGTAACAGGCGTGTGTAATATTGGGGTACCTGCTGGGTTTAGTGTTGGGGTAACAGGTGTGTGTAATATTGGGGTACCTGCTGGGTTTAGTGTTGGGGTAACAGGCATGTTTAATATTGGGGTACCCGCTGGGTTTAGTGTTGGGGTAACAGGCATGTTTAATATTGGGGTACCCGCTGGGTTTAATGTTGGGGTAACAGGTGTGTGTAATATTGGGGTACCTGCTGGGTTTAGTGTTGGGGTAACAGGCGTGTGTAATATTGGGGTACCCGCTGGGTTTAATGTTGGGGTAACAGGCGTGTGTAATATTGGGGTACCTGCTGGGTTTAGTGTTGGGGTAACAGGCGTGTGTAATATTGGGGTACCCGCTGGGTTTAATGTTGGGGTAACAGGCGTGTGTAATATTGGGGTGTTTGGTTCTCAGGTGGATGCCGCGTCACCCCAGAGGAGCGCCACCTGTCTAAGATGCAGCAGAACGGCTATGAGAACCCCACCTACAAGTTCTTTGAGCAGATGCACAACTGAGACCCCGCCCCTCAGCCCGTAACCCCACCCCTTACCCTGTAACCCCGCCCCTCCGCCTCGTAACCCTGCCCCTTACCCTGTAACCCCGCCCCTCAGCTCGTAACCCCGCCCCTTACCCTGTAACCCTGCTCTTTACCCCGTGACCCCACCCCTTACCCTGTAACCCCGCCCCTCAGCCCGTAACCCCGCCCTTACCCTGTAATCCCACCCCTTAGTCTGTAACCCCGCCCTCATCACATTACTACACCCCTCACCCCAAACCCCTACCCTCTCCCCATAACCCCACCCCTCATCCAATTACCTCATCCCCTATACCGTTCCCCATCCCTGTACACACCCCGTTCCCCGAGACCTAAACAGGACAGTGTGGGTAGGGCTGACACCACAGACCCCTGCAGCTTTCTCCATCACCATGACAACGAGCATGGCGTCTAGCTGACTGTAGGTGTGCTGGTTCCTCTCTTTCTCAGCCGGCGTGTCCGTTGGGACGGTTTAATCAATCCAAGGGGGCCTGTGCCCATACTGGCGTATTCGAGAAATTTGGGCAGCTGGTCCAGCTGCAGTCTGGCTGCAGTCCAGCTCTGGTCCGGCTCTGGTCCAGCTCTGGTCCGGCTGCAGTCCGGCTCTGGTCCAGCTCTGGTCCGGCTGCAGTCCGGCTCTGGTCCGGCTCTGGTCCAGCTGCAGTCCGGCTCTGGTCCGGCCCGGTACCTGCAGTCTCTCTGTTTGTCTGTCTGTGGATCTGTCCCCCCACACTGTCCAGCTCTGCCCCCAAACCTCCACACTGGTGTCCTCCGCAGCACAGGGGGGTCAAAGTTCAGCGTCAATACCCCCCCACCCCCCACCCCCCTCTGTGCTTTTCGATGACAGCTGTGCTGTGTTTGACCACACAAGGTTCTTAATGGGAAATAATAATGATAATATTATTAAGTATGATGATGATGATGATGATGTAATTCTTCTCTTGAGCTTTTTTAATTTTATGCTGTTGTTTGGGTTTTGTTTTCCAAAAAATATTACAAAATTGAAAAAAATTACACATACAAAAGGTGAAGTGGAAAATATATTTTTTTGTTTCTTGTTTTTGCGTGTGATGTATTGATTAGTGGCAGAGACTAGCTGTACCTGTTTTAGTGCATGATAATGACTACAAAAAAAGATTTTTGTTCTGCTACTTGGACTGGTCCTTTCTCAAGTGGAGTGTGTAATTTAGCAGGATTGTAAATTTAGTATATTGTGGTCACGTGATTTAAACAAAAACAGAATGTGGTCTGCAGCCTATTGTTACCATGGAGACATACTTTAAATGAAATTGATGATGCATTTGTTTGTTTTTTCAGTCATGCCATGCCCTCATCTAGTGGCCAGGCGAGATATTGCAGGGGATTGATAGCTGTAGATCTGTAACATTATTTAAAAATTTCACTGTAAATTTTTTTTTGGTTTACTATGCATTTTCAGTATACCTTATTTAGAGGGTCTGTACTTAATTTTTTTTTTACCATGTTGCTTTACTGGGTTGGGAGGGTGGGAGTGAGGGTTTGTGGGGTGCAGTGGATTTAACTGAACGTTTAGCTGCAGTGTCGTCTTTGCAGATTTCCTGTGTGAAGGGAAAAGGTATTTGTGATATTTAGGGGGGCTAAAAAGTCATTAGTCATACCTCCTTTGCTGTTTCCCCCCCCTCTCTCTCTCTCTCTCTCTCTCTGCTGCCCTGAGTGTCTCTCTGCCCCTCCCTCACCCACTCAGTCTGTCTGTCTGCTGTCTGTCCAGTGCATCCTATGCCCTTTGCTGGTCGTGCTCCAGTGCTGCAGTGCTGGTCATGCTCCAGTGCTGCAGTGCTGACCATGCTCCAGTGCTGCAGTGCTGACCATGCTCCAGTGCTCCAGTGCTGCAGTGCTGGTCATGCTGCTGGTCATGCTCCAGTGCTCCAGTGCTGCAGTGCTGGTCATGCTGCTGGTCATGCTCCAGTGCTCCAGTGCTGCAGTGCTGGTCATGCTCCAGTGCTGCAGTGCTGACCATGCTCCAGTGCTCCAGTGCTGCAGTGCTGGTCATGCTGCTGGTCATGCTCCAGTGCTCCAGTGCTGCAGTGCTGGTCATGCTCCAGTGCTGCAGTGCTGACCATGCTCCAGTGCTCCAGTGCTGCAGTGCTGGTCATGCTGCTGGTCATGCTCCAGTGCTTCAGTGCTGCAGTGCTGACCATGCTCCAGTGCTCCAGTGCTGCAGTGCTGGTCATGCTGCTGGTCATGCTCCAGTGCTGCAGTGCTGCAGTGCTGGTCATGCTGTGCTTTTCTTTCAGTGACTCTGTCTGTCGCTCATCAGCACACAGCAGAATGCACCAGAGAGAAGCTGCCGAGGCCTGATCCGTGGTGGGGTGGGGTGTGGTTATACCTGCTCTGGGCTGCAGGGCAAATTTATCTACCCTAGGGAGTGGGGGAAAACCAAATCAAATTTCCTTATAATTTACACATAACCGTCATGTGATTTGTGTCAATCAAAAGATAACACTACCTCAAAATATAATATTATTATTTATTTATTTTGCATGAAAATTCAGAGACTTGAGAGAAGTGAAACACCTCACCCCCCGCCCCCCCCCCCCCCCCCCCCCCATCTCAAACTTCACCCTCATCCTCGCCCCACTCCCTGCCCCCTGGCTGGCTTGGGTGGTATTTTAGGAGCTGAGGGGTCAGTGCAGATGGCGAAGGTCACACTACCCACCCTCCCCCCGCCACTGACTCAGCAAAGGCCACGCTGCAGCAGATCCTCCTACACACTTTCCCTCTGACCTAAGGTGTGTGTGTGTGTGTGTGTGTGTGTGCCTGTGCCTGTGTGTGTGTGTGTGTGTGTGTGTGTGTGCAGGGGGTTCATATGGGAGTGCTGTAGCTGTTCAGTTTGACCCTGAAACATGCACCACTTTCTCTGAATGTGATTTGTTGATTTATTGTTAAAATACTTTTGCTGTGTTGACATTTATTACTGTCACCATGGAAATTACTATTCTGTCGCTAAGCTACACTCCTCACCCAAAACCCGAGGGGGCGTGTCTTACTTCTTAGGCAGCGAGTCGGAGTGTAAGAATGAGCAGGCCTTTCTCCATGGGGGGGTCTGAACTGTACCACTGGGATGACCGAAGGGGGGGGAGGTCAAGCAGGGGGTGTGGTGCAGTGCAAATATTGAGGGGGTCTTAATTGGGTAGTTCAGTTTCTAGAGTTTTCTTTTAATATTGTTTCATGTTCTGATTGGTCCAGACTGTATTTGTGCCATTGAGGATAAGCTGTTTCATCTTTAAATAGTTTGTCAGCATAGCTGAAATGCTCGTCTGTTTTATAACCACAGCTACAGTTTCAGTTTGCCAGTAGCTTGGCTGACATTGACCTGCAGGAGCACAGGAATGAGCTTGTGCCAATGATGAACTGAGAAGGGAACAAATACAGGTACAAAATAACATTTTAAAATTATGAATAAATGCTAGAAGATGAATGTGTTCATTCGCATATCCTGTGAAAACATAAGGATGCTGTACAACCTGCTTTGGAGGTATTAGAAATGTGTTTTTTTGCTTTACACCAAATGTCTGTTGATGCCCCTTTAGTAGCCAGTGTAAAGCTGTGGTCAACAGAAATCTTTGTGTCTAAATTATCCTAATATAGCGCACCAAACTATCTGGGGCCAATCAAAAACGTGAAGTGATATTTCTTTTAAAACTCCAGAAAATGAACTGTCCCTTTAATTGGGGTGGTAATGGTGCACCTCCTGTGGTGGGCAGCAGAGGGCAGTAGAGACAGCAGGGTTTCTCCATCTGTGATTTTTTTCCTTTTCTGTGTAACTGTACAAACTGCGGAAGGCTTTCTACACTATTCCATAAATAAAGTTTTAAATGTACAGTCTCTGGGCTGAAGTGTTGGGATCTGTGGGCGAGTGTGACCCTCTCATTGGGGATTAGTTCCGTCTTCACTGGGTGCAGTCTCCACAGCATCACCTGCTGGTCACTTTAACTTTTCATTTTAATTAGATCACATTACCCCTTCACCTCTTTACACTGATAGGTATTCACACAAGCAGCTTGGGCTCAGAAGCTAAAGCCAGAGACCTCAGTGTCTTACAGATCTGTTGGATTCAGGTCCATCATTTTTTTGCTATAATATAATAAACCTTTTATTTATATAGCATTTTGCAAGCATAGAGCACAAAGTGCTTTCCAAAGCAGATAAAAAATAAGGTTTAAAATTACAACACAGGGTACAATGATTGTGTTTGTCCCCCATTGCACACGGATAGATAGACAGACAGGTAGGCAGACAGACAGAGGCATCTGATAGCTTGACCTAGTATCATATTTTGTTGCCATATGCAATGAAAATTTTCAAAATACAAAAAAGGAATACAGTCAGCCACACCACCGAATGTCCCCACACCATTACAAATGCGAAACGAGACTGGGAAATATAGAATATTTCATAACTTTCTTTTATTTTTGAAAAATACAAAATCAAAGTTTACAAAGTTATGAGAGTCATACAAAATAGTGATACCTGTGAAAAAGCCTACAGAATACATACATATTATCTATTATAAACACAAGAGGAAAAATAGGTATTGATGAATAAATATTGAAAGTCCTTCTCACGCGATCCGAATTTGTTTCCGAGTTAATTTTGTGGCACAATATAATATCCCTCACTCCCCCCGCACTCAGCGCAGAGTCCTAACCTGAGAAGTTGTGATGTTATGACCACAGGTTTTCAGCAGATGGCAGTGTTTGCTTTATGGTCGAGAAACTAATTTGAAACGCAGGTCACGTCTTGGACTCTCGACTTATCCGATGATGAGAATTTTGGAGTCGTACCTGTTCCTCTGTCTCGATGCCATTGAACCTCGGTCAACTCAGATGAACGGGTCGGTTCAGGAGCGAGCTGTGAGGGGAGCGCGTCCCCTAGCGGGCCGAGCGGCTGTGCGGTTTGCTCTGCGCGCCGGCTCGCCGCTCCTCCCCCTCCCGGCTCTGGTTTCCGGCCTCGGGGCGCTCGTCCAGGAGGGGCACGCAGGTGCAGCCCACGGCGATGGAGACGTAGCGCTCCACGTAGGTGTGGCGGCCACCGGCGCAGGTGCCGGCGCGGCGCAGGATGGCGGTGGGCATGTAGACGGGGGCGCTGCGGTGGCGCCCGCTCTCCTCGCCGCGCGGCCGAGCAGGCAGCCCTGGCACAGGCAGTACGCCTCCGGGATGAAGCGGGGGTACCGCGCGGGGTCGTGGGTTATTCTGCGGACAGCGAGGAACGGTTACATCAGCGATTCCCCGACCCCCCCCTCGGGGACCCCCCAGCCGGGTCCGTCCGGGTGTTTGGTGTGTTCCACCTCAAGCTCACCTGATACAACGCATCTGAGGGCCTTGCTCAGCTGCCACGAATGTGCTCATTAAGATGGAACACATCAAGTACCTGGATCTCACTAGAGCAGTGGTCTCCAACCCTGGTCCTGGAGAGCTACAGGGTCTGCTGGTTTTCATCTCTGCACTTCATGAATCAATTAGAGCAGTTGATTACACAGTTAACTCAACTCACCTGGTGTCTTGGGTCTCAATTGGGTGCTGATTTTAAGGTGAAAACAAAAACCAGCAGACCCTGTAGCTCTCCAGGACCAGGGTTGGAGACCACTGCACTAGAGGTACCCGAGGAGAAGTTCAGGAACCATTAGACTACATGAATCATCCTGATAATTATAAGGTGAATAGGCAGATGGCAGATAAATAGAGCAAGTCCATAACAGTGACACATTTTTTTTTTGTATTGGCTCTGTACTCCAGCACATTGGATTTGAAATGAAACAATGAATGCAGTGGTCCATGTAGGAATTACTGCCTTCAAGGTGGGCATTTTTGCATTTTAGGTTTTCAATATATAACTTGCAGACGGGGCGGGGGTGGATGTTTTTACGCCCCCTCTCTGCAACTTATATATTGACAACCAAAAAAGTCCTCCTTTTAGAAGTACAGTGCGCTGTAATATGTGAAGAACACACTTTTTTTCATGAAGAGCCCTTATCTCAGCGATCTGCAGACACGGTGCGTCTGCCGATCGCTGCGCTTACCTGTACGCCCAGGGGGAGATGCTGAGCATGTTGACGGGCGCCCTGGACTTGCTGCTTGGGTTCGCGCGACCCGCTGACGGGCAGGTGAGGTTTCCGCTCTCCGCGGGATCGAGCTGAAGCGTGTGGTGGAAGGCGCTAAGGACGCCGACCGAGAGCCGACCGAACATTTGCTCCAGGATCTCTTCCGGTAAGTCCAGGCACGGACGGGCGCGCGGCGGCTTCTTGACCACCTTCGGTCCCGTGGTGACCTCGCCGCACAGCAGCGCGAGAAGCGCCAGTTGGACGCAACCTAGCATCGTTAGCTCTGGGTCACGGACAGTCACGGACAGAGTTGGCTATCCGTACCTCCAGATAAATTAAACAAAATGATCGAAATTTCTCTTTAATTGTTTGCGCAATAGACTGTGTTTTAAACTATTTCCTCAAAGCAATTCCAATAGCAGTACATAAAAGCAAAACGAATTATATAAGTTATCCTTCCCCTAATAAAGCTCTGCTAGCCACAGAATGCGTTTTTCTTGTAGCGGCTTCCTTACTGTCGTTAGTAACGCGCAGGTCCGATTATTGCAATAACACGAAAATATCTGGGTACCGTGTTAAAATTCAACAGTGATATGTCTCGCGCTTTTTGGGAGCTTTCCTGGATTTTAAAGTGCGCCTGTAGCCATTTTTTTAATATTTCCGCGCGTGCACAGTATTGCTTCGGGGCCAGGGGTATTAGATGCAGATTTAGGGACTGAGAAGTTTTTTTGAAAGTGTCAGTTTTATTCCTGTTATTTACTGCGTTCTTTCAGCTGCAGGAGTTCATAGCTGTTGGGAGAGTAGCGTGGTTGGTGTTTGTTCCTTTTCAAGACAGAAAGAGAAATATATTTCTTTTTTCCTGAAAAGTTTATTTACAAACTATGGGCTCAGAGAATGTAATCAGCTCTTAAGAATAATAATGGCTAGCATTTATGTTGTTCTTTTCTCAAATCAAAAGCTTTTCACAGTGAAGAGGGGGACACTCTATTGCGCCAGAACACTCACCACACATCAGCTGAGGCGAAGATGGAGAGAACAGTTTTTCGCCAATTAAGCTGGGAGATGATCAGGTGGCAGGTTGAGAGAGCCAGGTTGGGAATTTCGCCAAGACGCCAGGGAACCCCGTACTCTTTGCAATGAGTGTTGTGGGATCTTTAATGGCCACAGTGAGTCAGGACCTCGGTTTAACCTCTCACCCGGAAGATGGCATGTCCTACTGCACAGTGACCCCACCACTGCCCTGGGGTTCATTTGACCAGAGGGAAGATCGCCCCGTGCTGGTGCACCAACTCCACTTCCAGCTCCAACTTTATTTTCCCCTGGAAGGCTTCAGTCCAAGTACTGACAAGTATACTCCAGCTCAGCTTCAGCCAATCGGTGGAATGGCTGCTGGACTCCAGCAAAAGCACTATTTCGATTTGTCGTTGGTTGCCGTGGGGACGCTGAATTCGCAGCAATCACTGCTGTGCAGATGTTGGATTCAGGAGCCCAACATCTGGAGTCAGGCAGCCATGGCAACAGAACCCGGTGCTGTAAACAGGAAGGACTGGAGGGCCATGGAATCCTGGCTCTGGAAGAAGGGGGGAGGCCCTCGGACTGAGGGGGAGGAAAGAGAAATATTCTGGACATTTCCAGAAGATCATAAGGACACACACACTGTTAGTGTGCTCTGGCCAATCAACAAGCAAAGTTTGCTTTCTGTGTGACTTCTCTCTTTCTGATACCAGCCAGCCTGGGCCAACATCAGCGCCACTGCCGCTCCTCACACACACCCCACACCCCCACCCCAAAGACAGGCACAATAAAAGGACTTTTCATTGTATTTTCTAAATTAAAACATTTGTCGAGATGTATTGTAGATCTATCCTCAGCCGTTTAAACCTGAATGTGAACAGAAGTCAGGATAAGAATGCCTCCCTGTACCCCCCAGTCGCTCAGATTAGGGTGTTAGTGGGGAAAATAGCGAGATGCCACTCAAGCCAAACTTTGGGAGGGGGAGGGGGAGGGGGAGGGGGGGGGGGGGGGGGGGGGTGATGACAGCAGATGGGGCTGAGGAGAGGGAAGGGGAGAGAGGAAAGGGGGAAGAGAAGAGAAGAGAGAAAACAGCTTTTACTTTTGGGAGATAAAAAAGAAAAATGTGTTTATTGGAAGTACATAATAACAGTGACTGTGTGTGTGCTGTTGGACTCCTCTGACGCAATGTGTGGCGTCTCTTAGCAACGCTGGGAGCTGGCAGTGCAGTGTGAGCTCAGTATTTATCACACACAGGGGTGTGTACTGAGGACAGGGGTCAGCCCCTGGGCCTCAAACACTCTGACCCAGTCCCATGCAATGGGCAATAGGGAGTGCACAAACACACACACACACACACACACACACACACATGCACGCACGCACAACCACACATACACAGAAGCATGCACACACACAGCACACACAAACACACACCCACATGCACATACATGTGCACAGAAGCATGCACACACACACACACGCGCGCGCGCGCACCCACGTGCGCAGCACACACACACAGAAGCATGCACACACACACACACACACATACACACAGCACTCACACACAGAAGCACACGCGCGCACACACACACACACACACACACACTCACTCACTCATGCACAGGAGCACACACACGCGCACACACACTCACTCACTCATGCACAGGAGCACACACACACGCACACACACTCACTCACTCGTGCACAGGAGCACACACACACACACACTCACTCACACACAGAAGCACATGCACATACACACACACACGCACTCATGCACAGGAGCACACACACACACTCATGCACAGGAGCACACACACACACGCACACACACTCACTCATGCACAGGAGCACACACACACACACATACACACAGCACTCACACACAGAAGCACACGCGCACACACACACACACACACACACACACTCACTCACTCATGCACAGGAGCACACACACACGCACACACACTCACTCACTCGTGCACAGGAGCACACACACACACACACTCACTCACACACAGAAGCACATGCACACACACACACACGCACTCATGCACAGGAGCACACGCACACACACACACACACTCACTCATGCACAGGAGCACACACACACATACGCACACACACACACTCACTCACTCATGCACAGAAGCACACACACGCACACACACTCACTCACTCATGCACAGGATCACACACACACACACGCACACACTCACACTCATGCACAGGAGCACACACACACACACTCACTCACTCACGCACAGAAGGACGCATTCAGGGTGGCGTGTTGGTGTGAATTCCACAGGCAGGCTACGCTTCGCTCTCTGGGTCACAGCGCAAAACCTTTCTCACCGTTCGTATCCTGTCCACAGTTTCATTCTAGTAACCTTTCTCACGGTTTGTATCCTGTCCACAGTTTCATTCTAGTTTCATTTCTTTCTTTCCAGATTCGTGGTATTCGAGTCTTTTCAAGCCACAGTTAGCGGTGGATTAGAGTCAGCAGTCATGAGTCACTGAGAGTAGTTAATGCGCTACAGTGAGGGCTAACGGGCTAAAGTCTGAGTCACTGAGAGTAGTTAATGCGCTACAGTGAGGGCTAACGGGCTAAAGTCTGAGTCACTGAGAGTAGTTAATGCGCTACAGTGAGGGCTAACGGGCTAAAGTCTGTTATTAATGAACTGATCTGAAAGTGATGGCAGCTGTACGGGGGCGTGTAATGTGATTGGCTAGCGTGTGAGCAGCGAGGCTCCACTGACCTCATGCGGAGGGATTATATAAACACAGTTGAGAAAACCTCTGTGCAGAAAATGGTGGCCCTGTTTATGAGTGTATTAATGTTGCACAACCTGTCACTTCCCTCTCCCAGTCTGTGCTGAGCCTCTGTAATTAAACACCAGGCTTTACTCCTTTACTCCTCCTTTGCTTCTTACACTGTGTGTCAGACCTGCCCAATCACATTCCTGGAGATCTGGCGTCCTGCAAGGTTTCATTTCAACGCCAATTTGGCACACCTGATTCTACTAATTAGCTGCTCAACGAGATGTCTAGCTGTTGAACGAGATGTACTTTGATAGGATTGGTGTGAAAACCTGCAGGATGGTAGATCTCCAGGAGCAGGGTTGGGCAGCCCTGCTGTGTGTGATTGACAGGTTTTCTATGTACAATTTTGTGATTGAAAAACAGACCATATTTACAAGGTAGCATCCAAAATGAGCCCTGGTCTCTGAGCTCAGGGAGGCTTTCTGTGTGAAAAGAGTATTCAGTGGAACTGCAGCGTCTCTACAGCGATGTGTTGCCTGCAAACGGCATCTGGATATTCAGTTCTCAGGTTTTTTTTTTTTTTCAGAAAGGCCGCGAATAGCAGTGGAAAATGTGACAGTGAAAATAAAAACAGGAAGCAGCCTCCTGGATATGTGCTGGATGTGTGTGGAGATGTGCTGTAGATGTGTGGATATGTGCTGGAGATGTGTGGATATGTGCTGGATGTGTGTGGGAGATGTGTGGATATGTGCTGGAGATGTGCTGGATGTGTGTGGGAGATGTGCTGGATATGTGCTGGATGTGTGTGGAGATGTGCTGTAGATGTGTGGATATGTGCTGGATGTGTGCTGGCGATGTGTGGATATGTGCTGGAAATGTGTGGATATGTGCTGGATGTGTGTGGGAGATGTGCTGGATGTGTGTGGGAGATGTGTGGATATGTGCTGGAGATGTGTGGATATGTGCTGGATGTGTGTGGGAGATGTGCTGGATGTGTGCTGGAGATGTGCTGGATGTGTGTGGGAGATGTGTGGATATGTGCTGGAGATGTGCTGGATGTGTGTGGGAGATGTGCTGTAGATGTGTGGATATGTGCTGGATGTGTGTGGGAGATGTGCTGGATGTGTGCTGGAGATGTGCTGGATGTGTGTGGAGATGTGCTGGAGATGTGCTGGATGTGTGCTGGAGAGTGCAGGCCAGTGGGGAGTAAATCTCTGCTGGCGGGATGCAGGCCCAGAGAGCAGCCGGGTTTCAGCCTGGAGCTCGTCTGCACTGGCTCTCCTTTCAGACCTATTCCTGCCTAATACTCTCACTTCCCCCTCAGCAGTGCTGCAGCTCATCAGAGAACAGGCATCAACCCAGCATCACTACTGAACACACTGCTGCTCACTGCTGAACACACTGCTCCTCACTGAACACACTGCTGCTCACTACTGAACACACTACTGAACACACTGCTCCTTACTGCTCCTCACTACTGAACACACTGCTGAACACACTGCTCCTCAATGTTGAACACGCTGCTGAACACACTGCTGCTCACTGCTCCTCACTGCTCCTCACTACTGAACACACTACTGAACACACTGCCCCTCAATGTTGAACACACTGCTGAACACACTGCTGCTCACTGCTCCTCACTGTTGAACACACTACTGAACACACCGCTCCTCAATGCTGAACACACTGCTCACTGCTCCTCACTGCTCCTCACTACTGAACACACTACTGAACACACTGCCCCTCAATGTTGAACACGCTGCTGAACACACTGCTGCTCACTGCTCCTCACTACTGAACACACTACTGAACACACTGCTCCTCAATGTTGAACACACTGCTGAACACACTGCTGCTCACTGCTCCTCACTGTTAAACACACTGCTGAACACACTGCTCCTCACTTCTCACTATTGAACACACTACTGAACACACTGCTCCTCAATGTTAAACACACTGCTGAACACACTGCTGAACACACTGCTCCTCAATGCTCCTCAATGCTCCTCACTACTGAACACACTGTTCATCACTACTGAACACACTGCTGCTCCCTTTTGAAATAAAACAAAATACTGGCAAGAACTTCTACTTTCTGAACCTGGATTTTCCACCTGTACACCTGAGTGACAGTCAGAACTTGAATCCTGTTCTGGAGGAATGAAACCTCTGTGTGTTTTAATTTCAGCCGTACGGCTACAACACAAATCTGAGAAAACAAGTTCAGATGCCATTAAGTATTTTAATGAATTGTAATTCAAGTTCAATTTCCAAAAAAAAAAAAAACAATCTTATTGAGCATCACTGATACAGAGAGAAAAAAAAGCTACACATTTACAATTCTTGTGAGCAAGAGAGATACATTCTGTACAAAAACTCAACTCCGAGGGACAGGATGCTATATTGGAGATGTTTAAATACACAGGTGCTCCACCAGTCCCATTCTGATTGGTCCCTAAGCTTCTACTGGCTCAAGTGCATTGGATGGTTGAGTGAGACATCTCTCCGACTGGCTAGATCTTGTTGGCGTTAGCGTGCTGAGGCTTGGCCCCTCCCCCAGGAGGCCGGCTCTTGCTGCGGGTGACGATGCCGAAGGGCGGGGGCTTGGACCGCAGCGCCTTGGTGACGTAGCGGAACACGGCGTCCATGCAGGCCGCGGGGGCGCTGTGGGAGTCCAGCGTCCCGGCGGAGAGCTGGGGGCAGTCGGCCTTCAGCGAGCCCACGGAGCGGTTCGCCGGCTTGGAGCTCAGCACCCACTTCCTGGAGTGGGCCTTCAGCCAATCGCGCGCGGCCCCGCCCAGCGGCTGGTGCCACAGGTTGTGGGCGGAGTCGATGAAGGCCACCGCGCACACCCGCCGCTGCAGCTCCTGCGGTCGCCGCGACAACAGGTCCACGAACGCCAGGCCGCCGTACCCGTGCGTCACCACGGCGACCTGCCCGGCCGCCGCCCCCGCCAGCAGGCCGTCCCAGGCGTGGCGCACGTGCTCCTCGGGCGACGCCCCGCCCTCGTTGGGGTTGAGCAGGGCCACGCCCCAGCGCTCCTGCAGCGCCCGCTGCACGTAGGGGACCTGGCTGCCCGCCCCCACCCCGTCCCGGGCGATGCCCTGCCAGCTCCACTGCCCGCTGCGCGCCGTGCCCCGGTCCTGCACCAGCACCAGCAGCGGCCTGCTGCTCGCCAGCGCCCCCTGGCTGAGGAAGACGGGCGCGCGGCCGGGCGGGGGCAGGGGGACCCGCCGCAGGCCGCACTGCTCCTCCAGGAGGCGGTACACGTGCTGGGTGATGTAGCGCCCCAGCGCCTCCTGCTCGTCCTCGCGCCTCCGCGACCCGTCGCCCCTCCGGAAGTGGAAGAGGAAGGGCTCCCGCGTGTCCCAGCGCACCAGGCGCCCCTCGCCGTCGAAGCGGTAATGGAACCCTGGAGGAGCGTCTGAGCCCGCGCCGCCATCCAACTCCTTCTCCCCACTCCTCCTGCCATCCAGCACCTCCCTGCTCCTCCCGTCATCCAGCACCTCCCTGCTCCTCCTGTCATCCAGCACCTCCCGGTCCTCCTGCTGTCCAGCACCTCCCTGCTCCTCCTGCCACTGAGCACCTCCACGGTCCTCCTGCTGTCCAGCACCTCCCTGCTCCTCCTGCCACTGAGCACCTCCACGGTCCTCCTGCTGTCCAGCACCTCCCTGCTCCTCCAGTCATCCAGCACCTCCCTGCTCCTCCTGCTGTCCAGCACCTCCCTGCTCCTCCTGTCATCCAGCACCTCCCTGCTCCTCCTGTCATCCAGCACCTCCACGGTCCTCCTGCTGTCCAGCACCTCCCTGCTCCTCCTGCCATTGAGCACCTCCACGGTCCTCCTGCTGTCCAGCACCTCCATCCTGGAGCCCTGCAGGTGAGAAACACAACATCTGACCCTGCCAAAGCTGCCACAAGAACAGGCGTCCCAATCTGGTGTTTCAAAATAGTTCTGTAAAACTGAAAATTATGACACTTGCGGGCTCTTTCTAGTGACCATGCAGGGATGGGTGAGTCAGGCTGAGCCAGGCCACCTACACAGTATCCAGGCCCCACCTGTTTGTCTTGGCTGAAGCACCACCGCCAGCTGTGAATGCCCACCTAGGAAGGTCTGGCCCACCTAGTTGTGTGCAGGACCAGCCATAAGAGTATTTCTGGCTACCCTGCTGCTGTCTAGCTTTAGCTGGAGAACACACAAGCACAGGAAATATCTTGCAATGTAAATTATGTGCTGTTGTATACAATGGAACCTGTGGAGGGGGCGTGCCATGTTTGGGTGGAATTTTTTAAAATCTGTGGTTTAAGATGTGGGTCCGTAGAATGCCCCTTAATGCAGAACGGCCGTGTTATAAAATTGCCTCGGTACAATTCAACACTTCTTTTAAAAGGCGTGTTTCCCTCAGAAATCGCCTCTTACGATAAAATGACGGGATCGATTTGTTGGGGAAACCAATTCATATTTTAACTTACCGTCGTCGACTTGAATAAAAGTCGGGGTTTTCTTTCTGAGCACTGAAACTGAGCTGGAATGCGTTGCGTTAGCTGTCACTTCGCTTAGTTTCACTCGGTTGCACGTAACCGGTAGAAATACTGGTTATAATTCGAGCCTCGTTTCAAACACGCTTAAGTAGCTGAAGGTCTTGCAACCAGTCAAATTTAATTACCCCAACCCCCTTCTCATACGGTAACCAGGAAAGGGTGTGTTTATAAATTTTAAAAAACGTTAACAATGTTAACCCTACAATTAGAAGGCAATATGAAACACTGTTGAAACTTCGGGCAATGCCAAGGTGTTTGTCTTGGTCATCTCCGGTTTAAAATTACGAATCGACATTTAATAATTAAGCTGTAGCTAAGAGAGCAGAGTAGTTTTTTTTCTCTACAGCAGATAAACATCTGTGAGGGTGGGTCATTTCTCTCTCTCTCTCTCTCTCTCTCTCTCTCTCTCTCTCTCTCTCTCTCTCTCTCTCTCTCTCTCTCTCTCTCTCTCTCTCTCTCTCTCTCTCTCTCTCTCTCTCTCTCTCTCTCTCTCTCTCTCTCTCTCTCTCTCTCTCTCTCTCTCTCTGACGATATCAATTAGTACCGAACGGCGCTCGCGAAGCATTCCACTATTAAAAAGGCAAATTAGCCTTACTAAAATAATCGACTGCATAGAATTACTCAAAGAACAATCATACGATAAGCAACTATATTAGCATTACATTAACCTATTAACGAATCAGAGATCAGAGCATGTTTATTTCTTGCATCGAGCATTGTACTGTGCTAAACAGTGTAAATAGTTTAGAATAAGAATATTTAATCTACACTATATGTTTCGGCTGATTAATGGCAAGACGAGGTCTGCTGAATGGCCTGTTCTTGGCATTATGTCTTCTTTAGTTCTTCTAATGATGTTGTTTGATTTCCCTTATATTGTTGTAGTCCAGCTCCAATTGACAGTTTATTTCTGTTTAATAAAGTGCTGAAGTTCCTTCCTCACTTCTTTCAGGTAACTGAGTTTAACGCTGGGGCCAAATGTTTGCGACCAGGCAAGTAATCCACATATCGATGCAGACTTCTCATCTGTGCATATTCACAATTTCAGAAATGGAATTTTGTAGTGTGTGTGTGTGCATGGTCTTGTGTGTGTGTGTGTGTGTGTGTATTTTGTTTGGCTCCTCAGAGATATCCCTGCGCTCATGCCTGTGTTCATGTCCCTTCTGACAGATCTCCCCTTTCAGGTTAAGTTGGGGTATCACCTGTAACAACTGTGGAGATTACAGTGTAGCCTGTAAATAACCTGTGTAACAACCCCCCCGAGAGAAAGCTGGAGCCTGAGACCCCTGAGACACGCAGCCTGTGAGCTTCCCGCTGTGAATCTACTGCCACCTACTGGTGTCTTCAGGAAGGACATTTAACTCAACTTGAGGGAAATAATGCTCAGCAGAAGTTATTTTTTCTGAAGTTTATTTGAATCCATTAACTATTCGATTTTACAACATCAACAGTCAAAAATACAGTTGTTTTGAGATTTCGGTCTATACCATGAGATATAATATTAATAACCCACATGATTATGTCAAGTGTTCTTGCTTCAGAAAAAAATAGGTTACACAATATTTTTAAAAATTTTTATAATGAGTTGACTTTTCAGACCATCTAGGCTTGGGATTTTACATTTTGTCCACATTACATATTACCATTAAGATATTTTACATATGTCTGAATTTACATCCATGTCATGGTTCCTATTTTTCCTTGTTGGGCCACCAGATGGCGGCACTTCTGCTTTGTGTCCTGCTCGTTCCCCTGTTAATTGTATTATTGCTTTCAATTATTTTATTATTGTTTCTGATTGTGTCTCGTTGTTCCCACCCTGTCCTGGTTTGATTGTTAATTGTGCCCTCCTGTGTCTTGTTGGTTTTCAGTCTATTTAAGTTCTTTGTCCGCTTGACTCAGGTTCTGGTTCCTTGTGTTTGTTCCTGATTTGTATGTATCATTTTTTGTTTCTGACTGTGTTCCTCTCTGCCTGTGTTCTGTCCTGTGTCTGTTTCCTGTGTCTGCTACCCTTTGAGTGTTCTGAGTTCCTTTGTGTTTCCTGGGTTTTTTTTAGTTCATTTGTTATTGCCTCTCGTGGTCTTTTGTTTGTTCCAGTTTGGTTTTTTTTTTTTTTTTTTTTTTTTTTTTTTTTGTAATAAGTCTTTGTTTCATTTACCTTTGAGTCTCTCTTTTTTTTTTTACTCTGCGCTTGGGTCCAACCCGCCAAAACCCTGACAATCCAAGTGCATTTAAGCATTTATCAGATGCTCTTATCCAAAGTAAAGCATGTAAGCACAAAAATGTTTAAGCAACATTACATTAGATTAATTTGGCAGATGCTTTTATCCAAAGTGACACACAGTAAGTGAATAAAGAGGGATTGATTAGCTATCAGGGATGGCTTATACGAAAGGATGTGACTCATCCTGTACGCAGCAGATATGAATGCCTGCCTTCAGAATGAATGACAGAATGAACTGTTCCGATTGCTCAAAGTGCTTTACAGTGATGAGTGGGAACTCGCCTCACCTACCTCCAATGTGTAGCACCCACCTGGGTGATGCACGGCAGCCATTTTGCGCCAGAACACTCTCCACACATTAGCTAACCTGGAGAGGAAGAGAACAGTTTCTGCAGGAGTGTGAGGTTTGATAACAGACTGCAGTGGTGTGAGGTTTGATAACACTGCAGGAGTGTGGGGTTTGATAACAGACTGCAGGAGTGTGGGATTTGATAATAGACTGCAGTGGTGTGGGGTTTGATAAACTGCAGGAGTGTGGGGTTTGATAATAGACTGCATGTGTGTGTGTGGTTTGATAATGGCCAGGACTACAGATTTCTGTTTTATACAGACCAGCACCGGTAGCCAGTGGAGCATCTTTTTTATGTTTATATGGTGTTTTAGCTGATAGGTTAACAGATGAGATTGAGCAACATCCTATTCAAGTTGGAGGGGCTTGACGGAACATGCAGGGAGAGAGCAGCAGTCGTGCGCGCGGACAGCATAAGGGCCTGTACACCCCCGCAGCTGAACAGCGCGTTACAAGGAAAATGCCAGAGTAAAAACGTATCTGAGCGATTGCTGCAATATTATCAGTAAAAGACACGGCTACACCAAGATACGTGGCAGTGTCGGATGTGGACGTAGTTTTTGCTGTCAATAGTGACTGATAGATCCGGGAGAAACCGTTGTGCGTCATCAGCATAGCAACGGTAAGAAAGGACGAAGTGTGGAGGGGTGTACTACTACAAAGCGAGATTACTGGGTTAGCGAGCTAATTTGAGTTTTAACCCTGGGTTTTCCGTATTACAAATCGACTCACTTTAAATTGGGGGTGTATCACCATGGTAATTTACGCTACACGGCTAACCTGGTCCGGGGCAGGTTATGTTCGGGCTATCGGTTTGAAACGCATAAAAAAGCACCGCCCTTTGACCAATCGGCTTCTTGGAAAAGGGCGTCCGCCTACCTGTAGGATCTCGTCGAGCTCGTTGGTGCTTTCGCAGGGCGGAGATTATTTGGAGAGCGAATTCATCCGATGTCTTTCTCTGTAGGCTACACGATACAAAAAAATACTTAGCGGAGGGAGTACAGTACATATGCAAGCTTCTTGAACCCTACGCTCCAGTATAATTATTGGACAATGGCTTAAGTCCCTTAATTATTAAGTTTATGAATAAACTTTGTTGTGATCACTTCGGGCAGTATTTTACCCTGTATCAAGTGTACGGCTTAGGAGCACTGGAATGGGAAGCTGCCTCATTAGAAATAAAGTGTAGGACAATTAGTGAGAGTGTGGTTCTATTCGTTGTAGTGGTACGGAAAATAAGGTAATTTTCATTTTTCGATATTTGCGATTACCGTGGGGCTCGTGGAAAGAAATTTGTTTACATTTTTCAAGAGAGGTTTCAAGTCAGCAACATCATGAAAACCCACACAATCAGCACAGAAATGTGCGAACACACTTTCGCAAGCTGTGATATTCACTGTGAATTTGTTTGCTGAACCTGCAGATAACTTCATACACGTTCCAGATTATGAACTCTGGGTCAACCCTGTCCTTAGATACCTTCACACTCGAAAGCATAGATATACTATATCAGCTTTTCCCCCTGCGCGAGCACATGCGGAGAAAGACAGAGCGCTCGGAATATGCACCACTTGCGAAAGACTGGATGATGAAATTGTCAGCTATGGTTAATTGTGAAATTTATCAAAGACCATATCCGTCAGTAAATCAGTTACAGAAAATTACAAATCAGTGGTATAAAACAATTCATTCAGACTCGTTTTGATAAGAATAACAAGATTATTGACATCTTCCTTTTCGAATTTCTGAGAATACGCGAGCTGTGGGCTACCCGCTGTGTTGGGTGTGACGATGTTCTTTCCTTTAATTTACACATCTCAAACGAGGAAGTAAAATCACCGTGAAAAATAACAGATTACGGATTTAAACGAACTCTTTGTTTGCATTGACAATAATGAACTGTTTTAGACGGCAAGCTATGCGAAGGAAGTTGAATGGGGAGTTGCTGTTCTGATTACATTGCTTGTCTGACGCTTCAGCCGGACGGCTGGGAGTACGAATCCTTCAGACGCTTCCTCTTCATCCTCAGACCCTTGAAACCAGTAATGCTTCTGGTGTTCTTTTCTAACTCAAAGCTCATTGAGTGATTCCGCTCACCTGGTGTTCTCCCAGATCTGCACCAGTCTCTGATTAGAGGGGAAGGATTAAAACCGGCAGCAGACTAGGCTACTGTTGGTCGGGAGGGCCAGGGTCGAGCGTCTCTGTGTTACAGGTTGTTTGAGCGCGCGCAGAGGTTGCTCTCAAGTTGTCCCGCAGCTTCGCGGTGTATGCTGGGTTTTACTCCGTCTTTTAACTGCATTTTCCTCTAGTGATTTTTCAGAATTTGAACTACTTTATCCTCCGAGACCGAATCGATATGCCTATCCTCCTCAAAGAGAGATTCGGTGTGCGTGCGTGAGCATGAGCCTTTCCCGGTGCGAATATAGCGAAAGGCACGAATAAACTCTGGAGAGGGTGCCAATCTATCGCACGGACAAGAGTTCAGCCAATGAAAGTCAAGGAAACCATTATGAGGCTGAGACATAGGAAGAAGAAAAAACTATCAGGGACATAGAGTAGGCCACACATGTGAGTCGTTCTAGTTATTGGAAAAACCACAAATTGTCAGATAACAGCTCTTATAGAACATTGATGTGCAGAGGCATCTCTGAAAGCACACTTAAAGCGGATGGTCTACAACAGCAGGAAACCACACCGAGATCTGCTCCTGTCAGCTAAAAACAGGAAGACGAGAGTGGGCACATGATCACCAGAACTGCACGAATGAAAATGAGAAACTTGTCTCCTGGTCTGACGAATTTTGATTTCTGCCACAACATGCAGAAGGTAGGGCCAAAATTTGGCACAAAACACCATGAATCCACGGATTCAGCCTTTCGCGTTTCCGCAGTGCGGGCTAGTGGTGGTGGTGTAATGTTTTGGGTCGGGGAATGTTTTCTTAGCACTTATTGGGGCTCATAACACTGACTGATTGCCACAGCATACCTGACCATTGTGGCTAACCGTGTCTATTCCTGTATGACCACGATCTACCCTTTTTTTCAAATGGATACTGCCTACAGGTTAATGCACCATGTCACAAAGCACATGTCATCTCATGTTGGTTTCACAAACATGACCGTGATATTGGTGACTTAACTGCGGTCACTACTTCAGTATTTCAGTGGCCTTTGGGATGTGGTGGAGTGGGAGGTTCGCAGCATGAATGTGTATCTGCAAAATCTTCAGGAATTGTCTGATTCTATCGAGTCTGCATGACCCAAAACCCCTAAGGAATATTTCCATCACCTAGTTGAATTCAAGCCATGAAGAACTCAAAGGTTGTGTTTTTAAAAAAAGTATTTTCCTCTTACCGGAAATGAAATGCTCCAAAAGGCTAAATCTTGTAAAACACATAATTTGTTACTTGTGTTTATTCTGGTTGTCACATATACAATATAAAGCAAAATATTTTTCTGAGAAACGGGTCTTCAAATTTTACATTGTAACTCATTTACCGTCGAGAATTTCACCAACATTATTCAGACCCAGACAAAAACACGGCAATGTGCTGTGAAAGCATCGGGTATGCAGGGGAATGCACATGAAGACAAACACTTTTTCAGCATACAACTGGGAAAATAGGAGAAACTTGTAGGAGCATCATACCGACACACCAAAGTGCTCCAGGATCTCAATCTTATTTGTGATTGACACTGAAGTCACAGAGATAATGACAAGTATCCGAGGGCACGACTGCCCATGTATATACGGGAGGGAGGTTCTTCCCGACAACATCACTTGGAGTGAAGCTCAGTTTTTCCTCCCTCAAAAGTCTCAAAGGATTGATTCTGTCCTTCAGCATGAATGTGCTGCGCAGTCACAGAAGCAGTCTGAGCACGTGCAGAACAACCATCCAGAATGCCATGCGCCCCCCCCCCCCCCCCCCCCATAGACCACACCCACCCATTACCTCAGAGAGCGGTCCCCCTACCTCAGCAGGCCCGGAGCCCGTCTGTGTCAGGTGTGCGTTCCACCCCCCCCCCCCCCCCCCCCCCCCCCCCCCCCCCCCCCCCCCCCCCCGCCGGGCTCAGCGGCGCTAGATCTGCGAGTCGGTCCTGCGTAGCGACCGTCGCCGGGCGTAGTCGGACGTGTCCTCGTTGAAGATGCGGTCCACGGCGGAGAAGACGGAGGCGCGCACCGTGCGGCTGAGCCCGCGGGCGGCGAACACGTAGAGCACCGGGTTCAGCGCGCTCTTGGCGTACACCAGGTACAGCGAGACGTACACGCCGCTCAGGGACACGCCGAACAGCCACGCCCGGTCCGGACGGCCCGCCGACAGCCTCAGCAGGAAGCGGAAGGTGAAGTACGGCACCCAGCAGGTGAGGAAGAGGAGCATGGTGAGGAAGAGCACGCGGTACAGCCGCACCATGCGCTTGGACGTGGGCGTGGTGGTGGCGGAAGTGGCGGGAGTGGGCACAGCGCCCCCTGCCTGCCTGGCGGTCACCAGCACAGCCAGGTTGCTGGTGAGGAAGAGGAGCAGGGGGAGGATGAAGCCGAGCACGGTTTCGGTGATCAGGAGCCCCGGCGCGGAGCCGCTGCTCTCCAGGCACTGGCTGCGGTTGGCCTGGGGCACGACGGCGCTGGTGATGAGGTAGGGGGTGCTGAGCGCGGTGGCCAGCAGCCACAGGAGGCCGCACACGAGCAGGACGGTCCAGCGGGGGCGGCGCAGGCGGAACCAGACGGGGTGCAGCAGGCACAGGCAGCGCTCGGCCGAGATGGCGCACAGCAGGAAGGCGTTGGCGTAGAGGCCTAGGCCGCGCAGGAACATGACCAGCCGGCACACGGCCAGGCCGAAGGGCCAGCTGTAGTGGGCGGCCAGGTAGCCCAGCATCAGAGGGATCCGCAGGACCAGGATCAGGTCCGCCAGCGCCAGGTTCACCACGTACATCCGGAACGTCCCGGCGCCCCGCGGCTCCTCCCCCCCGGGGCCCCCCCGCCGGCCCCCCCGTACCCCCAGCACCCACACCACCAGCCCGTTCAGGGGGATCCCCACCAAGAAGATCACCACGGTGATGACCATTTGTACCACCCTCCGTGCCTCGGCCTGGGAGTCGTCCCCCCCTGCCAGGGCGGGATCCGGGGGGGCCAAGGTCCCGTTCAGCCCGCCCAGTGATGTCACTCCCTCCGCCATGATGTCACTGCGAGAACACGGGAGGAACAAAGGCATCACTCAAAGGCTGTGGGTAAAACCACTCCCTGCACATACACCCCATACATACACACTCTAAAATCAACAATCATGGATGGTAAATGGACTGCATTTATATAGCGCTTTTATCCAAAGCGCTTTACAATTGATGCCTCTCATTCGCCAGAGCAGTTAGGGGTTAGGTGTCTTGCTCAAGGACACTTCGACACGCCCAGGCCGGGGTTTGAACCGGCAACCCTCCGACTGCCAGACAATCGCTCTTACCTCCTGAGCCACGTCGCCCCCATGTACACCATACAGTCACTACGGCACCAGAGCAACGCTCCTACCTGTGTGTACATTATGACTCTGTTTATGACTATTATATATTTGCTTGACGAAAGATCCTCATGCAGAGCGACTGTATCTGCATTTACATTTGCATTATATTTGCTGTTTGCTGGACTTCTGGTCCTTCCTAAAGGCTTATAAAATCCACTCTGCATATATGTTAGCAAGGGGAATAGGGTCCATTTTAAAATGAGGGTGTTACTCGTGGGTGGCTGTTCTCTTGTATCGAGAGGCCCCGCGGTCGGCCTGGGTTCGAATCGCAGTCGATGCCTCGATTGGCTCTCGTGTCCCCCAGGATGACCGGGTCTCACTGGGCACTAGCGCCCCCCAGTGACCGATCGGGCTGCCTGCGGCCGCGTGAGACGAACCGCGCCGCGGGGAGACACGCCGCGCACGTCTGCCCCTCTGTGATTGACAGCAGAGGTTGCCGTGGCGAGCGCTGATTCAGAACGCGGCGGGAGCATTCCGGAACGAAGCAGCAGTGCTACACAATAGCGCTCGTGCTTACGCAGCACGGCTGTGTACCGTACAAGCGACTGTCAGCCAGGAGGGATGACGCTAGCGTAGTTGCCCGAGGTGCTGTGTGCCTCTCTGTGGGCTCGTTCCCCGAAAGTGTGCGCCATACTTCCCTTCACTTCCCTACTTTGTCTCACTTCCTATTTTTACCAAAATAACTCGTTCTAACTTTTATCGTTTCAATCTTCCCTCTTTCTCTTAATTTCAAAATCCTTCACTTCTCTGCTGACAGTGAGACAATGTTCAACTGTCAACCAATTCATTCCATTTATACCATCGTTTTTGGCACTTGCTGATATCACCACACAGGTCAAATCTCTCACTGACATCCACACAGGTCAAATCTCTCACTGACATCCTCACAGCTCAAATCTCTCACTGACATCCTCACAGCTCAAATCTCTTACTGACATCCTCACAGCTCAGATCTCTTACTGACATCCTCACAGCTCAAATCTCTTACTGGTAAATGGTAAATGGACTGCATTTATATAGCGCTTTTATCCAAAGCGCTTTACAATTGATGCCTCTCATTCGCCAGAGCAGTTAGAGGTTAGGGGTTAGGTGTCTTGCTCAAGGACACTTCGACATGCCCAGGGCGGGGTTTGAACCGACAATCCTCCGACTGCCAGACAAGCGGTCTTACCGCCTGAGCTATATCGCCCCACCATCTTACTGATGTCCCCATATGCCTTGCTGTTCATACTGATATCAGTGTACAGCTGCAGACCATGCTGATATTACCATGCAACCTGTGGCCCATAACTCATGCACAGCTGCTTAATCACTACACAACTCACAGCTCTTACAACTCACCATATCACTGACAGCAGTTACCGATATCCCTACACAACTCACAGCTCTTACAACTCACCATATCACTGACAGCAGTTACCGATATCCCTACACAACTCACAGCTCTTACAACTCACCATATCACTGACAGCAGTTACCGATATCACTACACAACTCACAGCTCTTACAACTCACCATATCACTGACAGCAGTTACCAATATCACTACACAACTCACAGCTCTTACAACTCACCATATCACTGACAGCAGTTACCGATATCACTACACAACTCACAGCTCTTACAACTCACCATATCACTGACAGCAGTTACCAATATCACTACACAACTCACAGCTCTTACAACTGACCATATCACTGACAGCAGTTACCGATATCCCTACACAACTCCGAGCTCTTACAACTCACCATATCACTGACAGCAGTTACCGATATCACTACACAACTCCGAGCTCTTACAACTCACCATATCACTGACAGCAGTTACCAATATCACTACACAACTCCGAGCTCTTACAACTCACCATATCACTGACAGCAGTTACCGATATCACTACACAACTCACAGCTCTTACAACTCACCATATCACTGACAGCAGTTACCAATATCATTACCCAACTCACCATATCGCTGAGAGCGGTTGTTGATATCAGCGCTCACAGCTCAGAAACGGGGCTGTGCACACTGGGCTCACTGACCTGATCAGCTCAGAGCGGTTGGTGATCTGCTGCATAGCAGCGAGGGCAAGTCTGCACCTGTCCCAGCAGATTGTGGGGAATGAGGAAACAGTACAGAAACACGCCCCAGAAAGCAAACAACCCGCCAACCAGCCAACCAGCCAACCCGCCAACCCGCCAACCAGCCAACCCGCCAACCCGCCATCCAGCCAACGCGCCAACCAGCCAACGCGCTAATGCGCTACTGCGCTATCGCGCTAACGCAGAGCAGCGCAGAGCCGCGGTGTTACCTTACCTGCTCAAGAAGCCGTCTGCGTGCCTTCCTGCTGCCTATCGCCTCAGACGGCGCGCACGCGAGAGAGAGAGAGAGAGTGTGTGTTTGAGCAAGTGTGTGACAGAGAGATAGAGAGATGTGTGTGTCAGATACAGAGAGAGAGAGAGAGAGAGAGAGGAAAGAATGCGTGAGAATGAGTGAGTGAGTGTGCCAGAGTTAGCTTCCTCTTCTTGGCGGGTGAGATTGCAACATCGAAGAGGTGGGCGTCAGCCGGTTCACTCCCCTCTGGAACTCGCTGTCCGTCTCCTCCCGGCCTGCCTGCTCACGCTCGCTGTATTAAATATTATCCATCATGGGCTTATCGCTCGCGTGCCTTCCTGTGCACAGTGACCTAGGGTGCCAGTGTAGTATAATGGGTAAGGAGCTGGTCTTTTAACCATAAAGGTCACAGGTTCGATTCCCAGGTAGGACACTGCCGCTTTACCCTTGAGCAAAGGTACTTAACCTGCACTGCTTCAGTATATACACCCAGCTGCATAAATGAATGCAATGTAGATGCTGTGTAAAAAGTTGTGTAAGTCGCTCTGGATAAGAGTGTCTGTGAAATGCCTGGAAGGTAATGCAGCTGGTCAAAGTACGAAGCTCTAAAATGACAGATGAGTAACCGTGCTCTGACATTAGCGCACACTGCACTGCGCGCTTTACCTGGCTCCTGTTTACCTGGCTCCTCCTGTTTAAAACGGGCTGAAGAGAGGCAGCGGTGTGGCAGGGTGCTCACGCAGAGCCGGGCTTCTGGGCCGCTGTTTGAAGGCTGGCTCTGCTCACCGCAGTGTCTCTCAGATTTAATGGCCTGGCTGCGTCTAAATGCAAACAGGACCTCTTGTTAATTATTTCACTTTTCATGGCTGCAGGCAGTTAGAACGTGAACGCACACGGTGTGGTTCTACTGATGACACACGCAGATGATATGCGTATGATGATGATTATTGCTCTGTGTATTTGCGTGTGTGTGTCTGTGTGTGTGTCTGCTTGTGTGTGTATGCATGTGCGTGTGTGTGTATGTGTGTAATACTGTGGTGGCAATGTAGTGTAATGGGTAAGGAGTTGGTCTTGTAACCTGAAGTTCGCAGGTTCGATTCCCAGGTGGGGCCCTTGAGCAAAGTACCTAACCTGCATTGCTTCAGTATATATCCAGCTGTATAAATGGATACAATTGGATAAGTAAAAAGTTGTGTATGTCGCTCTGGATAGGAGCATCTGTTAAATGCCTGTAATGTAATGTGTGCGCGTGCGTGTGTGTGTTTGGCACAAACACAGGCTCAGGTTGAGATTGAGAAAAAGGACAGTCTGCGGATGTATTAATAGCCTCACTGAACAGGTTTATCCAGAAATCACATTTTTATCCATCTCTGGTGTAAGCGGTTTGTGAACGTATTAGATGCACTGAAACTGTTTCTTCAGTCATCAGCAATCGACTCACGGCCGCGGTGGGATGCTGATTTGACTTCTCTTTAGCCAATCAGAAGAGTCGCAGTGTAATGGGGGCTCCACAGCACATATACGGTATCGTCTGGACTCAGTAAGTGATTCACAGCATGGTGGTTAATCTGTGTTTCATTACACGTTTCACAGAAGACTGTGAGCCATCTATTTTTACATTTTTAATACTGCTTCATTTTAGCATGATGAAAACCACAAAAACCACAATGCATTTGTTTCTGTGTTAGAAAAGAATAGGCATCATGGGAGATTTTAGTTTGAAGCTGAAGAGGCTGTTCAGAGGAAAATGTCTTTGTCCTTCAGTAATTATTACAGAATATATTTATCTACAAATATATTTATAGTTATAAAATACGTGTGTATTGTTTGAATTGGGAGAAGTTTGACATCGACAGAGAACACAACAGTTGAGATGCCTACATAGTGCTGCGTGAATCAGCATCAGCGCTGGCTTCTGGCAGATCAGTGATGGCTGGTTTAACCAGTACCTCCATCAATGTGACAGAGTTGATATAACATACAGGACAGGTGTTATTAACGCCGCCTGGGATTATAACAGCTCCAGTGAGGGAGCAGAGTCTTTGGGCAGCAGCCAGATCTCAGTGGTTTCCTCTATGGCTGTGAAAACTGAGCTTGACCACTTCTGCCTTCCTGTGGTTGCGGGGCGTGTGAGAGCTTGCAAATCGTGAGATGTTTCCTGGATGCTAGTGTCTGGAGCTGTTTGAGAAAGAGTGTGGTGTGAGAAATGAAGACACACGCACACCCTCACACACACATGCATGCACACACACTCAGACACATAAACACACAAATGCACACACACATACACACACGTATGTGGCTGCGTGTGTGTGTTTATGTGCGAGTGCTGTGTTTGCGTGTGTGTGTGTGTGTGTGTGTATGTGTGTGTGCGCGTGTGTATGTGTGTGTGCATGTGTGTGTGTGAGTGCATGTGTGTATGTGTGTGTGTGAGTGCATGTGTGTGTATGTGTGTCTGTGTGTGTGCATGTGTGTGTGTGAGTGCATGTGTGTGTGTGTGTGTGTGTGTGTGTGTGTGTGTCTGTGTCTGTGTCTGTGTTAGTGCATGTGTGTGTGTGTGTGTGTGTGTGTGAAGGGGGATGTGTGTACTTCTCCAGAGCAGTGTTGAAATCAGGTTTTGAAACGGATCCTGTGGAGGACAATGGGGACACAAATGAGCCAGTTTCTGCAGTCTGTACACGACAGGATGTCCACAAAACCCTGAGCTTGCGGACCCCATTCCCCCAAAATCCCACAATCCCCCACTCCAGCTCATCTCTTTCTATGGGACGCATAACCAGCTTAGCAACTAAACAACAAATTTGAAGCTGTTTAATTTTTGTTGAATTGCTGTCCTAGCATGTACACACCTGTGGGAGTGCTGTGTGTGTCTGTGGGAGTGCTGTGTGTGTCTGTGGGAGTACTGTGTTTGTCTGTGGGAGTACTGTGTGTGTCTGTGGGAGTGCTGTGTGTGTCTGTGGGTGTGCTGTGTGCTGTGGGAGTGTGTGTGTCTGTGGGAGTGCTGTGTGTGTTTGTGGGAGTGCTGTGTGTGTCTGTGGGAGTGCTGTGTGTGTCTGTGGGAGTGCTGTGTGTGTTTGTGTGAGTGTGTGTGTCTGTGGGAGTGCTGTGTGTGTCTGTGGGAGTGCTGTGTGTGTCTGTGGGAGTACTGTGTGTGTCTGTGGGAGTACTGTGTGTGTCTGTGGGAGTGCTGTGTGTGTCTGTGGGTGTGCTGTGTGTGTCTGTGGGAGTACTGTGTGTGTCTGTGGGAGTGCTGTGTGTGTCTGTGGGAGTACTGTGTGTGTCTGTGGGAGTGCTGTGTGTGTCTGTGGGAGTGCTGTGTGTGTTTGTGTGAGTGTGTGTGTCTGGGAGTGCTGTGTGTGTCTGTGGGAGTGCTGTGTGTGTGAGTGTGTGTGTTTGTGTGAGTGTGTGTGTCTGTGGGAGTGCTGTGTGTGTGAGTGTGTGAGTGTGTGTGTCTGTGGGAGTGCTGTGGGTGTTTGTGTGAGTGTGTGTGTGTGTCTGCTTTTGGTCGGCCAGCATTTTTGCACACTGCAGGGTTTGGGTCATGACGAGACCACTCACCAACCATTGTGAGGTCTGCTAATGGGCCCTGTGCGTTTGGGGCTGAGGTGGTGACTCGTGGTTCCTGTGTCAGTATTCATGCTCATTCTTTATGAATTCAAATGCAGCTCAGCTTTGCCCCTTGAGCTTCATGCTGGATTTCCAGAAAGGACAGGAAGTGCTTCACACAACAGAAATGCACAGGAAATGTTTTTGTATCGTACTTATCGTAAGTCAAAGAA
>CM045885.1:3306115-3308615 GCA_025169545.1 Anguilla japonica
ACCTCTGCATCGTCGGCTCTCTTTGGTCCTCTAAAGAACTGGTAGCAAATCTTATTGATGATAATGCCTGCACAGACCGGCCACCCTGTGGCCAAATATGGAATAGCAACAGTGAAATTACATACATAACAGTAATGTACCCAAACTTACCTAGACACTCATTATAAAGAAACCTAAATTATATACAGACTTACAGCATACACAAATAAACAGTATGTACAATCATGCTGTATATGGGTCATGATATATTTAGAGACTTTTACCATTTTAAAGCAGCTGCTTGTTAAATTTGTTTACACAAGGCAAGACGCAAACCGATGTTCTCCATTTCTGTAAGTCTGTAGCTCTGCATAAGAGCTTCTGCTCCTTGATTTTAAGTTAACCAAAATCGCAGTTACACTATTATATCAGTGGTTGAACACCAATTTTGTTTAATTAACTGAAAATGAACATGTGTGCTGTTTTGTTAGACTAATAGTAATTTCCAAAATTATTAATGGTGGTAGAGTGTCATAATATGCATTTTGTTCTATGCATCAGCCATCATATTACGTAACTGATATATTGAATGATAAAATGCAGGGATGTTGTTTTGTTTCTAAATGTTGTTGAAACACAGAAAGAATCTCAGTATTCCAGAGAGAAAAGCATTTTGTTTTCATTTTCTTACAGGAAGTTGAAGAAAATCTTAATTTAACAGCCATTCTGTGAAAAGCACAAAATGGCCATTAACCAAAATTAATGCAGTGATTGCACTGAAGTGAATATAATTCTTTGAAGCCCTTGCCCATCTCTGGCCCATATGCAGGCTTGCAAATAAAATCAGATTTACAACATCAAATAATCTACAAAGTTACGATTTGGCCTCCTTAAATCTGGAAATTAATTTAAAACCAGGGACAGACTGAAGTATGGTATATTCTAGTTTTCTGAAACCTGTAGTGTAGTGTGTCTACAAGGGACATTCAATAAAATGTCTGCATAAATATCAACCCCCGCCCCCCCATCTTGTTTCAGACCATGCCCTCTCACCTGGGTGACCCCGGCTCTGACTTGTCCTGGTCCTAGGAAGCTCCTCCCCCAACTCCTCGCTCCACATTAGCTCATCCCACAGCCCCGCCCCCGCCGGAGGCCCTGCCTCTCTCATTGGCTCCTGCGGAGTGATGTCATTCCACACCGCAGTTCTACGCTCCGGGAGTTCCTCTCTCTCTGCCAGTCTCTGCAGCGACTCATACTCTCCAATGACGGGCCTCAACTGTTTCTCCTCCCCCATGATTGGCTCCTCCCACATCTCAGGCTGTTCCTGGGCCACAGGGCCCTGCTTAGAGGGCTGTTCTCCCTGGCTGACGGTGCTTTTCAGTCTCTCTTCCACAGTCGTTTCTTGAACTGGAACCGCATAGACCACTGCAAATACACAAAAATACATATTTGTGCCAAATAAAAAAATCTATGAAAATGTGACCATAAATGTCCCCAGAATCTTCTTTCACAGCACACTGCTTTTCTTCCCCATCCCCTCTTTATTTATCTTTACTTTTCATTTTCAAGTTCATCTTCTTTAAAGGAAATGTTCTCCTGGAAAATCTGCAGAGTGTCAGCCGTTCTCACGCCCTCTCTGTCACTCACCGAAGGCAGCCGAGCCTCAGAGAGAGCATGTCAGATTCATCATCTACGCATCGCCCACTGCAGCCAGAGTCATGTGACGTTTCCCATAAATTTAACGGGCCCCATTTTACAGAAAACTCTGGTTGTTCTGGGATTTTAAAGAGCAGAGAAATGCATTCCCTGGGAAGGGGTTCAGCAGGGCTACCTGGCCAAGCAGATCAGCACGTATCCCATCATGCCCCAGTGGGTGGGCAGTGGGCTTCCACCACAGGTGTCGGGTGGCGTTTGAGAGCACTTACCTGCCAGGGTCAGCGGCAGGAGGAACAGGAACTTCATCTCTTCAGGGAGGGAGAGGTCACAGGTCGGAGGGCAAACACAGTGCAGAGGGCTACCTTGAATCCTTACAGAGGAGATTAAACAGAAGGTCAGTACACTGCAGGAGAGACCTATCTACTGCTTCCTCACCTATACCAACCTTTCTGGGTTACCTGTTACCAATGTTACCTACAGTTAACTGTGCTCTCACCTCCTCACTGGTACCTGTGCTGTCTGTGCTCTCACCTGCTCACTGTTACCTGTGCTCTCACCTGCTCATTGTTACCTGTGCTGTCTCACCTGCTCATTGTTACCTGTGCTGTCTCACCTGTTTACTGTTACCTGTGCTCTCTCACCTATGCTCTCACCTGTCCTCCCTTACCTGCCTCTTCAGTATGTGTGTGAGTGCTCTCTGTGCCTTACCTGTGGCTGATAATCCTCAGTGAGGTGTACTGTTCAGTGCTGGTGTTTCACAGTGACTCTCTGTGATCCTCTCTGTGATCTTCTCTGATTCTCTCTGATTCTCTGTGGAGTTCTGCAGTGCAGTATCCTGTAATGTTCTGTGGAGCTCCTTATATAG
>CM045885.1:3313615-3326115 GCA_025169545.1 Anguilla japonica
AAACATACACACGCACGCACATACACTCACGCACAATATACAAACACACGTGTATACACACGCACACACACAACCAAACACACTATACAAACACACATGTATTCACACAAACATACACACGCACGCACATACACACACACAATATACAAACACACGTGTATGCACACACACACACAACCAAACACACTATACAAACACACACGTATTCACACAAACATACACACGCACACACATACACACTCACGCACAATATACAAACACACGTGTATACACACTCACACACACACAACCAAACACACTATACAAACACACACGTATTCACACAAACATACACACGCACGCACATACACACACACACACAATATACAAACACACGTGTATACACACGCACACACACAACCAAACACACTATACAAACACACACGTATTCACACAAACATACACACGCACACACATACACACTCACGCACACTATACAAACACACACGTATTCACACAAACATACACACGCACGCACATACACACACACACAATATACAAACACACGTGTATACACACTTACACACACAACCAAACACACTATACACACACGTATCCACAAAAACATACATACACGCACACACAAACACGCACGCACACACACAACCAAACACACTATACAAACACACACGTATTCACATAAACATACATACGCACGCACATACACACACTCACACACACAACCAAACACACACGTATTCACACATACACACGCACGCACATACACACACAATATACAAACACACATGTGTATACACACACACAACCAAACACAGTATACAAACACACACGTATTCACACAAACATACACACGCGCGCACATACACACACTCACAATATACAAACACACACGTATACATGCACACACAACCAAACACACTATACAAACACACATGTATTCACACAAACATACACACGCACTCACATACACACACACACAATATACAATATACAGACACGTGTGTATACACACACACACACACACACATATACACACATTATACAAACACACACGTGTATATACACACACACAACCAAACACTCGCATGAACTCACACACGCTCATAGACGTGCGCACTCACACACACTTATACACTCGCATGTACTCACACACGCTTATAGACGTGTGCACTCACACACACTTATACACTCGCGTGTACTCACACACACGTGCATACAAACACACGTATGCACTCACAGATACGTGCATACAGCCACACCTTACAGTGTGCACCTTGCCTTTTACACAGGGTAATCAGCTGTCCTCTCTGTAGTTTCCCCCTACACAAACCAGGAAAAAGGAGATGACATCACTTCAGGCCCATTATGAGAGAGATGTGCTCTTGTTCCATACAGACAGCAGCCTGCACTCTGCTGCTTGAGTCTCCCGTGGCCATGCTTCGCATGCTTTCTATCGTGCGAGTTCTGCTGATGCCAAACTGAAGAACGGGGTGTGGGAGGGAAATTAATATTTCTTGCTATTTTCTATTTGCTTGCTTTTATTAAAATGAATCGGTTCTCCATTTAAGTGGTGGCATTAATCACAGCACTGTCATTTTTCTGAACTACAAAGACGTTTTCAGGAAGCGTAGTTTTTATTTGGCACTGCTGCATTTTTTTTTTTTACAGCTTTTTAATGCAAATGAATTATGTGAATATGAGAAAGACTGAACGGGAAAAGAGTAAAGACAGAAGTGAAACTAGTTCACATGGTTCTCATTCTGTCTAATCAGGGGGTCCGGGCACAGGTGGTCTGTGGGATTTACCCTGCTTCTTCAGGGAAAGGGAGGGGGGAGAGAGAGAGGGGGGGGGGAGAGAGATCACTCAGTCAGTCAAGATAACAAGTTCATCTTAAATAGTTTTCTTGAACACACACAGCTATACTACCCCATAAAAATAAAGGATTAAAGATCAAGGCAGAACCTTTCTTCCTCATTAATATGACAAACCACCCCGTTGACCCCCCCATTAATGCTCAAAATGAGGTTTGTTTTGCACACGTGTGTAACAGGAGAGTCACAGCCAAAGCCTTGCTGCTATAAGACCGCACATGATGCCTTCTGCCTCCACTGATTCTGCCCTCCAGTCAGTCTTCCAAGTAGCTAATATAGCCTGCCTGAAAATAAAGTTTAACTCTCCTTTTCTAACCCTAACCATAAAAGTCTCAATTCAAATTCAGATGTACAATATAAATTAAACGCAGGTGCACTGCATACAGTATGCTTATGACGTACATACCTTCAGTAGCTGCACAAATTGTGTATATCTGATGCTGAAACAGTCACTTTCAGACGTCTCTTTTTAACACAAGATTGCCTCGTCCAGTGCAATCAAAGCTCACATTTTCTGAAGGATTTTATTTTTCAATAAAAGTAAAAGGCATTTAATAAAAGTAAAACAAAGGTCAAATCAAAATCCCAGTTTACGCAAGGTAAACAAAACATGTTATCATTGAAGCAATCAATTCAAATTAAAGAAATGTAATACGGTAAATCTTAAAAGTGTAAAGGAAAACACCCAATTAGCAAGCCTTCACAATGAGTTATTTTTAAAAAATACCAAAAGTACAGAGGGTGTAGTTCCCTTCACATCAGTGTCCTGGCCCCCACCCAAACTGGGGAAATTCGAAAGTCACACAGACCTTTAGTTTCTGGAACTTCATCTCACGTGTATGCATATGAAATGTGGGCAGCAGTAGTAATGCTGTTTGACCTTTGAACTTTTCGAGATAGCCATGGCAACCTGTAACGTTTCATCATTATCTTTCCTAAACATTATTAGGATATTTTGTCTCGTTCGGCTGCAAATTAAAGAGTCACTGACCTAAAGAACGTTTTGGAGATTAGTAGATTGGCTCAGGCTTTTCAGAGAAATGTTGTGAGAAAGTTCTGGAAGTTTCAGGGTATGGTGAAGAGTCATTTCACAGCCGAACGAAAAAATAATTCCCCTTTACTGCAGAGACAACTGACACACAAAGACACTTCTGCTCTTTGTCATAACCGTCCTCATCACACTACTCAGCCTTCACCACTGCCATCAACACCACTGTCACTGTGAAAGCCATGATGAAGAAAGATGACTGTCAGAGCCCAAAGGTGATGAAGAGACCAAACTGAATGACTTTGCTGTCGTGCTGAATTTAGCTCCATTAGTCAAACATCTGCCAATAACTGATGTCGGTAAGACAGCAGCTGAACACAATGTAGAACTTTCTCATGGATCTGATGTTAAAACACATCCCTTCTTTTAGCAATCCAGGCCAAACCGAACTCAACCCTTCATGGTGTGGTTCATTTTTTTTACTGTTGTACACACTGACATACTTTTGACCAGAACAGATCTGGACCCAGATGAAAAACTACCAGTTAGGACAAGCAGCTCTGAACCTGGCCAATAAGGTGTGAGCTACAGGAGCAGCTCTAAACCTAGCCAATGGGGTGTGAGCTACACAAGCAGCTCTGAACCTGGCCAATGGGGTGTGAGCTACAGGAGCAGCTCTGAATCTGGCCAATGGGGTGTAGAGCTACACAAGTGGCTCTGAACCTGGCCAATAAGGTGTGAGTTACAGGAGCAGCACTGAATCTGGCCAATAGGGTGTAGAGCAGCAAGAGCAGCTCTGTACCTGGCCAATGGGGTGTGGAGCTACAAGAGTAGCTCTGAACCCAGCCAATGGGGTGTGAGCTACAGGAGCAGCTCTGTACCTGGCCAATGGGGTGTGGAGCTACACAAGTAGCTCTGAATCTGGCCAATGGGGTCTGGAGCTACACAAGTAGCTCTGAACCTGGCCAATAAGGTGTGAGCTACAGGAGCAGCGCTGAACCTGGCCAATGGGGTGTGAGCTACACAATTAGTTCTGTACCTGGCCAATGGGGTGTGGAGATACAGAAGCAGCTCTCTACCTGGTGATGAAGCCCCAAGTAGGAGGAGCAGCTCAGTATTTCGGTGGAGGGGCTCCAGATAGGAGGAGCAGTTTGGTGGAGGGGCTCCAGGTAGGAGGGGCAGCTCAGTATTTCGGTGGAGGGGCTCCAGATAGGAGGAGCAGTTTGGTGGAGGGGCTCCAGGTAGGAGGAGCAGTTTGGTGGAGGTGCTCCAGGTTGGGGGAGCAGCTCAGTATTTCGGTGGAGTGGCTCCAGGTAGGAGGAGCAGTTTGGTGGAGGGGCTCCAGGTAGGAGGAGCAGTTTGGTGGAGGTGCTCCAGGTAGGAGGAGCAGTTCAGTATTTTGGTGGAGGGGCTCCAGGTTGGAGGAGCAGCTCAGTATTTCGGTGGAGGGGCTCCCAGTAGGAGGAGCAGCTCAGCATTTCCGTGGAGGGGCTCCAGATAGGAGGAGCAGTTTGGTGGAGGTGCTCCAGGTAGGAGGAGCAGTTTGGTGGAGGTGCTCCAGGTAGGAGGAGCAGCTCAGTATTTCGGTGGAGGGGCTCCAGGTAGGAGGAGCAGTTTTGTTGAGGGGCTCCAGGTAGGAGGAGCAGCTCAGTATTTCGGTGGAGGGGCTCCAGGTAGGAGGAGCAGCTCAGTATTTCGGTGGAGGGGCTCCCAGTAGGAGGAGCAGCTCAGCATTTCCGTGGAGGGGCTCCAGATAGGAGGAGCAGTTTGGTGGAGGTGCTCCAGGTAGGAGGAGCAGTTTGGTGGAGGGGCTCCAGGTAGGAGGAGCAGTTTGGTGGAGGGGCTCCAGATAGGAGGAGCAGTTTGGTGGAGGGGCTCCAGGTAGGAGGAGCAGCTCAGTATTTCGGTGGAGGGGCTCCAGGTAGGAGGAGCAGCTCAGTATTTCGGTGGAGGGGCTCCAGGTAGGAGGAGCAGCTCAGTATTTCGGTGGAGGGGCTCCAGGTAGGAGGAGCAGTTTGGTGGAGGGGCTCCAGATAGGAGGAGCAGTTTGGTGGAGGGGCTCCAGATAGGAGGAGCAGTTTGGTGGAGGGGCTCCAGGTAGGAGGAGCAGCTCAGTATTTCGGTGGAGGGGCTCCAGGTAGGAGGAGCAGCTCAGCATTTCCGTGGAGGGGCTCCAGATAGGAGGAGCAGTTCGGTGGAGGGGCTCCAGGTAGGAGGAGCAGCTCAGTATTTCGGTGGAGGGGCTCCAGGTAGGAGGAGCAGCTCAGCATTTCCGTGGAGGGGCTCCAGATAGGAGGAGCAGTTTGGTGGAGGTGCTCCAGGTAGGAGGAGCAGCTCAGTATTTCGGTGGAGGGGCTCCAGGTTGGGGGAGCAGCTCAGTATTTCGGTGGAGGGGCTCCAGGTAGGAGGAGCAGCTCAGTATTGAGGTGGAGGGGCTGGGCTCCTCGATGAGTCTCCACAGCCAGACGGAGATCTTTCCCACGCCAGAGACTTTCCGTCAAGGGGAATTTCACATGAGTCACTGAGGCGCTATAAAAGGGAGACTGTCCCTCGAGTCAGGCCTTTTATATCAGAGTCACAGCAGAACACAGGCAGAGGAGCGGACCGGTGGAGAGAACACAAGAAAGAGTGAGAGAGAGAGAGAGAGATGTACAGCGGAGAAAAAGGATCTTCTGAGTTTGTCTGCGGAGAGGAAGTCCACACGCCGTACGGAAGCAGGAAGTGGTGGCGGCTGATCTGAGAGGTACTGAGATCCTTCTGCACTAGAGTCTGCGCTGGAGTATCTGAGCCGGATAAACTGTGCTTTAGCCTGAGCTGAGCTGCATTCAGAGCTGCATTCTGTGCTGCCGTCTGTGTAATAATGTCTGTGTTATTCAGATTGTGCTGTAGAGTCTGTGCTTGCGTTTCTATAGTAACTTCGAGCATGGGCACAACTCAGAACTTTGCTTTGCTAAACACTAAACTGACAGACAACCTGTCCGCACACTATAGTGTCTCACACTGGCTGTGATTGATGTGACACTCAGCATGTCCACTTTACAGGAGATTGTACAAGTACTTTTTATGAGAGATTTCATTTTCACATTACATTACATTACAGGCATTTGGCAGACGCTCTTATCCAGACGTACAACAAAGTGTATAACCATAACCAGGAACAAGTATGTCAAAAACCCTAAAGAGAAGTACCGGTCCAAGTGCAGGGAACAACCGCATAGTTCAACTTGGACCCTGAAGGTTAAACTGATTAACACTAACACAAGCGAGAACAGCAACAACGCAGTCTGTTATGAGTCATAACATAAAACAACACACAAACACACACACAAACCTTGCATTTTTTTGAACTCGTGTTCAAATGCCTTAGATAAGTGCTTTAAGGCCACACTGCATCCTAAAGAGAGGAGGAGTGGCAGGGGTGAGGGGTGATGGTGAGCTCTGTCTCCCCCTGCAGGCCTGGATCAGCAGTGCAGCCCTGTGTTACACAGTACCCAGCCCAGGGTTAATGCTAATTGTGATAGGGGTTGAACTATAAAAGACTCCTGCTCGTTAGCATTAGCCCTGTGCTGGGGAAAACTCACCGAACCACCGACAGCATGCAAGCAAGAGGAAAGTCACTGCACTATCTGACAGAGACCCGTTGGGGTTGTGGGGGGGGGGGGGGGGGGGGGGATGAGAGGACACAGCTGAACAGGTAAGAGGACAGAGAGGTCAAAGTCAGTTTCCTGCCCCCCAGTGCAGATACAGGCCTGTGTGTTTGCTTCTGTTTCTTTATAGTACTTTATGTCAGCTCTGAAAACCAATAAAGTTCACCTGTAATTCTAAGGTTGCTCACTCTTCCTTTTTGATCATCATTATTATTATTCAGTATTCTTCATGGACATTCCAGGATCATCTTTATCCTGAAAGAAGGCTGTATTCAGCTTAAACCAGCAAGGCCAAGAGAGGCTCTGGTTATTACAACACAACACAACATGCTCTTAAACCCAAAACCCAAATGCTCGCCATTTTCCTAACCAAATTGTACATAGTGCTCTGATTGTATCTAACTAGTATCTAGTATCTATACTATCTAAAAGCTAGACAGTATCTAACACCATATTAAACCTGGTCTTGAAAACCCCCAGAGTTTCTGCCTCTACTACTGACTTGGCGGGCTATTCCACACATTGACTACTCTTTGTGAAAACATGCTTCCTTGTGTCTGTGCGGAATTTACCAAACACAAATTTACATTAATGTCCCCTCATTCTACTAACAGAACTCAGTTTGAAGAATCTCTTGGTAGTTCACTTTGTTAATATCCTTTATAAATTTAAAGCCTCAATCAAATCACCCCTAAGTCTCCTTTTATAAAGCTTGAAGAGATTTAGCAAAGTCTTAAGTCTTTCCTCATAGCTTTTATATTTCATACCTGGAATCAATTTGGTTGCCCTTCTCTGAACCTTTTCCACAGCTCCAAACCCCAAACTCGGTATGACCACAGCTCCAAACCCCAACCTCGGTATGACCACAGCTCCAAACCCCAACCACAGTATGACCACAGCTCCAAACCCCGACCACAGTATGACCACAGCTCCAAACCCCGACCACAGTATGACCACAGCTCCAAACCCCGACCACAGTATGACCACAGCTCCAAACCCCGACCACAGTATGACCACAGCTCCAAACCCCAACCACAGTATGACCACAGCTCCAAACCCCAACCACAGTATGACCACAGCTCCAAACCCTGACCACAGTATGACCACAGCTCCAAACCCCGACCACAGTATGACCACAGCTCCAAACCCCAACCACAGTATGACCACAGCTCCAAACCCTGACCACAGTATGACCACAGCTCCAAACCCCGACCACAGTATGACCACAGCTCCAAACCCCGACCACAGTATGACCACAGCTCCAAACCCCAACCACAGTATGACCACAGCTCCAAACCCCAACCACAGTATGACCACAGCTCCAAACCCCACCACAGTATGACCACAGCTCCAAACCCCGACCACAGTATGACCACAGCTCCAAACCCCGACCACAGTATGACCACAGCTCCAAACCCCGACCACAGTATGACCACAGCTCCAAACCCCGACCACAGTATGACCACAGCTCCAAACCCCAACCACAGTATGACCACAGCTCCAAACCCCGACCACAGTATGACCACAGCTCCAAACCCCGACCACAGTATGACCACAGCCGCTGTTCCTTAAGGAGCACGTTGTTCCCATTCTCATCTGTGATGTCACAGTTTGAACAAATTTTTCAGCAAAATGTCAGTTATTTAAGGTCAATTTTGTCATGATGACACATTTCTGTGAGGGAACACATTGCCATTAGTTTGTGGCCTCTATAAGTCTGTACTGCGTTCTGCCTGTACAGTGAAACACTGATTTCATGGAAACACTGTCGTAAAATATTTGAGGAACAGTCATTAACAAAATAAAATATAGAATGTGTCACGTTCATTTCTTTCCGCCTGGGTAATTAACATAAGTAAAATTATAATATTGGAGTAATATTGAATAGATATTATTCAATAAAAATACAAACACATACATTCATTCAAAATACTTTGCAAATGAGAAAGCACATCGTTTGATGATGAAAGGGAGAGGTATTCATGCTGTCTACAATGCAGTGTGTGTGTGTGTATGAGTGTTTCTGTGCGTGTGTGTGTGTGTGTTTGTGTGCGTGTGTGTCTGTGAGAGAGAAAGAGAGAGCGCACACATGTGTAAAAAGTATTAACCAACAGTCTTAATCAGCAGTGAAAATAAATCAGACAACATATATGACAGGAAGTGTGATAACTAGTGAATGATATCAGAGTCACATGACCCCATACTGCCTCTCCTATGTGTTCTGTAACCACTTTTACTCTAATTAATAGCACTAATTAATTAAAAGTCACATATTTCAAAAATGTACTCCTTGAACATTACAGTGCTAGGTGGAATAAAAAGGTACAGTCAGTGTCATGGTGCTAATTTTATCTCTTAAATGATTATCCAGCTGCAAACATATTTGAGTGAAGCTTGTTTTTTCCTGATATTCACTAGGAATTCTTAGCTGTGATAAACATTCTGCAGTTAAATGCATGTGTCCATGTTTTGAGCTGTTACCATTTCAGTAATTGGTTGCACAATGAGCGTGCTGTGCGTATGTTTTGAACAGGGCTGCGGCAGCTGCTGTGACTGTTTACATGGCGTTCGTGTGTGATATTACAGTGGTCTGGCCATCACCATAAACCTCCAAGGGATTAAATGATGAATCTGAAAACTTAAAACTTTTACATGTTTAAGAATCAGAAGCAGCCGCAGGGTGAATTGGTGATAATGGGATATGCAGAGATTCTGGAGGAGATTAAAATTTAACTCTGAACAGAATACGTCATCCTGCTCAGCCAACTGTGACAATCACAGTGTGGGTCTCAGATACCCCAAACCCCCACCCCCCACCCGCACACACACACCCATTACCCATCATGCCCTGGGGCACACTGCACAACTGTTCCCCTCTGCCATTCTGGGCCTTGGATTCCCACCAAGTCTGCCACCCACCCACCCATCCCCTCACCCCCCCACCCCCTCTCCACAAGGGCAACTGCTGTCTCACCACAGAACACATGGGACACCCCCATGGGCACATATCCCACCCCACACACACACACACACACACACACACTGTTTTGTTGCAGCACAGATGCTAAGGGAAGTGTGTGGGGTACAGCTTTCTGTTCTGACTGCCACTCAAACACAAACACAACACCAGCGGTCCTCCGGGCGTCAGTCCTCAGCCTTCCCACAGACACACTCCACAGTAAAATATTCAGAGTTAAATCAACTCTTACCGGGTACATAAGGTCCCCATTGGGACTCTGCTAGAGTTGAGTTGGACATTTTACTGTGTGTGTTGCTGCAGAGGCTTTTCCTACAATAGCTTTTTGCTTATAGGACCAGGTAGAGAAGTACTGGAAAATGATGTCACAGTTCAGTACTGGAGGATAATGTCACAATTAGGTGCTGGAAGATGACGTCACAGGTAGTTAGTTCTTGACGAAGAACAACCTGTTAGCTCCAGTTGAGATTAAGCAATATCTGAAAAGTTAGGAGTATTCTTCTTAAATAAAATGCAATGAGATGTTGATAATAGTAAAAAAATATTGGAACAGGAAACTATTGTCATTCCTTCCAATGCTTTTCATGCTACAGAGGAAGATTATGGTTTCTGTGGAAACTGGCCTTGAACCTGCAACCTCGTAGTAAAAGGTTGAGATCCCAGGGTGCCATTTCGCAAATTTCCTGTAGTGCTTCTGAAGAACAAATGCAAACGCATTAGCTAATATTCACAAAATGTAAATGAAACTATAGGGAAGACAGGTTACACACACAATGGATTGTGGGGCAAAGCAATTATTAGTCACTTCCAAAGGCACGCCAGTAGGCATAAAGTAGCCTGTTGAAGAACTACATTAAGGCCAACATCGCCCTCCTCCCAACACCCCCTACCCCAACATCCCCCCTAAACCGTGCCAAACTGTGATTAACTTGTACGGACACGGCTGTCTGCACGGGACAGATCGAGTTCAGCACAATCGCGTTTCTCACTGACGCAAACCCGCTCCAAGTGTCTACAAATCTGCGGGAACAATCGCGGGAAACCGATACGTCCGCGTCTCTTTTTTTTAAACTCGCGGACCTGTGGTCCCAGTACCACTCCTTGTAGCTGTTGTGTTTTACGAACCATCCCGCCCGTGAAGATGAAAAGAACGGAGCCGCTCCTCCTCATCTCCGCTCTTCTCCTGTTGTTGCAGAGTAAGTCCTGATGCACATAATTGCTTCTTTTTTGCAGCGCTGGCTTCCGAAATCACGCGCTAGAATCCAAGCCGTTCGTACACTTAAATCTGATCAGTGCGGTATGCGTGAGAATGTATATACGCGACTATGTGCGTCTGTTTTAAATAAATAGATGCCAATGACCAAAGCTTCAAAACATACCAACGCAGGGAGCACCGTTTTACAGTGTAGCCTACCGAAGAAATTTAACTGTTTTTTTTCTTCTTCTCGGCATGCATCTCTTCTTCTAAACTAAGTATATTTAAGCTTTAAAAAGACAAACTTGGCTCTGTAACTCTTGGATAAATACATAACTTTTTCCGAAGAGCTGAAAATCAGCGCTCGTTGTCCGAGCTCAGGAGACGGACAGACGGGTGTTCAATATAACTGCTGTCTCAAAGAATCTTGTATTGTATGCAGTACTGTTAATGCTAAATCCGTATAAATGAGTAGTTTGAAACACATTAGAGATATTTGCAAGTTGAAGCCTCTTTTGCATATATCCAACAGAAGACTTTCCTGGGGACTTATGCTTATGTTTTTAATCTGTTATGGTATCTATGCTGCGGCCACCTGATGTGAATTAATTAAGTGTGTCTTAAAAATAAGTAGGCTATGCGTTTGCATTTTTACTGAAGTAGTGCGGTATTACCCGAAGGTGTCCTGAGCGCCCACACATTAAACCTGCCCTCTATCCCACCGCAGCCACTAACTCACACAACTGAGCAAAACGTTGCACTTATAAAGTGCACCAGTGAGGTGGTCTGGTCGTTACATGCTTGACTGTGGCTGGATATTTTTTTTAAAAAGATGTAGAGTTTCTAAATTTTTGCGCCTTGAATAACAATTCATAATGATATATGCCAAAACAAAGGCTTAACTTGGTGCTAGTGAGCCCTTTTGCTTAATCGCCATTGACAGATCAAACGTGTTGGCGTTTTTAGACCGGAGCACTGAGGCAGAATTCGCATTCCCGCATCAATCGGCGACTGGCACGTGCGTCAAAAGCGCGTATTAAAACGCGCCATCTGTTGTAGGAGATTTGAGCGCGGAACCCGTGGATTGCAGTCGGCGTGAGCGCCGCGCTTCCTGCTGGATCCTGCTGGTCTGCTGAGTGTACTGGTTCGCGATATCAACGCGCTGATGAAAGCCCTCTCTGAGACCTGTGATAGGGCCAGACCGTGTCATTGACCCCTTCCTGACCCTGCTGAAAGGGGAGCACAGATTACATCTCTCTAAGTGTCACTGTTGATCTGGAAGAAGTCCAGTCTTCTGATCGCTGATCTGCAGGCAGATGATTTTCGGGTCCCTGGGGTCCACGCAGTGTGTCAGATCAGAGGTCTCTGAGGGTTGGATGGGACCACTCCGGGAGACAGTTATTACCCTCTTGCTCTCTGATTGGCACAGAAGTTATTACCCTCTTGCTCTCTGATTGGCACAGAAGTTATTACCCTCTTGCTCTCTCATTGGAACAGAAGTTATTACCATCTCTGATTGGCATGGTGATGATCACCTGTTAGTTCTCTGATTTTTACCACTTGAAGGCTGTGTGGTGGCGGTGTGTGAACTGTGCAATAGCGGGTGAAGTGTCTGAGCTGGTGGAGTGCTGGGTGCTGTGTTAGCTCTGTGGATGGCCTCGAGTTCATGTTTAGGAGCAGAGGGGATGTGTTCAATTTAACTTCGTATGGTGAAATTATATCAGAGTTTCTGGTACGTTGCTGCTACAACCCACTTATGCCATACCTCCCCTCTCTATCGCATTAATTCACAATTTCAAGCTATGAAAACAGTGTGTGAGTG
>CM045885.1:3333615-3353615 GCA_025169545.1 Anguilla japonica
GGTCTCGTCTATCCTCCTTTCGAAGGCATAGCGCGCCGATTGGCTAGATTACCATAGAACGCGCCCACCATACAGAATACTTTGTGACCCGGAAACGGAAGTACTACAAAAAAATTTGTTTGGCGTGCCTGCTTAGCCTGCTTCTTAGCCATTGGAAACATTCTTTGATAAAATGGCTGTGGAATCGAGAGTTACCCAAGAAGAAATCAAGAAAGAACCAGAAAAGCCAGTTGACAGAGAAAAGGTTTGTCTGACATGCTAAATTCAGTTGTGTGGTGGTGTGTTATGCATACGGTTATGCACATACTAGCTATCGGTGTCTGGCTAGTTAGCTATGCGCTGCACTGACTGCTTAACGTAGCTAGCTGGCGTTCGTTAGATCATTTTAGAAACATCCCAAAAATAATTATAGTGTCGTGTCATGTAAGATCATTGGATTCCATAATGCATTATTCATAATGCATCATTCAGCTTCATAATTGTGCTGTGCTGATGAAGTGGTGATTGCTAGCCTGCTAGCTTTCGCGTTCTATGTAGATAAGAGTAGCCTACTTTAAACTAGGCTTCCTACCTAAATTTAGCTGGGTCTGTGAATTTTCTAAACGTCCGTTCGTTTCTTAACCCATTCTGCGTAGGAAATGTTACTTGGGCAATACGATTCCCATCTGAGAGGCTCTTGCAAACTCTTTATTGACAAATTTATTCAATACAATGAATTTATTTGCTTGATTCGCCGTGTGTAACTGTACTAAACAGGGCTGTTGTTTGCAGACTTGTCCCCTGCTACTACGGGTTTTCACCACCAACAATGGCCGACACCACAGGATGGACGAGTTCGCACGCGGGAACGTCCCGTCCAGTGAACTGCAGATCTACACCTGGTAAAGCACACCTTTCCAAACAGTCCCAGAGTCACCCAAACCGACCCAGCATCCTGGGCCACCACTGGCGTTACAGCCCTACACACCCCTACTTTGGGAGCGGGCCGTACAGTTTTGATACACCCATGAGTCGAATTGAAGGATGTGTAACATGGCTCACAGGTAGACATAGGGCACTGTGAGTACGGAATGTTGTTGAAGTTATCGTTGACTTTGTAAATCAACACAGGTATTTATAGTTATTCTATGTTTCTGACTGGTCTCTACCCAAACTGCTGGTGTTGGTGAACGTGTTTTTTGTGCCGGTGATGAGATTTATATGCCACGCTGTAATTAGCCTGTTGGTTGCCCAGGATACATCCTGGTGAGTATTAAATGTTTGATCCTCTGACAGGATGGATGCCACTCTGAAGGAGCTTACCAGCCTGGTGAAAGAAGTTTATCCAGAAGCTCGGAAAAAAGGAACTCACTTTGGGTTTGCCATCGTTTACCCCGACCCCAAACGACAAGGCTACAGGTGAGACTGCAGAGGGACACAGCGGCATAGGTGCACGCTGGTGTGTTCACATGGCAACGGCGCGTTTACGTGGGAACGACACATTCACATGGCATGCAACCCACCCCCCCACCCACCCTGGCAATTTCAGGGTGAAGGACTGATGCTGTGTTTGTTTCAGGGTGAAGGGCCCCACGCTGGTTTGGTTTCAGGGTGAAGGACTGACGCTGTGTTTGGTTTCAGGGTGAAGGGCTGACGCTGTGTTTGGTTTCAGGGTGAAGGGCTGACGCTGTGTTTGGTTTCAGGGTGAAGGGCTGACGCTGTGTTTGGTTTCAGGGTGAAGGGCTGACGCTGTGTTTGGTTTCAGGGTGAAGGGCTGACGCTGTGTTTGGTTTCAGGGTGAAGGACATCGGAAACACTGTTTCGGGGCGGAAGGGGGCGGATGATTCCATGACACTGCAGTCTCAGCGGTTCCAGATCGGGGACTACCTGGACATCGCCATAACCCCGCCCAACAGAGCCCCGCCCCTCATGGGCCGTATGCGACCCTACTGACAGTCTCCCTAACACACACACACACACACACACACACACACCTGCACACAGACACTCACACACACACCTGCACACAGACTCTCACACACATACACACCTGCACACAGACACTCACACACATACCTGCACACAGACACTCACACACACCTGCACACAGACACACGCGTGCGCACGTACAGACAGACTTGCATGCACACACACACACACCCAAGATTCCCCGCATATGTACACACAACTTTTTTTTTTGTCTAAACCATTTGAATTTTATGTTGAATTGTCCCCAGACTGACTCTTTTCTGTCTGCTGTAAAACTTGCTGTTTCCCCTCCTGGCAGCTGGATGTGAATTAAAGCTTTGTTTTTAAACGCTGTGTGGGTGTTACCTGTCTCTACCTGCAGGACGGGGGTGAGTGTGCAAGTCTGAGCTTGTGTAGGTGGGTGTGTGTGTGTTCGCATGCATGCTGTACTTTTTTTACATCCTGTTTAAATCCCTGGAGGGTGAACATGTAACAGTGTTTCATTAGACAAGTAAGGCCTCTGTAGAACAGCTGTTCAGGTGATTTAATTTGTGCTCGACAGCACTTCTCATAGGGAGTGGTTATATATTTATGTGTGTGTAGTTTCTCCAGTCCAATAAATTTCAGGCATGTATTTTAGCACGTAGCTCCTCTAATAATGAAGTTGAATTTCCTAACTCTCGGTCTAATGAATGTTTCAGACTCTGAGTGGGCCTGTTCTGGGTGTTTTGGCCCGAGTGGGCCTGTTCTGGGTGTTTTGGCCCAAGTGGGCCTGTTCTGGGTGTTCTGGGCCGAGGGCAGGGCTGTGAGTTTATGTTGGAAATGTAGCTTATCCAGACAAGAGCATGTGTGACTTCATGAGTCATTAAAAAACTATTATTGAATAATACTCTTCAGATTTAAGAAAATTATCCAGTACTTCAAAGTCATTCAAAATAAAATGATGATATTCTGACTTTCTAATAATCTTGAAAGTGTCCACACACTTTGCATAAATTAATGCTCTTAGAAACGGATCCTGGCCCACAGTCCACATCCTGCACAGAAGGTGGGGCTTTGGGTTGGCATCAAAAGAGCTTTGGGGGCAGACTTCATTTTCAGGGAAACTGAAGTCATTTCTATGTTGCTTTATTGATGTTCAGTTTTAGTGGTATTTTATATGATCTATGGTTCATTTTTCTGGGCTGTAGATTTTGGGGTATGGAACCTCAAAATTACTTGACATGTCTTTGAGCTTATGGAACAGGTAAGTGTTTAAGCGAGGGATTAAGATGGACTGAGATTAATTAAAAAATGAGAGGGAATATTGGCCATTCTGTCCATCAAGGACCAGAACTGTAAGGAAGAGCTGGAGTCCATTCTGTTTCTGTCACTACTCACAGGATCCAAAGACCTCAGATTTTACACACATGGTGGAAAAAAGCTGAGCGTTCGGAAGGAATTCAATAAAATACAAAAATACTGGGAGCTGAATCCTCGCACATCACCTCTCGGCAGAATGCTCTGTGTGCATCATTCTGAGAGGTCCAGTAAAACCTGCGATTCAATGGAGTGTAATCGCAACCCTACCCCAAAATCACAGTCTTGCCCCCAGCCCCCCTTTTCGTGGTTACAACCCCGCCCTCCCCTTCTCAGTCTGAGATCTCAATCTGAACCACCCCCTCCCCACATAGTGATTTTTATAAAACCTTTTTATTTTAGTATAACCATTTTAAACTTATGATGGGGGTCCCTTGGATGACTGAACCTGGGCTTGGGTCCCTGCATCAAAACCTGTTAAAAACCCCTGCGTTAAAGAGTTCTGTTTAACACCAACAGAGGGCGCTATTGCCTCGGAGCACTTCCTAAACCTGCAGATTTCTTATCGGCGTTGAATACCGCCACACAATCACCCACTGAATGTCAACAAAAGGTCAACAAAATCCCAGAAAATAAAATATTTGTGGTGCCCAAATTAAAACTGAACTACAAGAGAAAAAAAAAATCTAACATTATGTTTCAGAATGATGTTATTCTGCATCTCGGGTAGCTAAGAGAAACATTTAAAGCAATGGAAAATATAAACATACTGGGAAATGGAATTACATGGGAAAAAAGTTATGGTGTTATAGAAACACATCTAGTTTCTATAAACGTGATGCCAGAAACTCCTGCTCACATGAATACAATTGTCAGGCCGCTGAGAAGGGTCACTGAACAGGTACTGTGAAGGTTAAAATAATAATCAAAAAAATTATCAGGAGTTCCTTTGTTCTGGAATGGGTATAAATACAGGCAGCAGCTGAAGGTTATTCTCTCCATTCTGAGGGACGTTAGGGTGAGTGGAGAGTCACAGCTGCTAAAACATTCAATTTCAGAGTTTTAGATGAATGTTACTTCCTATTTTTAAATATTATCTCTGGCTCTGACTATCTGTACTTCCTGCAGGTGTCCAGTGTCTGTTGTATGGACTTTTGTTTGTCTGTATTAATCTAATCTTCTTAGATTCTGGACTGTCTGGAGCTCAGCACTTTAGTATTTTTCCTGGCACAAGGTCTGTTGGATTTATAGGACACCCGGTGAGCGGTTGCCATGGCGCTGTTTGGGAAGGTTCTGGAACCGGTCGGGTACATGCAGACCCTGCGGGGACTGGTCCAGAACATCTGCTCCTACCTGGACGGCAACGACGCACCTGAGGAGCTGGACCTGGTCAAGAAGAACCTGGACCACATCGACCAGGAGCTGAGCGAGGCGGGGCGGGGACTCCTGGCGGACGAGGAGGTGCACCGGCTGGAGGGGGACCTGGCGCTGGTGTACGGCCAGCTGGGGGCGCTGGTGAGGGCCGCGCCCGCCTGCACCAAGCGCGAGAAAGAGGCCTTCCTGGAGTACGCGCGCGACCTGCGTCTGGAGAGGCAGCTGATCGCCATGCACGCCCGGCTGATGGGCGTGGCCGCCCTGACCGCCCAGCCCACCCTGCTGGAGGAGCTGGTCCAGACCCGGAGGCCCAAGCGCTGGGAGCTGCGAGAGTTCTGTGAGAAGGTCAGCCTCCCGCCATTTCGGCTCTGGCACCAAGCCCCCCGCCATTTCGGCTCTGGGCACCAAGGCCTCCCGCCATTTTGGCTCTGGCACCAAGCCTCCCGCCATTTCGGCTCTGGGCACCAGGCCTCCCGCCATTTCGGCTCTGGGCACCAGGCCCCGCCATTTCGGCTCTGGCACCAAGCCTCCCGCCATTTCAGCTCTGGGCACCAGGCCCCGCCATTTTGGCTCTGGCACCAGGCCAGTACCACGCACTGCTTCACCCAACACTACAGGCATCTCTGCACAAATCTGCACACCTGTAGCTCATTAATGACATGTTATTTCACTGCTGTTCAAAAAGGCACCAATCTCCATACAGTGTGTTCTGCACACATCCAGAACTGGCCACACATGCATAGTGTTACTTCTGTGAAAGTGGAAATAGGTTCTTTTTTAAAATGTATGATACATATTTTGGTCATTTAAGGCTTAAGCATAAATCAAAGGTTGTTGGAGGACAGAGGATGTGCATTGTAAGTACTTCCACACAACAGTTCTGTCATCCAGGACCTGCAGTAGGGAAAGGGCGTAATGACTGATTGAGGAGAGGGGGGGTAAGATTCTAGGGGTGACCTCTACAGGAACATAACCCAGTGGAGCTTTGTTCAGTCAGGAGAACAAACATTACGATCACTGGAGATTTGCAGTGAGACTTAAGGGCAGCATGAGAGAAATTTTCAAATGTCAAGTCCAACCCCATCCCACCCCTGCCTAATACAATCTCCTGTCCAACCCGCAGCCTTGAAACTCAGGCAAACACTGCTATCTTGGACCATGTCTCTCTTTTAAATTAGATTATTTTATCTCGGTTGGAGACAAACTGGATAAATAAAGGTTGGATTTTTTTTTTGTAAACGTTAAAAGCAAACAACACCACTCCACGTAGATCAAAGGGAAACATTTCTTTGAACCTCTAGCGTAACAGTTCTCCAGGGCTTGCTGCTGTTGAGAAAAATGACCCAGAAGCCCCTTTCCCCTGTGTGTGTTGCCGTGGTGACAGGTGAACTTCGTGCTGGGGACGGGGCTGCTGTGCCTGTTCGTGCAGGCGTCCCTGACGGGGCGGGACCAGGCGCTGCTGATGAAGGTTTGGGGCGAGCGCATGGGGGCGCTCTACAGGAAGATGAAGGCGACGGGGGCGCTGTGCTCGGGGTACTTCCTGGAGCAGGCGCGGGACGACGTGCGGCGCATGTCCGGCGACGCCCAGCTGAGCGGCAGGCCCCCCGGGGAGCAGGCGGCCGCCATCCTCAAAGCGCTGGAGAAGAACTACGACTGGATGCGCTGGGCCGTCATGGTGCACCCGCCCGGGGCGGGGGGCGGCGGGGGCGGAGTGGGGGGTGAGGGCGCGGCCGGGGGCGGGGGCGGGGCCGAGCTCGGGGGCGGGGCTGAGCCCAGGGGCGGGGCCGAGCTTGGGGGCGGGGCCGAGCTCGGGGGCGGGGCCGAGCAGCAGGGACAGCCTGTGAGCGTGCCTCCGGAGCGGCCCGGTGGAGTGGCGGTGGTGGCCTGCTACCGGGACACGCCCACCTCCCTGGACAAGAGCCGCATCCACCAGCTGATCGTGGACCTGGAGTGGAAGATCCCCAACCCGCCGCCGGAGGTGTACGCCTCGCTGGAGGAGGAGCCTGAGCGGGCGGGGCGCTACCTGGCCGGGCGCATGCTGCGCAAGCTGCGGGAGGGGCTGGGGGGGGGCGTGGTCGTGCACGTGGTCCCGGGACCCATGGAGATGCGCTGCAACTTCCCGCAGGCGTCCTTCTACCTGTACGAGTACAAGCACCGGCTGGCCTCCGGGACCGTGTGCGTGTTCGGCTAGGGCTGCGTGAGGGGTGCTGCGGGGGGGCCACGCCCCTCTGCGGGGGGGGGGGGGGGGGGGGGGGCCACACCTCTAACACGTGGGTCAGTGATCAGGGCAGGGCCATGGTTCGAACCCCAGGCCGGGGAAACCTCCTGGGTGGTGCTCAGCCTGCATGGCTTCTGTGCAGTAAAAATCCTGCTGTATAAATATTCAATCACATGAGTCTCATCAGAAGACAATTTCTGACTATTTCAGTTTCTGACAATAAATCATATTCTCAAGTCATCTTTGCTCCTGGATTTTTTTTTCCAGATTTTTTATTCTTAAACACACACACACACATGCACGCACAGTCACACACACACACAAACTCACATACACACAAAGTACCTAATTGCAGCTTCTTGATGACATCGTTGCTAATGTCCATGTTATAAACAGCCCCTAATGGACCTCTGTCACTAAGTCAGGAATGTAACCCTTTAACTTGAATTCCATACTTTATTTGCTTCGTCTTTACTCATCTTCATGTCATTTCACATTTAATTATTTTTTTAGGATTGCATTTCTAATTTAACTATAATTTTTTCAAGATGTTGAAGAATTGATTGTGAAAAATAAAATTATGAGGGAGGAATTGGTCACAGTATATGATACTGGTTCTCAAATAATGGCACTACCTAATTTAAGCCAATAGTGACCACCTGAGGTAGACCGAAAATAAGATGCACTTGCCCGGCGTTGACGATGGAAACGTGTTGTGTGTACAACGGAACAAGGGGCCCCCTACTGGCCCAGAGATGTCACTGCAACAACAGCGTGATAGAGCCTTCTGTAACTCCAGCGCAAGGTCACCGGTATTAATGTAGGGACATAAGTGTTCCACTTACTAAATTAACGCTTCTCTGACTGTCTCGGACTAGCAAAGCACACCCTCTGTACCTGTGCAAAAGAAAAATACGCTGACAGACAATTACCAAATACCGTACAATACACAGTTTCACATAATAGAGCCTAAGACGATGAACAGTGTACAAGCAACACAAATCATACGTCATTTATGGTACCTGACCACAATCCTGAAGAAGCCTATATCAAAGGTCCTGCAGGTTTCCCAGAGAAAATGGCCGTTCAGTCTCTATGCAGCGCATCGCCGAGATTCAGAATGCACAGTAAAGAGCTGCACGGCCTATATCAGATTTCACTTAATGAAAGATGCTGGGCACGGGGCTTTATTCATCAGAGCTGGCCACGCCCATTTTCTAGTCTGTGCAATAGAAAGGGGATGGGCTATCGATGCATTCGGCTAGTTTAAAGCAGGCCTAATAATGATGCCGTACTGTATAAAGGAATGAACTGATTGATTGGGTGAAATACGAAACCAGGTTAATTTGATGTGAACCTTGTTAAATCTGTGATATATGAATTGGCCAATTTAGGAAACGGATACAGCCATTTAGTGTGTGTGGGCTGAACTGGAGCGGCCTGTGCAGGCTCTCCATCGTCCGCCCGCAGCGCATTGTCATGCCCGCACTACCGACAACATACATGGATCCGGGAAATGTAGTGAAAATCGGCTGATGCTGCGCACATGTATGTGAATGTAGAACTACAGACCCCAGACATCTCACCCATTTCTGTGGGGCTCGCGTTGCACGTGAGGTCACCCCACATGTGAAATGAGAGTTATGCAACATACATTGTTCGTGTTTGGTTTAACCCTTCCTCTACTGAATTGTCTGGTCTTTATGCGCACACGCCCACTAAGCGTCATTTCGACATTTTCTTCCAAACAGGTAGCTAGCTGGCTGCATGGGCTAAAATGTGTAATTTGTAACATCAAAGTTTTCTATCCAAAGTAGAGAATTTCAGCAACCAAGTTGGACAGTGCTGGAAATTCTGTTTCTTGTTTTATTAGTTTTGCTTGTGAGACAATGATACCAGCTAGCTTCCCCGCTACATTTACTTTGATGCTGTGCCTGCTTGTTATTCCGTTTACTTAGTTTGAAAACTAAATTGCCAAGGGGTTATGGAATTTATCAGCTTTCTAAGATGGCTAGCAAGTTGTGTTCGCACTTCCCGTGCGCCTCACAGCAGTACGGATGGAATTAGCTTGTCAGTTATTAGTTTGTTTCTTTGGTGCTGCACACATTTCTCACCGGCGCGCAATCCTTTGATTTTGAGGCCCTTTGTATGTTTCAGTGGGTCGCCATGTTTAAGTGAAACTGTGTTGTTTTCATGTTGCAACAAGGCAGACCCCAAGAAAGAAAATGTCGACCCTGACAGCGGAGTCTTGTGAGACTACGCCGGAGAGCGCCGAGCTGGAGGAGACCCCAACGCCGTGCTGTGAATGTCCTGAGACCAAGAAAGCTAGAGATGCATGGTAAGGAATCTGCAGGGCACCCAGGCGGACTCCCAGAAAACTCGCGGACAAGTATAACAGATGAAAAGTGAATACGATCCGAGCTTTAACGTAAATGCGCTGTGAACAGTTTACTAATTCTACGTGACACTTGTCCATGGCTCTCTGTGTGGTGGAGGCTGTGTGTGGATTAATTGCCTTCCATTTGCAGCATCATTGAGAAGGGCGAAGAAAACTGCAGCGACCTTATCGAGGCGCACAAAGAATGTATGAGGGCGCTTGGATTCAAGATTTGAGTGCATTCGGTGGATGAAACCTTAGTGTATGGTAAGCGCACTTTCGTGTTCTCTGGCGATAAAGATCAAAGGGGCGGGATGCCTTTAAATTAGATTAAACAATTTACTTAATACTTTGCAACATCTCTAAAGCGGGCTTGCACGAGGGTGACTTGTTTCTAGTGTTAAGTTTTCTTTCTCGGTGTAATCAGAATAATTATCTCATTCTCTTTCTGTAAATCTAATATAATTTCACGTCACGCTTTGTGTAACAGATGAGTGTAAAACTCCCTACACAACTGATGCATATCTTTGTAGTTATGTGTTCTGTACCGTTCAGAGCGTTGCGGTTGTAACACAGTAACACTCGGCCCTGGCTGAACTGTAGACAAAAGGAGGGCTTTCCCCGGTGCGGATGGACACGATGTACCCGCGCGCTCTGCGCGTTCCATGTTACGGTCATGTGACACACCCCCCCCCCCCCCCTTTTTTTTTTTTTTTTTTTTTTTTTACTTCAATGCGGCAGATCAGCCGAGCGATTGATCAATGTCGTGGTCTAGTGTCCTGTACACGTTACTCTTTCTGACGGAGAAGCTCCTGCTGAAATGAAGAGGACTCAATGTTGTTAAAAACGCGGCTGAAGAGAGAAATGCGTGTGCGCGCTTGTTTTAGGAAATCACCAAAGTGTAGTATTTTGTCTGCGGAATTTCAGGAGTTTGACATGTCATATTTTACGTTTTATGCTCAGTGGGAAATTTCAACCCACAATTAATCTATTCCAGGGGGAAAAAAAAACTTAGATATAGTACTCATTTTCCACAGGTTTTTCAAAATTCCTGTGCTTTCAAACACCAGGTCACAGAATTTTCTGTGAAAAGTTTGGCTTGTGTGCCGCTGGTCCACAGTCTGTAACAGTGGGCTGAGCCGCACTGGAGTAGCCCATCCGCATGCAGTAGGGAGCAGCAGTTCTGCACTGGTGTAATTTAGGTCAGATTGTTGATCCCAGGGCAGCTTCCTGTTGGCTGGGGAACTGCGAGACATCAATCATGCATGACATCATGTCACCTGACAGGACGGAACCCTTGTGCTGTGCACCTATTGGCTGCATCTTCATGTGTTTTTTTCCGGAGGGTCGTGTGGTGTGGGGTTTGTGTTTCTGTTGCTGGGGGTGTCCGTTTCAGCGCTCTGTCACTGGCCACTCCTCTCTGGCTGTGGGCTGTTAATGTAAGCTTAATTTAGTGCTGTGGCTGCTGGACGGTCAGAGGGGTTAGAGTGGGTCGCAATATGCATGTGAAAACAGTTTATGCACCGATAACCGCACTACACCTAACTACACACTGTTGTTTAACATATTTTTTCTCATTTATGTGTTTGTGTGTAGGTAGGGAGGGTAGTGTGAGTGACTGAGTGAGTGTGTGTGTACTTGTAGTGGTATACTAACGCTGGTCTGTCTGTGATTGTAGTGGTATACTAATGCTGGTCTCTCTGATTGTAGGGGTATACTAATGCTGGACTCTGTGATTGTAGTGGTATACTAATGCTGGTCTCTCTGATTGTAGTGGTATACTAACGCTGGTCTCTTGTGATTGTAGTGGTATACTAACGCTGGTCTCTTGTGATTGTAGTGGTATACTAATGCTGGTCTCTCTGTGATTGTAGTGGTAAACTAATGCAGGTCTCAGTGTGATTGTAGTGGTATACTAACACTGGTCTCTCTGTGTCTGGTTGTAGTGGTATACTAATGCTGGTCTCTGTGTGATTGTAGTGGTATACTAATGCTGGTCGCTGATTGTAGTGGTATACTAACGCTGGTCTCTCTGTCTGACTGTAGTGGTATACTAAGGCCTGTCTCTGTCTGACAGTAGTGGTATACCAGTGATCTCTGTGTGATTGTAGTGGTATACTAATGCTGGTCTCCCTGATTGTAGTGGTATACTAACGCTGGTCTCTCTGTGTGATTTTTAGTGGTATACGAATGTTGGTCTCTCTGATTGTAGTGGTATACTAACACTGGTCTCTCTGATAGTAGTGGTATACTAATGCTGGTCTCTCTGAGTGTGGTGGTATCCTAACGCTGATCTCTCTGTGTGATTGTAGTGGTATACTAACACTGGTCTCGCTGATAGTAGTGATATAATAATGCTGGTCTCTCTGATTGTAGTGGTATACTAACTCTGGTCTCTCTGATTGTAGTGGTATACTAATGCTGGTCTCTCTGATTGTAGTGGTATACTAATACTGGTCTCTCTGATTGTAGTGGTGTACTAACGCTGATCTCTCTGTGATTGTAGTGGTATACTAATGCTGGTCTCCCTGATTGTAGTGGTATACTAACGCTGGTCTCTCTGTGTGATTGTAGTGGTATACTAACACTGATCTCTCTGATTGTAGTGGTGTACTAACACTGATCTCTCTGTGTGATTGTAGTGGTATACTAACGCTGGTCTCTCTGTGTGATTGTAGTGGTATACTAACGCTGATCTCTCTGTGTGATTGTAGTGGTATACTAACACTGATCTCTCTGATAGTAGTGGTATACTAACGCTGATCTCTCTGTTCTCTTGCAGTGGTGCAGCTGGCTGCTGTCCCTCCCGGTCGGTCTCTCTGGGTGTAAAGGGAACGTCTGCGTCGCTCAGATAGCATCGCTGTATTCCTGTTTGAGTTTGTTTTGTTTTTTTAACTGAAGTTGTATTTAGTCCTGGGAAATGTACTCACCCCCTGACCCAATGTGTTCCAGTGAGTGGAATTAAATAGATCCTATGCAATATGCTGTGTGAGTGTGGGTGTTTTTCAGAGGGAGGAGGGTGGGGATGGGGGAGGGTACAGACCTGGACCACAGTGGGACCTGGTTTAGATGAAGACCAGGAGTAAACATGGTCCCATTTTAACAGCCGCATGTAATGGTAAATGGTAAATGGACTGCATTTATATAGCGCTTTTATCCAAAGCGCTTTACAATTGATGCCTCTCATTCGCCAGAGCAGTTAGAGGTTAGGGGTTAGGTGTCTTGCTCAAGGACACTTCGACATGCCCAGGGTGGGGTTTGAACCGGCAACCCTCCGACTGCCAGACAATCGGTCTTACCTCCTGAGCTATATCGCCCCATGTAGAGACTGTTACTCCCTCACTGGAGTGAGAGAGCACACTGATCAGAAAGGAAGGAAGTGTTCAGTGTCTCTGCTGCTATCCTGTGTGGAAATGAGGGCTTCTGCAACACAAGGATTTCACAGGTCCTGGCAACCCCAGCTGCCATGTGAACACACACTCACATGCACATGCGCACACACACACTAACATGTACACACACACACACACACACACACACTCACGCACACACACATGCACACGCGCACACTCACGCAGACACACATACTCACACATGCACACTCACACACACACACACACACACATGCACACGCACGCACACACACAGACCTTTTCTTGTGTTGTCTCATGCTGAAGAGCTTTCAGCAGAACCAGGTTCTGGTCAGTGACCTCAGTGCTCCCCTGCTAACACTGCACTGATTACTCTCTCACTCCCAGTTCATGCGCATGCTGGACTCCAGCAGCCGTTTGGGGTAAAGCCGGTTCTGCTTGTGACCAATGCAGGTTAAGTACCTTGCTCAAGGGTACAACGACAGTGTCCTACTGGGGAATCGAACCTGCGACCTTTAGGTTACAAGACCAACTCCTTAGCCATTATACTATACTGCCGCCTATATGTTATGCACAAGATGTGAAGTGAAATAAGGGTACGAATGCTGTGTATGCACAGCTCTGTGCCTAACATAGCCTCTCCCTGCCAGCTCTCTCTGTCTCCGTAAATAGCAGGGAGGACCTCTCACTGCACCCCCCATAACTCATTACCCCCCGTCACTAGGGAAACACACTGGTCCTGTCAGTATGAGAGTGTGCGCGTGTGTGTGTGCGTGCCCGTGTGTGTATGTGAGTGTGTGTGTGTGTTAGTGCATGTGAGTGTGTGTGTTTGTGCATGTGTGTGTATGTATGTGTGGTGTGTGTGTGTGTGTGTGAGTGTGTGGTGTGTGAGTGTGTGTGTGTGTTAGTGCATGTGAGTGTGTGTGTGTGTGTATGTATGTGTGGTGTGTGTGTGTGTGTGTGTGTATGTATGTGTGGTGTGTGTGTATGTGTGGTGTGTGTATGTGTGGTGTGTGTGTATGTATGTGTGGTGTGTGTGTGTTTGTGTATGTGTGGTGTATGTATGTGTGGGGGTGTCTGAGACCTGGCCTGCCCTCTAGACGTACCCTTCACACCTCTAAATGCCGTCCTATTTCTGCCCTCCCCATGTCCTGTGATGTTTGGTCGGGGGTCGGGGGTCAGGGGTCAGAGGTGGTTCTGTAGGATGTGGGTGTGGTCTCACCGTGTGCCCCGGCTGAAGCTGTGGGGACTCCTGGGTGCGCCCCGGAGAGCAGATCAGGGTTCCCCACCCCTGCTCCCCAACTGCTGTGGCACGTCTGCTTTCTGTCAGCATACCCCTCCTTCAGTTTCAGCTCCAAACATGGTCATCCCTCTCTCTCCAACCCTCTCCCTCGCTCCCTCTATCATTCTCCCTCTCTCTCTAACCCTCTCCCTCTCTCAAAAACATTTTGACATGAGATTCCTAAACCCCTCTGCAAAATAAGGGAGGGGGGTCGAAGAGAAGAGAGCGAGGGAGGGGGAGAGAGAGTTTTGGCACTGAAAGTCTGACTCTGCCTGAAGACGTCCGTTTCAGCTCCTTGCTTCGGTGAAAATTCTTAGAACGCTTTAAGAAACAGAATTTTTATTTTCACATTTTTCATTTAATCTCAGAATTGATTTAGTAAATTTGACAGAACAGCTTGAAGGAATAGCCATGGACTCTTTCTTGTGCGTACCTCTCTCTGTTTTTAGATGAAGCGGTTTCACTTTCTGTCTTTTTGGGAAGTGGACTCGCCTCTTCCGGGTGCTTCTGACGGGGTGTTTTCGTTTTCGCTGAGACGGGAGGAGGCTGAAGGGGGGGCAGGTTTCACTTCTGCAGGTCTCTGCTGGCGTCCGCGCGCACGAACACACTTCTGCTTTTAAAACCGGAGGCTCTGCTGTTTGTATTTATGGATATAGTTTTCTGAGGGGGGGGGTTGGGGTTGCAAGCATGTGGGGGGGGAACTCCTCTCTGCTGTGGGTCCTGGTTCGGGGGCCCCCGCCCTGCCAGGACTGGGCTGACGGGACGGAGGACGGGCTGTACCAGCTGGGGAGCATCCTGCTTGCGCTGGGGTACATGGGGGGCAGCGGGGCTTTTGGGGGGGTGTACATGGGCAGCTGCCTGCTGCTGGCCTTCCTGTGCCAGGCCCTGTGGGGCTGGCTGTCCGTGTGCGCGGCGGGCGTGCTGGCATGGGGCGTCCTGCTGGGGGCGCTGTGCTTGCTGCGGCTGGGGGGCCTGCTCCTGCGGCTGCGCTGGGACGCCCTGCCGGGGGGGGAGCTGGGCGCTCTGTACCAGGCCGTGTTCCGGCCCCTGGGGGCCCCCCCCGCCGCGTTCCGCCGGCTGTCCCAGGCCTGCGGCGGCCGCGTCTGGGCGCTCGGCGAGGAGCAGGACTACGCGCAGGAAGGGACCACGCCCATCGACCAGCTCTCCTTCCTGCTGTCGGGGAGGTGAGTCCACCCCGCCCTCGCGCGGTTCTGGGAGCTGAAAGGTACCAGGAGCTCTGCAGGTGTTCTGTCCTCAGAGATGGCCGTTCGCCGGTCCGCGATCGTGTCCGGACCGCTGCAGTGCCGACCGAACCCAGCAGCACCACAGCCCACGGGCGGCGGGAGCATTCCCAGGATTCAGCTGGGTCTGGGGCTCTGTCCAATTTCACCTCCTCGCATCCTTTCCTTGCTTCCTTAGCTCCACGGAAAGGACACAAACAGAAAGCCCTTCATCAGTGTGAAGGCGAGGCAGTTGGGGACAGGTCGATCAGTTACACATCACATGTTCTGAAAAAAATACTTCTGTAAAGCATGCGCTCGTGTTTCCTTGCAAGTAATCTTGTCCATAAAGAGAGAAATAACCTTATATTCTTGTAAAAATTAGTTTTAAATGTATTTTAAACTATGGGTTCGAGGTATCTAATCTGCCCCAAACTGAATTTTGACTATAAACATGAAGCTCCTCATTAAAATAATGAACATCTGTGCAAAAGCAGCGATTCCACCCTGAGCTTCTTCTGCCTCAGGTCTGCAGCCAGGCAGCAGGGTTATGGACCACAGGCCTGGGAGAGCTGGGAGAACCACTGTCCTGATTTAGTATGATAATTAAAGTTATCTTTAAAAAAAAAAAAAAAAAGGGTTTTTAGAAAAGCTAAATATGGCCTTCTAATCATCGTGCAGGTTAATTGGCTCAATAGACCCCCCCCCCCCCCCTTCCCTCTCATTTGGCCCCCAGAAGACCCCAACGAGAATGAGATTCTGTCTCTCAGGTGGCTTGGTATCCTGGCAACTACAATCTCTCTTTAGACTCTAGACTCTCTCTAGACCTCTCACATGCAGTCATTCCCTGTAAGAACTCCCCGTATGCAGCTAGTTTACTTTCATTGAGAACTCACTGAGATCAATGAAAACTACCCTAACTACCCAAGTACAATACAACTAAATTCTACACCTGATCTCCTTCTCTCTCTCTCTCCCCCCTCCCTCTATCCCCCTCTCTCTCTCTCCATTCCCCCTCTCCCCCCCTCCCCCCCCCCCCCCCTTCTCTCCCCCCCCCCCGCCCCCCCTCTCAGGGTTCGAGTGTCTCTGGACGGCCAGTTTGTTCAGTACATTTTCCCCTTTCAGTTCCTGGATTCACCTGAGTGGGAGTCCCTGAGGCCTATGGAGGAGGGGAAGTATCAGGTAAGAGAGAGAGAGAGAGAGAGAGAGAGAGAGAGAGAGAGGGAGAGAGGGAGGGACAGAGAGAGTGAGGGGTAAAGAGGGAAAGAGATAGGGAGGGATGGAGGGAGAGAGAGAGAGAGGTAGAGAGGGAAAGAGATGGGGAGAGAGAGAGGAGGATAAGAAGTTATGAATGTGCTCCTTGTAGAAGTGCCTGTTGTGGCAGTAATGCCCATGCTGTGCTGTGTGCTATAATCACACAGGGGTGATGTGAGCTTTTAACACGTTTATCACTTTTGTGTGTATTGACCTTTGACCTCCCGTGACCCCTGTGTTGACCCCTGTGCTCCTGGCCCAGGTGACGCTGACGGCGGAGACGGACTGTCGCTACGTGTCGTGGCCGCGGCGGCGGCTGCAGGCGCTGTTGGCGGGGGACCGCTACCTGGCGCACCTGTTCTCCGTCCTGCTGGGCAGCGACATCGCCGACAAGCTCTACGCCCTCAACCAGCGGCTCTTCATCAAGCGTGGCCTCATCCTCGACATCCGCCTGCCCGGCCTCTACTTCGCCCTGGCCCCGCCCTCCCCCTCCGCGGACCCCTTCTCCGCCCCCCCGCCAGCGTCAGGGATAGGCTCGTCGCCTGGCGACCACGGTGACCGTGGCGACAGCCGCTCCCGGTCCAGCCCCGCCCGCACCATACCGCCCCCTGGTGGGGACCCCCCCGGTCTGGCCCTGGAGGGCTTCAGCGAGGTGGCGGGGTCCCTGGGGGAGTACACCACTGACGGGCAGTACCTGAAGTAGAGGATAGGGGGCGCTGGAGGGAACACACTGCCTGCTCCTGTAGGCCTCAGGTAAGGAAGAGGACCTGAATTTTGACGTTAGCTTGGAGTGCTGGAAAAACAGTGGCGCTGAAAATGGTTAGAACAACTTCAAAAAGGAGAACAGTATTGAGCGATTTGAGTCACACCACATTTAGTCAACTTAATGAATGACATGAGCGTGAGGACAGTTGAATTTTGAATGCAGCCAAAGCAGCAGGTGTATTCTGTGTAAAATGCAGCTGTCTGCATTCATTTGGGTTTCGCATTTGAAGCCTCACTCTCGGTCTCCTCTCTTTATAGCTCATAGGTCCATCCCAGCACAGAGCGATGACATCATGTTTTTATCCATTCCACAGGCCACACCTCCTCCTGGATCCCCCCCCCCCCCCACTCAGAGAGAGGCGGGGCACTTCTCACCCCCATGGACACACCCACACTGTGGCCCACAGAGAGAGAGACAGTGAGAGAGAGAGAGAGAGAAAGAGAGAACGGGAGGACAATTGGACCGTACTCCTGGAGGGGTGGGGCCTCCACCTGTCAATCAGCACAGCTGTTTAAAGGCTGCCGAAAATGTACCGTTACAATAAACACAGAATGTTTCTCTATAAAGCTCTGAAAATATTCACTCCATCTCTACAGCGTTAATTTGCGAACAATACAAGAAAAGTACACCGTATTTATTCAACATATTTGAGCTAATCGGTGTATATGTTTGTGTGTGTCCTTATGTGTGTGTGTTTGTGTATATGTGTGTGCCAGCTGAGTGTTACTTTGTGTTTGACCTGGCTGAGTGACTGTGTGTGTTTGTGTACATGTGTGCGCGTTAGTTTGTGTTTGACCTGGCTGAGTGACTGTGTGTGTTTGTGTTTGTGTGTGTGTTTGTGTACGTGTGTGCGTTAGTTTGTGTTTGACCTGGCTGGGTGACTGTGTGTGTTTGTGTTTGTGTGTGTGTGTTTGTGTACGTGTGTGTGCGTTAGTTTGTGTTTGACCTGGCTGAGTGACTGTGTGTGTTTGTGTACGTGTGTGTGTGTTTGTGTATGTGTGTGTGTTTGTGTACGTGTGTGTGTGTGTACGTGTGTGTGTGTGTGTGTGTTTGTGTTTGACCTGGCTGAGTGACTGTGTGTGTTTGTGTACGTGTGTGTGTGTTTGTGTATGTGTGTGTGCGTTTGTGTACGTGTGTGTGTGTGTACGTGTGTGTGTGTGTGTTTGTGTACATGTGTGTGTGCGTGTGTGTGCGTGCGTGTGTGTGTGTGTGTGCGCGCGCGTTAGCTTGTGTTTTACCTGGTTGAGTGGCTCTGTATGCCTGCGGTGTGTGAAATGCACTCTGCTTTCTGTAGGTCACATGACCAGGAAGCATGACTCAGACCTTCCTCTGTCTCTGTATGTGGGCAGCTTTACACTGAGGGGGAGGAGCCTGTGGATCTGAATTGTGAGGAGGAGTTAGGGGCTCTGGAGTAAGGGGAGGAGTTTAGAACTTCAGTATGAGGCAGAGAAGTTTAAGATGAAAGGTAAGGAGAAAGTGGCTCAGAGAGAGGAAAGGAAAAAATGAAAAATACCTCAATTTATTTTTATATAGTCAATTTCTTTGAGCAGGACCAAAAAATCCAAACTATGATATAATGATATTTTGGCATAGTTTTGTTTATTAATTATTTATAAAAATGTTTTTTAAAAAAACAAGGGGAAAATAACACTGAAGCACAACCAACAGTGGGTCCCATATGAAGAGGAATGTAGCTCATAAAGCGAGTGGTCACTGAAGCTTTACTGGCCAGTCTGCTCCTCTCCTGTTCTTAGGGATTTAATTTCTCTCCAAACCAGCCTGGGTCCAGCCGAGCCCCCCCGGCCGCCCCCCTGACCCGTGCCGCCCCTCAGCCGGAGGGCATGTCCAGGGGGTACTGGTGGGCGTGGCTCTGCAGGGGGCTGTGGGTCGGGGGGAGGGGCATGGCGCAGATGCGGGCTCCGCCCACGGGCTCGGGCACGCCGAAGGCCTCTTCCCAGACGTCGCGCTCGGGGTCGTAGCGCTGCACCGCGTCCACCATGCAGCGGCCGCGCCACTGGTACCCGCCCGCCACGTACAGGCGCCCGCCGAACCAGGCCGCGCCCGCGTCGCTCTGCCCCAGCGCCATCGGGGCGGCGGCCGTCCACTGGTCCGCCGCGGGGCTGTAGGCCTCCACGCTCAGCACGTCGGCGTAGTCGCCCTCCCCCACCGGGGCGTTCCCGCCCAGCGCGTACAGCCGCCCCCCCGCCGCCGCGCTCATGCAGTGCAGCCCCCGCGCCGCCGCCATGTCCGCGCACCGCCGCCACTCGTCCCGCGCCGCGTCGTAGCGCCACAGATCCTTCCGGAAGGTGTCCTGCGTGATCCCCCCTGCGAGCGAAACCACACGGGGGGGGGGGCCGTCAGTACCACCGATACTCCAAACACACCAGATACCCAGCGCCTGGGCTCTCTCAGTCCTCCTGTAACCACGGGGGGGGTTGCCGTCGGTAACGGGAGTTTCTGGGTTCCAGTGTAGTGCAGTACCGGCTAATAACTGCCACAGTAATGTCCTCCATTAAAGCCCGTCAGTAATATTCATAAGAGGGGGACTGATGGACATGATACAGCTTCATTGGTAGGGAATATGTATAAAGTGTATTCATCCCCTAATTTGAGTTCGCCTGTTGTGAATATCTGCTCCACAGGAGACCAAGCACTCCCAAACACTCCAGAGCTGGACCTGTGATTGGTTCCCCTGGGCGGGGACCTTGATATTTAACTCTAAGTGCAGTCTCTTGGATGGTGTGGACTGAAATGTTTGAGATGCATAGCAAACCGGAGATGCTGTATTTTACTGTACACCGTTCACTGCTTCGGGAATTAGCTGCTTACCCAAGGGAGCCCCTGCTATGTCCCGCCAGGAAGTCAAACCTCCGTTGCCTCTGTCTGTACTAC
>CM045885.1:3356115-3471115 GCA_025169545.1 Anguilla japonica
CCTGCCCCTCCCTAGCTCCACCACGAGGCTCCACTCCTCTCCGCCCCTCCCATGCACTGCCCCAGGCTCCGCCCCTCCCATGCTCTGCCCCAGGCTCCGTCCCTCCCAGGCTCCACCCCTGGTTCCGTCCCTCTATGACTCCGCCCCAGGCCCCACCCCTCCCCAGCACTGCCCCTGGTTCCTCCCCAGGCCCCGCCCCTCCCCAGCACCGCCCCTGGTTCCTCCCCAGGCTCCACCCCTCCCAGGCTCCACCCCTGGTTCCTCCCCAGGCCCCGCCCTCACCTCGCTGCTGAGCAGCTGGTTGCAGAGCTGCAGCACAGGCTGCACCTGCAGGTAGCGGGCAGCCTCCAGCGTGTCCCGCAGCGAGTCCATGTCCAGCCTGAGCCCGCCCGTGTACACAAAGTCAACCATGGTCCGCAGGCCCCGCCCACTCACCCCCTGCAGCTTCACCACACTCTCCCCCTTTCATCTCACCTGTCAATCAGAAAGAGAGAGAGAGGGGTCAGGGCCTTTTCTGACTGATTACATTCAACAAAAACATTTATAGGTGTATATGTATGTGTATGTGTGTGTGTGTGTGTCTGTGTGTGTGTGTATGCGTGAGTGCGTGTGTGTGTGTGTCCGTGTGTGTGCACATCTGTGTCTGTGCGTGTGTGTGTGTGGGTATGTGCATGTGTGTGTGTACGTGTGTGTGTACGTGTGTGTGTGTGTGTGTGTGTGTGCGTGTGTGTGGGCATGTATGTATGTTCCACACCTTGACCGTACCTGCGATACAGGACGCTGAGGAAGACGTACCTGCGATACAGGACGCTGAGGAAGACGTACCTGCGATACAGGACGCTGAGGAAGACTTACCTGCGATACAGGACGCTGAGGAAGACGTACCTGCGATACAGGACGCTGAGGAAGACGTACCTGCGATACAGGACGCTGAGGAAGACTTACCTGTGAACGCTGCTTTGAAGTATCCGCTGGCTGAGGCCATGATGACGCGATGCACAGGGAGCGTCTCGCTGCCGTCCCCCGACTCCAGCGTGACATCACACAGCGTCTCATCAGAGCGGAAGTGCTCACATCCCTAACACAGAGCAGGAGGAATACAACTCCCATCAGCCCCTGGGGCAGAATACACCACTGAAATAGGACAGCTAGAATGGCTTCATCCAAATGCGATGGCAGGTTGTGGTGGACTGAAAGGACGTTTCTAATCAGCAGTAGCCCTCAGGTCGGTCTCACCAGCGTTCCCACTCAGGTGAGCAGAGCCGGTCCTTACCTGCAAGATGGCGGTGGCGTGGCCTTTGCTGAGCAGCATTCTGGTGCTGGGTTCAGGGGTGAGATCTGGTGGATTGGCAGTGAGCTCCAAAGGTTCGAGGGTGTGGTCAGAGGGTTTGGGGTTGAGTGGGGAAGGTTTGGGGATGAGTTTGGGAGGTTCTGCAGTGAGTTCTGGGGGGTTGGGGTGGAGTGGGGAGGGTTTGGGGAGAAGAACAGGGGGTTTGGGGGGCAATGCAGGGGGTTTTCCGCAAAGTTCTGGGGGATCGGGTGCTGGTGCCCTTGGGGTTGCGTTTGTTGGTTTTGGGGACTTCCTCAGTGACCCCCTGTTCCCAAAACGGGCCGGGAGGGACATCTTCCGGTACAGCCTGCCTCCCTCACTATTGCTCCTGCAACACAAGGGGCAGGGTTCAGAGGTCAAAGGTCACCACACCGGCGCTAAGGAACAGAGACAGAAAGAGAGAGAGACAGACAAAGACGAAGAGAGAGAGAAACCGAGACAGACAGAGGGAGAGAAAGAGAGACAGACAGAGGGAGAGAAAGAGAGACAGACAGAGAGAGAGAAACCAAGACAGAGGCAGAGAAAGGGAGACAGAGAGAGAGAGAAACCGACAGACAGAGAGAGAGAAACTGAGACAGACAGAGGGAGAGAAAGAGAGACAGACAGAGGGAGAGAAAGAGAGACAGACAGACAGAGGGAGACCTGCATATTTGCTTTTGGGCTGAGTTAGGGTTGTTAGGCATGGTGTAAAAGTGACCTGCGTGCCCCTGAGTAGTGAGGAGTGAGTGTACCCCACATTACCTTCGTATTCTGAGTTCTGTGCATTACTGCTCCTGCACAGCGAGGGTGTGGTCCGAGGGTTTGGGGTTGAGAGGGGAACGGGCTTTTATGTTTACGTGGTGGTTACTGTAGGTTGTCAGTAGTGAGCTAGAATTTTGTAAAAACTGCACATGACAAAAAATGTATAAAACCAAGAAAGAACTCACCCCATTTTTGCTGTTGCTTCAAACTACTCACTGAAGGTTCAAAATGTTTTCTACGAGAAAGACATCTTAGATTAGATTTAGATTTTTAAAAAATACATTTTGATATTATGTGCACATCTTTAGACCCGCAACAGGTAAGTGAAGCAGGAAGTGGGATAACTAAGATATCTATGTAACTCAAAAATGGTAATTATACACACAGATTGCCAGGAACACGCGAGACCGCTGTTAACCTGTGGTGACACTGGGAATTAAATGTCATTTTCAATACGTTCACAACATTTTTTTTAAAAAAAATTTCAGCCAATGGGTTTTCAGAAGAAAATTTAATCAGTTTTAATCAAAACAAAGTTATAGAATATCAGATGATGGCAGCCCTTGTCTTGAGATTGATCATAATCATAACTGATTTATATCTTTTCTACCATTTCACAATTCATTGCTATGGAAGCACATTCAATGAATTTGTTAATTAGTAATTAACTGGTAGTAATTTGATTTGAATTGTGTGGTCCTTACACAGTAACATACCTAACGATAAAGCTGAAGACTTTTTGGGAGAAGGCTTCCAGCTGCTCTTCTCTGGTCTCTGCGTTTTGATCTCAACAGTAGTTGATTTCAGGAATTTAATAAAAATGTTTGTTTTATTCAGCTCCTTTTACAGATAGGTTGTCACACGAATAGCCCTTTCACACCACTCTGCTCTCTGCTTGCTCTGTTGCTGACTGTAATAGATGTCCAATGGCGCTTACTGCCATTTTCAGTTATCTAAGAAGTGCACTCATGTACTTTGTTTTGTAAGACGCTAAAACGGTAGCGTGCCAGACCGTGACAGACCGCGTCAGGCTTTAATGTGAGATAGCATCTTCTGCCTCCAGTCCGCCTCCAGCGCCGGTGCGTGGGTCTGCTTGCACCCGAGCTGGAAGTTTCCATGTCCACAGCGCGAGTTTAGCGCAGCAGAAAGGCAACCGCATCACATGCAGCCACAGCAGTTACTGCTGCTTTGAAGCTACTCCGGCTACTGCAGCTACTGCCGCTAGCGCAGTTCTGTGAGAGCCAGGTGTCTCTTTGCTGCTGTTAATCTCCATGTTGAACCGAAGCCCCGGTGGTGATTTGCGTCTTTTTTTTTCTTTTTTTGCGCGTGATGTTTGTTCTTTCAAAGCCACCCAGACCCGCTAACTGCATTGTTCACTCTCGCGGCGTTTCTAAAGCGCGGAGTCGCATCTTTCCGCACACCTGCCAGCCAGTCCGGGCACATCGTGGGGGGGGGGGGGGGGGGGGGGGGGGGGGGGGGGGGGGGGGGAGCCGTGTTTCAGAGGAGGTAACTCACCTTCCGCGCGCTCCGTCTCAGCAGGGCCTCTCTCCTGGTGTTCCCGGCACCTCCTTCACCTCCCGTTGTTGGACTGAAGTCCCACCCAACTGCGACCAGTGACAAACATACAACATCAAAACCAACCACAGCATGACATGCTGACTTCCTGTTTCAACTCCTGTGGCCACAGAAACAATAACGTCCACAGAGATTGAGAGAGAGAGAGAGAGAGAGAGAGAGAGAGAGAGAGAGAGAGAGAGAGAGAGAGAGAGAGAGAGAGAGAGAGAGAGCCTGTCATACCTAGAGCAATTCTGTCAGACCTGGGCAATGACAGTAAGTTACGCTCTTTGTAAGCCAGATTTCAGGGAAACAGGTGCCAGCTACACTTACCTGGGTCTGGTGATTAGTGCTTCAGAGAGTTTCAACAAGGCAATAAATGCACATAAAGGCCCTGTTTCACCCACAGTGAGGTGCTTCTGCTCTGTTCCTGTGCTGGGCTCCAGGGCTCACAGAGGGCCACAGAGACACAGAGAAAGCCAAAGTGCTGTCACTCCTCCCGGACGAGGGCCTTCAGGGGCCGACGTCCCTGAGCGGTCAGAAGCACGGCTTCACTTAGAGCTGCATGGGCAGGTCTGTGAGCTTCAGTGTGGAGAAACTTTAAATGTGTATGACCATGACTTCAGTCCTCCCCCCCCCCCCTTGTCCCCCACCCCCCCTCCCCCTCCATCTCTCTAATCAGTAAAGGTCTTCAAGGCTCAGTGTGGTGTGGCTTTTCGATGTGTGCGGTGTGACAATGACCTCTATTCTCCCTCGCTAAACAGAGAGGTCTGGTTGGAGGGTGTGATGTAATCGCTGTCTGAAGACAGGAAGTACCATTCGAACGGTTAGGGTTAGGGGGAAGGTCCATGCATGAAGGTCCAGAATAAAAGGGAATAATAAAAGAAGGTTAAACATATTCATTATGGCCTGAATATTTCCACTGGTATCTCTAAATGATTTGACATTGAACATGACCTGAGTCACAATTCCAGCAACAGCTGTCTACACACACGCGCGCACACACACACACACACACACAAATACACACGCACACACAGGCACACGCACACACACAAACACAGGCATGCAGACACACACAAACACAAACACGCATATGCACACACACACAAACACGCACAGGCACATGCACACACAAACACGCACACAAACGCATATACACACACACACACAAACATGCCCACAGGCACATGCACACATACACAAACACACACGCAGGCACACACGCGTACATGAACACTCGCACAGCCTACAGCAGAGGCCTGGTTTCAATAGAAAATGAAGAGACTTAAAATGTCTCGTAAAACCATTACTGTTACCATTACTGAACTCAACCTTTAAAAGTATTGTTTGTTTAGAATAAGCTCTCAATCCTGCATAATCCTACTCATGGACCAAGTCTTAGGTAAACAAATAGGCCTACATACAGAAACCGATCCTCTAAAATACGAACACAAAAACATAAAACAGAACCAAAGTCACCCGGAGAATTTTTTCCAGATGGCACGAGCAGATTTACTCGCACTGTCTGTTTCCCGTGGCAACCCAGCACGGTTTTCAACAGCTCCAGCCTCGAATCATTTTTGAGGTTCATTAGTCTACTCTAAAAACTGAAGAACGCTTTCATGAAGATGTGCTGCTCTGTCATAAAAAGAAAGGGACCGTCCAAAAACCTCACGTGCTTCTTTTGATATCTAATACCGTCGTTCGGCGCACATTGTACAAAAATATAATGCATGTAATTTCCTTAAGTGCTGCGCATTATTTATTCACCCGTGAAGTGCGGTCAACTTTCACGTATTCGTCCCCTCGCTCGCTTTCTCTCATGTCAGGGCTAGTTTGCTTTGTTCATTCAACTAAATTGTTTCTGTCCTAAACAATTTATCATTAACTCGCCTTCGTGTAATTCCTATGTATTGTCACTAGAGGGAGACCTATACAAAGGATCCCCCTATCTGTGTTTGCGACCATTAAAATCAAAACGATCAACTCAGGGTGTGTCTTTCAACCGTCTCGCAATCACACATGTGCTGTCACAGTTGAAAGTGTGTGACCAGACCGTCTCCTTAACAGAGTGAACTGGTCTGAACCGGGCCAGTTCTGGTTTATATTCTGAATTCTGGTTGTGGCTTAACCAGTCCAACGTTGACATATGCTGCTCCACTCTCCACAGAACTATCTGAATATTTTGGCTCCCCTTCAAACTGCTTGATTGTTCATACAGGGGCATATACCGATGTAAAGTGAGCAGCAACTAGAGCATATGATTAGATATTAATAAGCTGGTGTTTTTTTCCCCCAGGAGTGGAGTAATTCAAACCTCTTGTTGCTTATGGACCATGAAACAGAATCCCACAACGGGAAAAGACTGGAATGTGATACCTAGTGCAACAGAATACATACAGCTTACAGCATGCCTACATTTCCCCTGATATTGCTATTGTTTGCTTTTGTATATTTCACTGTCTACATCAACACACAGTGAACATACAGTATCACTAAGAGGGCACTGGCAGTCAGCACTAAAGAGCTCATTTGATTCAAACTGCCTATAGATTAAATGGCCAGTGAAAAGCAACAATATGTTTTGGGTTTGTTACAATGATGTAATGAGATACTAATCTCCTGTAAAGTACTGAGAGAGACAGAGAGAGAGAAAGAAAGAGGAGCAGGAGAGGGGGATGGGGTGAGGGGGGAGAGAGGGGGAGTGAGAGATTGGAAATTCTGCCACAGCAACAGCAAAATGATCTCCTAATCAAAACGCTGAATTTTGTCTTGCCCAGACTGGCTCCGCCCAAGAGAACTCCAGCAAACAGAGCCCCTCCCAGGATGGCCCCGCCCACCTGCCCACCTGTGTGGAGGTGACCCATGACACAGGGCTCCTCTGACAGCTCAGACACGGGAGAGAAACGGAAACGGATGCTACTAATCTTCCGGATTTTCAGATAAGTACTGAGGTTAATCATGCACGCAGTCTTATAAATATGATTTCAGAGCTCTCCATTACTAATAAATGGCTAGATGCATTTGCTCAGCATTTTCAATCAGCTCCTGGCCTATCCAGGGTTTGAACTCCTCTACCCCTTGGACCCAAACGCGCAAATCCAGACTCTCTGGAAAGCATTAGAAGCCGGGACATTGGAGTGTTAATTGGAACATGGTGTCATGCAGACATGGATACTCACTGTCCCTCCAGCTATGCAGAAACTTCACTGCCAGTGCACAGGAATGGACATGTGAGATACAGCAGGGCCTCTGCTGGACTGGATATAGAGAAGGTAACATCTCAAATAACCCGGTTTTGAAAGGACCAACACACATTTGGCTAACGCTCAGTACAGGTGCTATTTATTATGACAACAACTTTTTCATTTGTGTGGTGTCCCAGAATTCTCTCTGTTACAGTGAACTCATCCGTCTCCAGAACCCGGGAAGAGTTCTGCTGTGTGGAGGTTCTAATGGCAGAACTGCTGCTGAGCTGCAGTGTATCGAGACAACCACATATTCCAGAATCCCTCTCTGTACCTCATCCCCATCATCACAGAGAGAAACGAACCTGAGAGTGCTTTAAACAGGACTGGGAGTGTGTTGGAGCGTGCCTGTTGAGCCCTAGGCCTGTACCTGCTTAATGGCAGCATCCCAGCTGAGTCTTAAGGATGGTTCAGTCACTGCTCAGCTATCAGGCCTAGTATTAGACTATGACATCACTGACACAGACCCCTCCTTTATTAGTGTGTTCACTATCAGACCACAGACCATGCAAAAAAAACTGGACATTCACACAACACACTGGCAGAGCCCAGAAAGTTATTCAAACTGAACCAGTCCTACAGACTCCTAATAGCAAATCTGAATTTAACTAAACAATCAGCTCTATAGAAATGAGCACAGGCCTTCCTTACCACATACAATATCTTGAGTAAGAGTGAAATTGGCTTTAGGGAAAATCAACAAGGCCACCAATCACACTTATGTACAATACACATTAATAAATCTGCATGTTCAACAAAGCAAAAACATGCTTTATTTGCATGATTCTGAGAAAGCATTTGATCCTGTTTGCCATCAAGGTCTGTGTGTAGTGAGGCAGTTTCCGTTTGGGAGGTTTCATTGTTCAGTATTTATTCTCATGAATTAGCAAAGTTGCTATAACTATCTGTAGTCCCTGGCCTCACCCTCAACAACACAGCAGTTAAATTTCTGCTCTGGAGATGAGCTGGTGTTGCTGTCACCCGCGGTACAAGGGCTGAGGCCGTATCTGGATCTGCTAGAACCATACTGTCAGAGCCTGGCACTGGCAGTTCATTTTAAAAAGACAAAAATTATGATCTTTCAACAACAAAAAAAACAACAATCTCAGGAAAGCGGACTTCCCTATAATGTGTGTTCTTAAAGCAACTCCACCATTGAAAACACATTACATTATGATTACCTTGGACCAAAAATCAGTGCCGCTGGGAACTTTGGTCTGGCAAGGAATGCATTAACAGCAGAGCTTTCTATGCAATCAAAAGAAAATTATATAAAATAGATGTTCCCATTAAAATCAGGTCCAAAATGTTTTATGACGTCATATTGTCTACTGCACTCTTTGAAAGTGAATTATGGGCCCCTCTTAGCCAGCAGTACTACATTATATGGCACAAGCATCCTACAGAAATCCTCCATGCAGAATTATGTTGAAATATATAAAAATGCAAAAAAGACAAGTGCATGCAGAATTAGGCTGATTTCCACTGGTAATAAACGCAGGGATGCGCACTGAATTGAAGGCACGTCTGTGATGGCTGTGGCCATCTGGTCGGTTGAGGTGCTGAGGGGAGGGACGGGGAATAGAAAGTGTGAGCTCACGTTGAGCCTGGGGGAATGAAGAGGACAGGACCGAGTGCTGCTGCTGTGGGGGGAGCAGGAGACCACAGCCAGAACACACCGGTTAGAGCAGCGTAGCGAACGGCCATCACTGATCAGGGACGCGCTACATACTGCTGCCAGTCCCGAGAGCATCGGGGGGGTTCCCATGCTACAGGAGCTCCCTGCCCCGGGAAATTATAATGAATATGGAATGATATCTGCCCAAATACTACCAGATGGAGGGAGATTATGAGCAGATGTGGATTGACATGGACTGTCAATGGGAAAAGAAAGGAAGAAGAGTGAGAGTTGTGAAATTATTTATTGTCTGTTATTGCTATTTGTCACCTTTATAATGACTTTATAATCCCATTCCAATACAGTACCCAAAAAAAAATAAAAAAATAAATGTGAGGTGTAGAGAGAGAGACAGAGCTTGTATGTGTGCGTGTGTGAGCATGCACGTTCAATCCATGTACGACACAAGAATACAATTTAATTATTTACTTGACACTACACACTATGCATGCATGCACTCTCTCTTTCTCTCTCTCATCAGTTCATACAGAAACATACACAAACCACACACACGCATGTGCATACAACTACCCAACTATACTGTTCTCTCTCCATAACATCTACATTGGAACATAATACTATACAGATACAGTGACATACTCGACAAACACTGAAACTGACTCCTCCTGGAATCATATCTGATTAAAAAAAATAAATATATAAGAGCAGTAAAGTATCGTTGTGGATTGAACCGTTTGATTAGTGAATGCCTGACGTGCGTTCAAGACGGCCACCGTTACCTAAACAGACTGAAAAGGTAGTTTCGCCACGAACAAAAATGACTCACTCCGTTTAAGTCGTATCCATTTTTATTAAAACTGCTTGGTTGGCGAACTAAATAGAATGTTCATTAAAAATCGTTCAACCCCCACCCCCCTCCATTCTTGATGAATAGTCCTAGTGAAACGCAGCCAAAAGTTCATTACTCCCCAAGAACATTTACAACATAACATAACATTTCCACAGAGGTGCTTCACGCTTAATTTATTCAAAAAATGTTTTTTTTTTTTTTCCAGTTAAATTTATTGCTTCAACCAGATGTCCAACATTTAGAGGTTTTATTCCTCTGAGTTGCAATCACCAATAACTGGGCGTTACGCTATCTAGGATGGTGATCGTAAAGTTCACCCCCACTTCTACAAATCAGAACAAGTTTGGTAATTAAAAATCGCTAAGAAGACCACATGGCCCTGCTGCTTTTCCGTAGCTGCGTGTGCTTGACGTTTGCGTAAACCATAAACATGCATATGTATGTACGCTCTATGGCGTAAACTATGAACTAAGATGGCGCTGCCCGTGAGGACAAGCATGAAGCGGCTTTTAGGCTCCATTCAAAGATGTACAGCGACTAAAAGTTTATGTACCGAAGGGAAAGACACAGAAAATAAAGTGAGTAAATATGCGTGGACGATGTTTACTGTTGCAGGATAGTAATAGCCGCAACACTGGTTGAAATGAGAAACAATGTTAGCTTCGAGTCGGAGCAGGCTACCAAACATTTCTGGCAAATGTTAGGCAAATTGTGCTGACTGTTTATTTTCCGTTTCAATTAAAATAAGGTTGCCTGCGTATGATTTTACTGTTTGTGTTGGTTTCAAGTAGCTTACCTTACGAATGGTAAGGTATGTTAAAGCGAAAAAATCGTTGCTTATTATCGTTGCATGCAGTTGTCCTTGGCTTGATATTTGAGCCAGGTTCGCTAATTAATGTTAGCTACCTGTGTAGCATCGCATCGAATGAAAATTTAATCGCGTTAGCTTGCTAGCTAAGAGAAGATAGATTGATACGGTTGCCGCATTAGTTATGTCTGACTTACTCGTTATGCCTGACTACAATCAAATTTACCAGGTTCCTCTAGGAATCATGTCGTATTACTATCTGTCCCACTCAAGAAACAAACTGAATGCAGCTCGTTTGCGGCTCCAGCAGTGGTGACGATATCTGTCGAAAAACATGTTTTCCGCGTACAAAAATGCCAAATTATGCTCTTTGTTAGGTCCCTTGCAAATGGCATTAATTGACGTTTTACTGAGACGCACGGAGAGACTCACAGCTTAGCTTGCATTTCCTGTATTATAGCACTGTCAGTATTCTACAGCGTGTATTGTGCACAGTGTTACTAACCATGTGGACTAACCGGGCGAGTAAATTCCAAGTTGAACAGTTCTGCCTGTTTCTAACCTGTATTGTGCATTCTGAAGACGGACGTTTTAGTTGTGATCAAATCCGCAGCTCAGCCAGAAATTGAGTGTTCTGTTGCAGAATGCTCTCATTTTGGATAAAAAATTACCAGGTGCTCAGAATTTAGTACGTGTTTTTTTTGTTGTGGTTGTTATTATTATTATTGTTATTATAATACCAGAATGGATTTGGTTCTGAGAAAGGACACATGCTCATACAAAATAGGAACATGTTTATGAATTAGGGGGTGGCATACTGCTCTAATTTTAACTGGGGTGAGTATCTGCTGCATGTGGACTCAGTCTCCCAGCATGCCATGGGAGAGAACCAGCTGGTGGTCACTGAAAGGTGGACTATCTCTGTGCCCTTAACAGTAAATTAGTGTAGGCTGGCTTATGTAGGCTGGCTTTGCACCCCTTATGCTGTGGCACCTGTGCTCAGCTTGGTTAAAATCTGCCGGGGGGGTCTCAGGGAATATTCCCCCACCTGTGGGCCCACCTGTGCTCTGTTAAGGTTAATGTCTGTGGAGGCGGTGGGATGGAGTTTGAGGAGGTGACACTTGAAGGAACAATGTCAGAACTGAAGTACATTGGGTTCCATTTATTTTAATTTGGCGAAGATGTGTGCATTGTACAGACAAGGTCCACAGCAGTGAAGTGAGAGAGAGAAGGCGAGAAGGTTAGAGGGAGAGACTACACCTTGGCCTCATCCAATAAGCTACAAACAGCCTGGCCTTCAGCCAATCATCTCGAGCCTTCATGACAGGCTTGGGCAGCCAATCATTTCCAGAATAAACAATCAGGCATGTGACGCCATGGCTCAGGAGCTGGACCGTTGGCCAGTGTCATCTGTTTGATTCCCAGGTAGGGAGCACTTAGCCTGAACTTCCACCATAAACTGGATGTGCAAATGGAGAAAGTGTGCTGTCTAAGCCATGTTTATGTCACTCTGGGCCGTCACATTTACTATGAAAATATTAATGTGGAGCCACTAAAATGATTTATGGACAGCAAATAATTAACATTCTAAAGGCTTGTGATTGTTGTTATGCATTCCGGATCTGTCAGTATAAACTTGTCAATCAAAACGCTGATAAGTGTCTGCAGGTTCTTTGGCATAAATGTGCTGTACAACGATTTTTTCATTTTCTCAATCCCCTAAAGAATAATCTGAAGACATTATTGGTGATGTCTGTCGTCTTGTGTCGGGGGTTGTTGACTTTATCGGCCGCTGGCCAGTCATATTCTCTCGGGTCAGCTTAAACCGCCAGGAACCTGATGCCTTGTGGGAGAGGAAATGATCAAACCTGTACTCTGGTTTTATTTAATCAGTTAATGGCTGGAAGCAGTTCATAATTTTCCTCTTACTTTAAACAGTTCTCTTGGTCTGAATGTGAAACGAGATATTAATACATGTATGCTCACACATGCGCGCGCACACACAAACACACATCTTTTAAAGTATTTCTATAAGAGCACTACTTTTGTAACAAGTCCGGTCCGTTGTAATGGTGCAGTCTAAACGCTACGCGTGATCATTTAATGTCGACTGGAGTCGGGACAAAAAGCCTTATGTCTTTTAATGAGCATGTTCCACATAATCCGGTACCGCGTCTTGATCTGTGTTAACCCAAATATCCAAACCCTGAGCCAGGAGGAAATAGCGGGACTGTTCAGGGTGAGTGTGTTTTTGGAAAGGATTATTATATATTATTATTATTATATATAAGGGTTAGTCTGAGTATTGCAGCTGTAATTATGTACAGACAAATTTATGAAGTGTGCTTTTTATTTCAGCTCGTGCTCAATTTTAATTTTGCCTCTATTACTGCCCTCCTCTTAAACCACCGTGTTTGGAACGCAAACGGCTCTAAATTTATTGACCCAGCGAAGAGTGCAGTGCAAACCCCCTGAACACGGAAAAGTTTGCCTGTTTGTACTGGAGATCAATGCATCTTTAATTTGTGTCCTGTGGACTAGCTTTTTGTAATTTTGTATTTTAAGACAAATAAATATTGCGTATGGAATTGTTGGGGAAGAGCGCAGTCTGTCCCTCTTATGCTATGGAAAGGTACTGAGTAACCATGGAAATGGAAATCAGTGTATTTGACGGCAATGTACGGTGCATTTCAGAAATAAACTTTAATATCCTGTGGCTGTGTGTGTGTGTGTACGTATGTATATGAGTGAGTGAGTGTGTGTATGAGTGAGTGTGTGTGTGTATATGAGTGAGAGTGTGTGTGTGTGTGTATATGAATGAATGAATGAGTGACTGTGTGTTGTGTGTGTATGTGTGTATGAGTGAGAGAGTGTGTGTGTATGTGAGTGAGTGAGTGAGTGAGTGAGTGAGTGAGTGAGTGTATGAGTGAGTTTGTGTGTGTGTGTATGTGTGAGTGTGTGTATGTGTATGTATGTGTATGAGTGAGTGTGTGTGTGAGGAAGCATTTTTAGGGCTGTTATTTTTGGAAGGGAGTTTTTGGCGGTTGTGCTGTTACTCTGGGGTTGTTAATCAGACAGACGGGGGGGGGGGGGGGGGGACCCCGCTGTGCATTGGGGTTCCAGCTTGTGCGGCTTTCTGCACTGTGTGACGCCGACAGGAACCCCATGAATCTCACCTGTCAGAGCTGTCGACTGGGGCTTTAATCACACACTGCACACACACACACACACACACACACACACTCCCAACACACACACATATACACACACACTGCACACACATACACACACACACACACTCTGCACACACCCACAACACACACTCATACACACACACATACACACATGCTCACACACTTTCCCTCTCTGTTTCTCTCTCTCTCTTTCTCCCTCCCTCTCCCCCTCTGTCTGTGGTAAATACATGAGGAGAGTAGTCTATCCTGTTTCAGAAAAGAATGGCAGATGTGTGACTCTTTAGCCTGATCCCTGCTTTAATAGGGTAAGCATGGCTAGCCGAATATTATACTCATATTAATACACATAAACATACACCATACACATGCAGGTCAATTTTCTCCTCAGAGGGAGTTGCGTGGTGTGGGTCTCTGATGGTACTGTGTGCGTTTCTGCAGTTTCTTTATGGTCTTTTAGACTTAAAATGCCTGTAAATATGAATGTAGAGTATAGCTAATTACTCCTCTGCATGATCAGTTTATACTTTTCATATTATGTTAGTGCACCATATATAGATTTATTTCATGTAGTTGTTTTTTAATGTCATGTGAGTAGAATAAAATATTCTGTCTTTTAACCGTAAATTCACTGATTTTCCCTTTAAGCCCACCTGCTCCCATTAAGCCCACTTGACTGTGTTTCAATGGGGATTTTCTCCCTTTTGACCTTTGAACCATTTTCCTCCCTAATTTTGACCTCACCTGATGAATCAGCTCCATAATTCAGATAATTAATACCCATATTTAAATATCAGTGATATTGCATAGGTCAATTCATTCTGGATAGGCCTGTGTCTATCTTAACATTAGCAATAATTTTTTAATCTTTACTTTTCAGATGAGTTTAGTTTGAGATGACTAAAACACGAAAGAAATACTGTTCATGTCCATGCATGATAGAAGCACAAGTTCATCCTCTGCAAAGCAGGGCTGTAGGGACCTGGACCATTCTATTTGTGCAATCATGAGGTCATTGAAAATCTGTACAAAAACAAGATGAAAGCCATGAAAGACTTGTTAGCATAAGACAAAGACAACCATGACGTGGGCAAAAGATTGAAACAAACAAACAAAATAAAGCTTAGACCACCCTATAACCTATGTTATATTACACTACTAAGATGGAGCATGGAGCAGATGATAGCCTTACTAAAACGATACAATCACCTCTAAGAGCTTAGGCCTACGTTTAGTCTAGGAGAAAGTAGAAATTGCAGAAATGTTGACATCTTTCTTGTTTATTTTGTTTAAGTAATAGGCTAATGATACATGAGCTTCAAGATGTTATGACTGATGTCTCCTCATAATGAACTGTATGTTTTAATGTTACTCCACAATGAACTCAATGGTTTTAAAAACGTGTTTTTACAATGTTTTCAAACTACTATCCTAAATGTGATTAACATTTGAAAAGTTATTGTTTAATTGTAAATCCTGAAATTGACTCATTTACTATCCTTAGAACATTAGTATTGAACCTGAAATTGTTTTTCGTTCAGTCAGTCAGTCTTCAGATATCTTCATGAAAACACCTGCACTTTCAACCAGCTGGCTGGACCAGAAATTTTGGCCAATTTCAAATGCCAACAGCACACCATAGGATAGAGATACAGACAAAATGACAACACATATTGAAAGATGAAGTATTGAAGAGTAATTTCCACTATAGTTTTTGATTTTGTTCGTAAATAGTTTTTTGGCTACATTCCAAAGAAGACATGTTGTAAGTTTAGCTTTTCTGCGTTGACAACACAGCAAAAAGGCTGGTCATGCCTATTTCAAATGCCATTTACAGGCCATAGGATAGGAGTGGAGACAAAATGAAAATAGCTATTGACAGCTAAGAGATTACAGATTTGAATAGAACAAGTTTGTATTGTTAAGATTTTTGTAAATATATATTAATTTATCAACAAATCATGAAGTGGGCTTATTTGGAACACATATTTGGTGAGGAAATCATGGCAGATGTAATGGGCCTATAGCTTCGGAGTCGGGAATTTTTTCCCCAGTTTAAATTTTTCATGGTTTGTTCTGAAAAAAAGATGGAAAGAGATGCTCACGCTTTCCTCCAGGGGTTATTTTGAGGGCGGATCCAGGCTCATGCACTGGACAGGTGGAGTAGAGGTGGAGTGCACGTGCATGTGAGAGTGCATGTGAGAGTGCAGGTGTGGGCCGTGTGCCTTTGATTAACATCCTTACTGGTCCCCGTTTCAGCCACTGCGTTCTGAAAGATGAAGCTGATGGGTCTGAACCTTTCAGCCACTGCGTTCTGAAAGATGAAGCTGATGGGTCTGAACCTTTCAGCCACTGCGTTCTGAAAGATGAAGCTGACGGGTCTGAACCTTTCAGCCACTGCGTTCTGAAAGATGAAGCTGACGGGTCTGAACCTTTCAGCCACTGCGTTCTGAAAGATGAAGCTGACGGGTCTGAACCTTTCAGCCACTGCGTTCTGAAAGATGAAGCTGACGGGTCTGAACCTTTCAGCCACTGCGTTCTGAAAGATGAAGCTGACGGGTCTGAACCTTTCAGCCACTGCGTTCTGAAAGATGAAGCTGATGGGTCTGAACCTTTCAGCCACTGCGTTCTGAAAGATGAAGCTGATGGGTCTGAACCTTTCAGCCACTGCGTTCTGAAAGATGAAGCTGACGGGTCTGAACCCTTCGGCACGTTGCCTTTCTCAGTTAGGCAGTCGTAGGCCGAGAGAGATGGACGTTTTTAACGGGCTGTCGTGGTGAGTCGGAGCGCCTGGTCACTGCGGGAGAGAACAGATGCATTCTGGGAGTCTGCGCACGTGGAAGACGTGTGGTAATGGGAATGTGGAGAGAAGAGGGTTTATGGCTGTGGTGGAAAGCAGTTTTGTGCGGTTCGCGCAGTGGGGCGCTGGTCTTATTGTGCCGGCAGTGACCGGGTCTTTCCACTGGTGCTGACCGGATCTGTGCTGATGCTGACCCTTCTGTGTCTCCACTCTGCCTCTCTCTCTTCTGCTGCCTCCCTCCCTCTCTCTCTCACCTTTCCCGTCTTACTGTCCCCTTTCCCTTCCTTTCATTCTCTATTTCTCTTTCTCTCTCCCTGTATCTTTCACTCCTTCCTGTTCTCCATTTCTGCCTCTTTCATTCTCTCTGACTCTCTCCTTCCCTCTCTTTCTCTGTCTCTCTCTCCCTCTCTTTCTCTGTCTTTCTCTCCATCCCTCTCTCTCTCATTACATTACATTACATTTGTTTTTATCCAAAGCGACGTACACTAAGCGCATTCCGAAGGTTATTGGAACAACTGCTCTCTCCCCCCCCCACCCCCTGTGTGTCAGAGTGTGCTGTACTGTGCTATCTGTGGCTGGATTTAGGTTGTGTTTGTGTGAGAGCTCGCAGGCTGAGTCTCTCGCTCTGAATCACTGGTGGCGCTCGTCCCCTTGCAGGGAGCAGAAGCTGTCACAAATGGGACCACAAAAGCCCAGCTTATCTGCCCTCTTTACAGTGTTTCCTGCTTCTCATCTTTCCGTGTCATGTCTGAGAACAGAGTGTTTGCTGACCCCTGTTAGCCCCACTGCTACTGTGGGGTCAGAGTGATTTGTGTTTCTCATTGGTCAGAAGCCTGTCAGTCTAATGCCCCTCCCCCTGTATTGTGCACAGGTGAGCTGTGGGGGGCGGGTCTTCTCTGGGATACAGCCCACAGGTGTGCCTCACCTGGGGAATTACCTGGGCGCTCTGGAGAGCTGGGCGGGGCTGCAGGGCGGCTTCAGCTCGGTGCTGTACAGCATCGTGGATCTGCACGCCATCACCGTCCCTCAGGACCCCGCCCTGCTCAGAGAGAACATCCTGGACATGGCCGCCAGTCTGCTGGCCTGCGGCATTAGCCCCGCCCACTCCATCATCTTCCAGCAGTCACAGGCCAGTGAACACAGAGCGCGCACTCACTCACTCACTCACACTTATACACACTCACTCACTCACTCATACACACTTATACACACTCACTCACTCATACACACTTATACACACACACATACACATACACTCACTCATACACACTTATGCACACATACACTCACTTATACACACACACATACACTCACTCATACACACGCACATACACACATACACTCACTCATGGTAAATGGACTGCATTTATATAGCGCTTTTATCCAAAGCGCTTTACAATTGATGCCTCTCATTCGCCAGAGCAGTTAGGGGTTAGGGGTTAGGTGTCTTGCTCAAGGACACTTCGACACGCCCAGGGTGGGGTTTGAACCGGCAACCCTCCGACTGCCAGACAATCGGTCTTACCTCCTGAGCTATGTCGCCCCATACTCATACACACTTATCCACACACATACACACATACACTCACTCACACACACACACACTCACTCACTCACTCATACACGCTTATACTCACACACACACACACACACACACACACACACACACTCACACTCACACTCATACACACACACACATACACACACACACACACACACACACACGGCGGTTACCTGGACGTTTCTCTCCGCAGGTATCGGAACACGCCGAGCTCTCCTGGATCCTGGGCTGTTTGACCAGCATGCCCCGCCTCCGGCACTTGCCGCAGTGGAAGGTGAGCGTTTGGGGTTCCGGTCATCTGACCTAACCCTAACCCTCAGCCCTGTGACGGGACACTGCCTAAATCTCAGCCCTGTGACGGGACACTGCCTAAATCTCAGCCCTGTGACGGGACACTGCCTAAATCTCAGCCCTGTGACGGGACACTGCCTAAATCTCAGCTCTGTGACGGGACACTGCCTAAATCTCAGCTCTGTGACAGGACACTGCCTAAATCTCAGCCCTGTGACGGGACACTGCCTAAATCTCAGCCCTGTGATGGGACACTGCCTAAATCTCAGCTCTGTGACGGGACACTGCCTAACCCTCAGCCCTGTGACGGGACACTGCCTAAATCTCAGCTCTGTGACGGGACACTGCCTAAATCTCAGCTCTGTGACGGGACACTGCCTAAATCTCAGCTCTGTGACGGGACACTGCCTAAATCTCAGCTCTGTGATGGGGGGGGGGGGCGGGGGGCGGGGGGCAGGGGGCGTTGTTGGCTAAATAACACATAATGAGTTATCATTAGAGCCTTGCTGGTCTAAGATTTAGTTTTTGATCATTCATATCAGTGTTGAATTTTTGTCAATAATTTACTCGTGACAATTGTCTAGCGATGACTACTTGATAGAGGTCTGCAATTTTTACATAGATACAGTAAGTTTAATGACAAATCCTGTGAAAAGATTCATTTATTGTGCTAATTATCATTAATTAGATGAAAAGTAAAGACAAGAAAGAGGGCAGCGTGGGATTGTTCACATACCCAGTCCTCCAGGCAGCTGATATCCTCCTGTACAGGTGAGATCACTCAGTACACCTGTATTTTACTGTAAAATCACTGCACTTGTCCAGGTGAGATCACTCAGTACATCCTGTATTTTACTGTAAAATCACTGCACCTGTACAGCTGAGATCACTCAATGCTCTGATATCATACAGGGGTTCTGTCATGGTTCTGGTCCTAGTGGTCAGTCTTGCGCAGGTTTTGATCTGGTTCTGATTCTGGTTCTGGTTCTAATGGTCTACAGGTCCACTCATGTCCCTGTGGGGGAGGACCAGGTGCAGCACCTGGAGCTGGCCCAAGACGTGGCCCGAATCTTCAACAACCAGTACGGAGAGCTGTTCCCCATCCCCCAGGCCCTGCTCAGTGAGTCAGAACCACGCCCTTCGCTGTCCGTCATTATCCCCATGGTGATAAACCACTCCCTTCCCTGCCCGTCAGTGTCACTATGGCAATAAACCACGCCCATCGCTGTCTGTCATCGTCACCATGGCAATAAACCTCTCTCTCTCTTTCTGTCCCTCTCTCTCTCTCCCCCTCTCAGGTACCTCTCGCAGGGTTAAATCTCTCCGGGACCCTGCCTCCAAAATGTCCAAGTCTGACCCCCAGCGGCTGGCCACGGTCAGCCTGACAGACTCGCCGGACGACATCGTGCTCAAGTTCCGCAAGGCGGTGACGGACTTCACCTCGGAGGTGACCTTTGACCCCGAGCGGCGGCCGGGCGTGTCCAACCTGGTGGCGATCCACGCGGCAGGTGTCGGGGCTGACGGCGGAGGAGGCCGTGCGTTCCGCGCGCGGGATGGACACCGCGCAGTACAAGCTGCTCGTCGCCGACGCGGTCGTCCACAAGGTGGCGCCGATCCGGGCGGAGATCGCGCGGCTGTGTGCGGACAGGGGTCATCTGAGGGCGTTCTGACCCGCGGCGCCCAGCAGGCCCGAGATCTGGCCGCTCCGCTGCTGGCCGAGGTCCGGAGGCGGCTCGGGTTCTGCTGAGCCCACAGAACCCCGGCTCGGGTTCTACTGAGCCCCCAGAACCACGGCTAGGGTTCCACTGAGCCCGCAGAACCCCGGCTCGGGTTCTACTGAGCCCACAGAACCCCGGCTCGGGTTCCACTGAGCCCGCAGAACCCCGGCTCGGGTTCCACTGAGCCCGCAGAACCCCGGCTCGGGTTCTACTGAGCCCACAGAACCCCGGCTCGGGTTCTACTGAGCCCGCAGAACCCCGGCTCGGGTCACGGAGGAGAGTGAACGAGAGGAAGAGGGAGGTGGTGTAAAAAGTGTGTGAATGAAAGACAGAGTGAGCAAGAGCAGATAGAGAGTGCCCGGATGAAATAACAGGAGACAGAACACCTGACGTGCAGGTGAGTATGTGTGGATCGGAACAGCTGTGAGGTCTGATACTCTCCTGCAGTTTTACACTCTGTCCAGTTACACAGCTGCCAAGCCACTAGTGAATCCCGTTTGAACATCTGCATGAGTTCCCAGGCACAGCATTGCACCTGAGACTCAAACCTGCAACCTCCTGATTACCTGTCTGGTTCTGTACTGTACCTGTTATGCACTGCAGCAGAGTACACGCCCTCTTTACCCACATGGGTGTGTGCTGCTTCTCTGGAAAAGTGAAATCACACCCTGCTGCTGTAGCACTTGCAGACTGTTTATATTCTTTGGGCTCACAGAAGTGCTGTCTGTGTGTTTCAGTTTGACTGTACTGTGGACATTTTTATGTCCGTTTCATTTATGGACAAAAAAAATTACACTGCACATGGGTCTTGCAGAGAGTCTATTTGTGTGTTTGTGTGTGGGTGTGCTTGTGTGTGGTGTGTGTGGGAGTGTGGGGGTGTGTGGGTGTATGAGTGTGTGAGTGTGGGGGGAGTGTGGGTGTGGAGTAAGTGAAAACTGGGGGGTGTGTAACCGGGTGTATGAGTGTGTGATGTGGGTAAGGACACTGCCGTGTGCCCTTGAGCAAGGTACTAACCTGCGTTGTTCAGTGTGGTATCCAGCTTGTATAAATGTATGAGTGTGGGTGTGCTTGTGAAAGTGTGAGTGTGGGAGTAAGTGTATGGATAAGGGTGTGCTAAATGCCTGTAATGTGAGTGTGGGGGTGTGTGGGTGTATGAGTGTGTGTGTGGGTGTGCTTGTGTGTGAGTGTGTGGGTTTGTGGGTGTCTTTTTAAAGTGTGAGTCTAGACACGCTGGTGACTGGAGCAGGTCAGGCCTTTATAAACTCTGGGTCCATATTCCTCCGCATGGAGGGGGCAGGATCTCTACAGAAACAGGCCATATTACTGTGCATACTTCATTCAGTACGCATTTGTTTCATATGTACATGTATTTTTTTAATTTATTTATTTTACTGGAAGAAATAATAAATAGCATTCTGTATAAAATATACCTGAGATTCTTGACACATTGACCCAAAGTAAAAAGCAGAAAATGCAAATTGCACTTTTATAATAAAAGTCTTTTAATTAATTTCAAATTTACTCACCGTCCCTCTGTATTTCGGAAGATCGATTTGTATCTGCCGTATATTTATATATTGCCAAAGTAAAAGATTTTTTTCACTTATTACACTTTAAGTAAAATAATTACAGTTCATGTGCTGGGAAGCTCTTATTTATAAAATAGCTTTTTTTTCCCCTAAGTTGTGGGAAATTTTATTTTATTATTTTAAGATAGAAGAGTTACAGACACACTTCCTGTTGTCTCATCAGATGGTAATAATAATAATAGTAATACCTCAGATTTTTATGAGTACTATTGAGTACTATTTTACTACAGTATTTTTTTCTTTTTCAGCATTACCGTCACTGCGTCTGCGCATTATTATGGTCTGTTGAACATGAACAATTTTGTTATTGTTTTTTTTAGTTCTGTATGGGAACTTATTTAAACTAAGTTGAAAATTATTGGTTTTAGACTTCAGTGATTTTATGTTGATTTTTGCGTAAATTTCTCCAGAACCCGTGTCTCTGAATAGAGACCGTTAGCTCGGAACTTTCCGTGAATTCGGCGGGCACGCGGCCGAGGCGCGAGGTGTGGAGTCGGGGAACGGAATTTCTCCTTTAGCGGCTGCGCGCTGCCACGTGTAAGATATTTACTGAACAACTCACAGGAAAGCAAAAACAACCGGCGGCGTAGTTCATTATTTTCTGAATTTGCTTGTGTTGGTGTTACCCATCAAAAACAGGCCAGACATGACGGGTGCTCAGACTCGATATCTCCAAGGAAGAATTTCTCCCATAAATTCAAGACGATGTGTTACTTCCATGTCGATAAAAAAATTCTGAACAGCGCTGAAACGTACCAAACAATTTAAAAAACAAAACAAAAATGGTGTATAATATTCGAAATTGAAATTAAGTAAAATCAGAGTCTGATCAAAAACCAGTAAATGCAGCGGTGAAATGAGCACCTGGACCCCTGAGCTCATATGTCAGGAATCTCATTTATCTGTAGCTAATGAAGCTGTTCAGGTTAGAGCTGAGAGAAATGATGTAAGACACGTCAGTCAGCTCAAGTTACACCTTCCTGATAAAATTTGCATGCAATTGAGTGAACAGAATGAAATTATTTTTCACTGCCTGGTCTCATGTTCATATTTTTCTGTCTCATGTTTTAAAGTCATATTTTTGAAGTTTCCTATTTCTAAAGACAGAGTTAGGTAGATTTTACAAATGATCACCCTAGGTTATTAGTTTTAAGGAGTAGACTCCTGTTTTGTTTTTTTTTTAGTGCACAATACCATTCATTTTTTCGGTGGATGTTCAAACTAAAAACTGCTGGCTTTTTTATGGTTTTTTTTAAACTGCTTCCAACCGGCCTGAGCGTCTGCTTAAGTGATACAGAGAGATCTGTTAAGGAAACTCTGACAGAGACTCTGCAAGCACAGACCAGACGCACGGCCATTTTAATTTATCACCCCTTCCTGGGATCGAGGGAATATCTTGTCCAGAAATTTAGGAAATCTATGGATGTTGTTATAGTACGACGTCTGATATATTGTAGAAAATAAAATATTTCGTTTCGGAATTTTAAGCACCGAATTATGCTTGCTCCTATATATTTTTTTATTTTTTCCCCCCCTCTGTTTGCGTTATTGACACATACAAAACCGTAGGCTATAACAAAGTATAGTAGTAAACTGTCATTTAAAATAGGCTGATTTGGTACTACTGTGCGATTTGATTAATTGCAAATGCAAATAAAAGGAAATGTTTTAACGAAAACCAGAAACGCTACCCTCCACTTACTAAACGCTATAATGTGGCTAGCCTACCTACTTAGCGCATTTTGCGTTTGCCCCTGTAGGCCTGTCGCCTACCTCCGACCCTACACGGGACAAAAAAGATGAAACACGACGTTATGTCTTCCCAAACAGTTGTTTTTTTATGTAAATATACCGTTGAGTTTTATAATGGATAAGTTCCCACGAAGCTAAACTTGCACATGCTTTCACTTAGTAATAAACCCCATTTGTACACACTTTTACGTAAAAGTGACCCGTAACAAAAATAAAGCCAAATAAATATGAATTTACTAGACAGCATTAGTTCGTGGAAACAGTAAAACGTTTTACGACTTGCTCATTTAAATTTTATACAAAGTGCTGCCCTTTTAGTTGCACTAGGTGTTATGTTTCTTCTGTCCGTTGTAATTATTCTAACCTTGTCTCGATCGTTGGCCTATCCCTTGTGTTGTAATTAACATTAGTATTTTGTTAAAATACATACATACATATATATATATATATATATATATATATATATATATATATATATATATATAATTACACTCAGCTCATGAATGAAATTAAATTGCACACTAAATTAATGTAAATATGTGCTTTATTTTCGAACGTTATAGAAAACCTGTTCATTAACCTACATTTTGGCATTTTGGCGTACATTTCAGTAGGACATACTACAACATTTACCTTGTCTATTTAAAATAAGCTTTTCAACCTTTTCGCCAAAATGGAAAAAAAAATCTTCATATTTACTCCTTCCTGTAATATTTATTAAACCCGCGAATAGTAAACACACTAACAGCATAGGCTATATGTGCGTCTGCAAACCGTTTATCGGCAGCACTTTATTTCGGAGTAACAACTAGGATAATATTTCTATATTTAGAGTAATCAGAATGGTGTATTGAAACGTCAAAAATAAACTCATTTTTGTCGCGTAAGAATGTCTCTACCCATTAGAGAAATGTACATTTATTCAGACCTGTTAAAACCAGCAGCGCTCAATGAACTTGCGTTGCAGTGGATGGATGAAATCTTTCGCTTCTGAAGATGCGCGCATTCTCGTGTTAGACTGGGATACCGACGGAAGGTAATTCTCGGAGTATTTCCATTTGACCGCGATGATGCCGTGTTTTAGCGGCTGTAGTACTCATGTAAACATGTTTTTCAGGAAATCGTCGTTTAAGACAAACAGATAATCTAATTGTATCTTTATAAGTGTATGAATTTCCTGGAAAACATATTCACATATACATATAGCGTATAAACACACACACGCACGCACGTCTGGGTATTTAAATTGTTAGGAAAAGCGTATAAAAGAATAATGATGACGGATATTTAGCTAATGCATTCCATAATTGGGTTATATTTCCCCCTCCACGAATCAAATGGTTTTTTTTACCTGAAAAAGAACAACAAGCATACCAGTGACCCTCGTTTTCGTTTCCTTTTAGTTTCTTTTTAAAAATAAAAATATTAACCTTGTTCTGAAAGCTTTCAGCTCTTGCCTTACGCTTGTCTACAGAGTAGACTATTAGCTTCATGAACTAAAACGTGCCTCATTCGGTTAGATTCTTACTAATTTCATTAGTGATTCATACTCACCAGAATGCGTACAACTATGCATAAAATATTAGCAATAAAATAACCATATTTTCCCTCTATTTTAACCCTGCGCGGCGAATATAAATTAGAATGCGTATGACAATAGTGTCACTCTTATTCACTAATCCATGCGCGTACGGTAGAATTATTTGTGAATATGTTATGAACACAAGACCATTTAGAAATGACTGGAAAAGTATAAAATTTATAATTGTATGTACCCACGTGATCAGTTTATTAATTTAATCATTAGGCCTATTTGTTTTATCTGCAAAAGAACAAATGCTGTTTGGGGAGCTTTCCACGGATGTACAAATAGCACACAAGGTCTCACTTTTCTGCAGTTGATATGCAGTACAGGACATGGATGGCATTCATAATGTCCATTTCAAGTACTGATTTAATTACCATGACCAATCAAGATGTGGACATTTGCTCATTTTCATCATAATTAATTTCTTTCATTGCTGCAAGGCCTTCTTCCATATGTTATGGAAACATCTTTTAAAGCTAATGGTTATTCCATCACATTTAGTGTTTGTTTACATAATGAGAGCTTTCTGCCTATAATAGAGAGAGCGGCAAAGAGAGACCTTTGATTCTCCTTTATTTAACTGTAAAAATGAGACATACAATTCTAGTTATCCAAAATAATCAAAGAGATAATCAGTCTGTGACACTGTAAAAATGGCTCCAGCAGTATTAATGGGTTACAGAAAATGGGCTCTTCTAGAACCCACTGGCTCGAGACTATCCCCCAATCTCAGGAGGTCCCCCAGCTCCTCCAAGCCCTTGGCACAGACTTATAAAAGTCAGTACAGCCATAAGTGCTCGTGTTGCCGGGCTTCATAAGAAACCAGTGACGGTCCAGTCCCATTCCCCCCGTCCGTCTCAACAGACTACAGGCCGGAGCCCTCGAGCAGGCCTCGTTATGCTACAGCGCCCCTTACGTGTCCTTCCTCTCCACAAACCGCCTAACAAAGCCTCACTTTAGTCCCAACTGACTTTGGCTGATGCAGCCCACTCAAAGATTTCCAGGCAGTCTTCCAGGGCCTGTACACCCCCCCTGAAACCAGCACTGTAAGGTCATCTGCACGTGATGTCAAAATTATGGCCTGTCCAGCCCCAGGAACCATCACACCCTGCACCCTTGTGCGTAAAAGATTTAGTAAAGGCTCTATGGCTGGGGAGTAGAGCTGTCCTGACAAAGGGCAGCCCTGTCTTATCCCCCTCCGCACTTCTACAGGTCTGCTGAGCCCTCCCCCAACCTTAACCAAACATGACACCTGGGAGTACAACAATTTAACCCAAGAAACAAAACAATCCCCTAAACCCAAAACCATTCAACACTTTAGACAAGTATCTGCGATTAACCCAGTCAAATGCTTTACTTATAGAATCTATAGAAATGAGTCCAAACTCCAGATCACATTCCCTTCACAGATCCAGTATGCCTTGAATTAAAAACAGATTGTCTTGGATTGATCACCCAGGGATACAGTATGACTGATCAACGTGTATTAGACCAGCAAGGTGCTTCTTCTCCCAAAGAGATCAACTTCATGGGGCTGGCAAACTTTCCAAAGTGAGAGAACTGAACTTTTCAATGGCTTCATTCCTAATAAATGGTTGAACATTTGAACTTGTTACCCTGGTAGCTGGTGCTGAAAGTGGATTTACCTGCACAAATACCCCTTTAATCCGTAAACCACTTGCAATTAGTTGTGCAACAAAACAACAAACAAAATTTTTTTCAGAAAAACCACAACCGCCTTGTTCATTCCTGATGCCGAAATAATATTTATCGTCGCCACAAAAAACTCCACTAAACTGGTTCAAAAGCACCAAAAAAAGATCTTTAATATATACCTCACAAAACAGTAATATTAGCTAACCCAGAATATTGTTTTAATAAACTATACCAAATGAATTCAGAGAGCGCCTCTTCCCTCAGCCACCTCCACCTCAGAGAGAGCGGGCTAGGGAGGAAGAGAGAGAGTGAGAGAGGCGGGAATAAGTAGAAGGCAAGAAGGAGATGTATGGGTGACACTGAACACAGATATTCCAACAAAAAGTTCTCTGCCTGTCCAGCTGGCAGTTGGCTTCAAAAAAAAATGGCACCTCCTCCACCAGAGAGTTCTCATGTCGCCCACTTTTACTAGTCGTAGTTTTTGGATTACGTCTGGAGAATGCTTTCTGTTGTGTGTTCTGTTGTTTGGGCACATTGTTGATCTACGCACTTTGTGGACAGAGCTTTTATCCACTCGCTGTTTTGGATTTCCCTCGTTAGAAATGAGTGACGGGAGGCGATCCGCCGCCGCGTTGAGCTCGCGAGCGCACGCCTTTTCGGTTGAAGCCCTAATCGGTACGAACAAAAAGAGGAAACTGCTCGGCTGGGAGGAGAAACGGTTGGAATTGTCCCTAGAAAGCCTCGCGAACAACGGACATTTGGGAACCGAGGAGGATATGGCGCACTGTCTGGACATCGATCCAGGTTAGTCTAAAACCGTTACAATCGAATGCTATTGTTTTAATTGATATTATATAACGTTTTTGGTGGAAAAAAATTGGGAATTTCACGAGACGTTGGGAACATGGATTATATCACGTGGGAAAAGTTGAGCAAAACAGACTAACTTTTTATTCTTGTATATATTAATCTGAAACATTCATTTACTCTATGTAGAAAATAACATTTTACAGGCACACGAATAACGCCTGGCTATTCAAATAATAGCTTTGTTTTTCGATGGAATACGTCTTCAACAAAAATGTTTTAGCTGCCTATATTTTTTAATCCTAACGATTATGTCATCGTACTAGGCCTACAATTTGTCTTCCATACATGAGTGTTCCAACATGTGTTTCTGTAATTGAACCTCGTTTTTTAAATCAATAATTGCTGACTGTAATGAAAATGGAAAAATACTATTGGTAATACCGGGCGCAAATGTCAACATTGCGGACAGACTGCTAAATCTGGACACTTCTCTCAGCCTCTTTGATGTTCAGCCGCTGTTCAAGTGCAAGGTTTCAGTTCAATTTGATGGCAGGTTTTCTCTGTTGTAATATATAGGTATTGTGATTCCCGAACATATCAAGGCCTACACAAATGATCATCGCCTCGGAGAACTCGGTGATGCGTTTGAAGTAGATTTTAATTAAGCAACATAGTATGATTTATGGTGAATTCATTAATGACGTGATTTAAATCTGCACTTCTTTGCAAACTCACAGTCGAATTACTCAACTTTTTCGCCAACCACATTTACTAATATGTAATTCAGTAGATGTACAACCCAGTTATTTTCGTAGAGATGATTAGGTAATGAGCTATAAGAGTATATGCGCAGAATGTGCAAATGTGTCGAGCTAATATAATCAGTTAACGCACACATCAATTTCTTATTTCTAAATTTTTGACAAAAAGATTTCTGTATTGTTGCATATATGCAGATATACGGGACAGACGAAACCACGTCTACATGCAGATAATAATTAAGTTTAACGGACAGGAAAATGAGCTAACTCGTTATCGACCAAAAAAATATATCAATATCGCCTGCTAATGTAAAAACTATGCAAGCAAGGACGGGCCCAGTTCATTAAAGTGTTCAACCCAACCCAATCCCTTTCTCCAATAAGTCTTTTCTTTCAAAGGGTAGCCTACTTAATTCTGCTCATTCTAAGGGCCTACAGTTAGTTTTATTAAACGGAAAGATTAGTCTGCGTTCACTTATTCTTATTTTTCCACAGTGCAAAATTACGCTTCGCAATAATAATATAAACTGCAGTCATAAGTCTCATATTGTTTAAAGGCGAATTAATAAATAAATTAATAGATATAGATAAATATTATTTTAAAAATTATATAAACATTGGTTTAAAAATAGGTAAAATTCCAAAGTTTAATCTGTAGACAAAAAATACATCGGCCTGTAGGATAATGTAAGATCGAAACACATAAGAAGTAGCAAGGACTGCTAGCAGGGATCTACAAAAAAAAAAAAAAAGAAGAAAAAAAAAGGTTGACCTAAACCTGCAGTCTGGAAAGCGTGAAGCTTGGTACTGAAGATCTTTCTCAAACAATGGGGGTTGTGTTACCTGTGTTCGTACTACAGACAGACCTCGGATGTCAACACGGAAGAAAAGGCCAACCAGTCAACTTCGGATTAATGTTCCCCAGACAGCGGCCTGTCTATTTAGAGTGTGGAGTTGATTGAAAGGGCCCAAGCGCTGGACTGGAGGGGAAGTGAACTTCGGAAAAGTAGCCGCGCTGGCTCCCCACGGCACGCGCAGCTTCAGTCCTGCGCGAGCCTGTAAGCAGGTTGAAAAGTCATGTGATCGGAGTCTACAGATCATTTTTGAAGGTTTAGGCCATTATCTCAAATTGGCTACTCCTGAACCCGCTGATTAAAAATGTTTTTAAAAGATAAAATGATAAAACAAAACAGATAAAATGAATTGTATATATTTATATTGATACCAGAGCTTTTACGGAGATTAACCAGATTTGCGACGAGTTGATAATTCAGAAACATCTCTTTAACATCTGATCCTAATTCTATGTACCTTTCTTTCATCTTCCGTGCATTTGCACGCTTTTGGGGCTATGTGGTTTTCATCAGACACTATTCTCAGAAAAAAAAACCTAAGATTGGGTTTGAAAATACATAAATGTAGATATAATTGGATAAAATATTCCATCGAGCTGATTGTATGGCTCCTTGTTCTTTTGATGATCACTTTTTATCATCGAATTTAAAGGCACAATAAAATCTAAATGTCTTAAAAATGCAACAGGCATATTTTTGTGAATTCGTAGCCAACTTGTTTAAGTTTTTTTAACATTGTTTTTCTCAATATGTAATTCTCAGACATAAGCTTTTACTTACTTTAGCTATCGATAAATATGTGCTCTAATATCTAATCATATTCACGTTCAAAATCCGTATTTATATATAAGCTTACAGTTGACTAAAATCAGCTACATTACATTTTAGTTTATTCCAAATATAATAAAACATATATAATAAAAATGTAATTATTATGTAATGTTCTAACACCGTTTTCTGATAAATAGCATTTTTTTAAAAACGTTCATATGTTTGAAATTGACCGAACACTAAAGAACAAACGCAAATACAAATCCGCCTGTGAATTGTTCACCTGAACCAACCCAGAGCCGGAGAAAACATCCCGTGCTGACCTCACGTATCTTTTTCTCCACGCGGGGACTGTGAATGAAGAGGTCGGGTGCTGTGGTCAGAGGACATTACTCACGCGCCTAGCTAATATACCGGATTAATTCCGTTCAAACTGGCGGCATCGACAGAATTAATCCCGAAGAGATCCAGTGAGGCGCTGGGTGTGGCTGTAGCGCCGCTTCTTTCTCGTGCGCCCTCGCGCGCTGCTTACAGCCAGGTGAAAGCGCTACTCTGGGCCCGCGGGTGGGGAAAAGCCTGGAGGTAGAGACCGAGCTGTTACTGATGCCATTTTAACAGGCCAGAAGTTCTACTGGACTATGATAACGGATTTATTTATTTAATTGAAGAGCTCACCACATTTTCACAGAAAGGGAGAATTAGAGGAGCTCTCTCTCTCAAATTTCGAATTCAAACTCAAAATGCTTTATTGGTGTGACATATTTTGAAATACGTATTGCCAAAGAGCAATAATCAATCAGAAATGTAACAATGATGAGGGGAAAATAACAATAACAGTAAATATGAAGATTAAAATACAATAATATATATTTAATGTATTTTATATCATAATAAACAAATATAACACTGTAAATAAATTATACAAATATACATAATATAAATAAAGACAGATATAAATAACTCATACATATATAATCTATATATAAGATAAGATAAGGTAGACTTTATTGTCCCGAAAGAAATTTGTTTTAGACACACCTGGTGCTTGCTGTATGAAGACAGTATACATAATATCACACAATAGGACAGCACAATTGCACATTGCTCATTATACATACATTTAAGTCAGGTACCTACAATGCATACAGCACATACATACATTAATATATGATTATACATATGTGCATATATTAATTGGTGGGGGTTGGGGGGTCACTGCTGTCCCTCTGTCTGTGGCAGGTGTCTATAGTGCGTACAGCACCGTTCCTCTCCAAGGAGGATTAGTAAGAGTTGGGTCTCAGGTAGGGTTCTCTCTCTCTCTCTCTCTCTCATATAATATACACTTGTGTTTCTTATTCAGCTGATGTCAGTGAAGTGATTTGTGTCTTCCCATGAATAGGTTGGTGCTGTGATGTCTATGAACTCAAAATCTTTATTAAGATCCTGAGCATTATTCTGCCAAATCCGTATTTACACAGGCTGGCCCTTTACACCCCTGCCGAGATGAATATAACAGTTAGTTTGTGTGAGAAGTGTAGTGCATCTAATTGCATTTCATTAAAAATAAAAAAATAGCCGTGTCTACAGTTACCTCCCTGTGTCGGCCTGGCGGCCTGGGGCCTAGCGTCACAGCGCAGAGCTGCATTTTAAATCCCGGGCACAGGATGTGAGAGGTATAATGTCCTGAGTAGAATTCATAATATAGGCTGCATGATATGAGTGATGTACAAATGATGTGGGTGCGTACCTGTAGTCACCAGGTGTATGGCTTGTGTACACCCGTTGCCATATGTGTTTACCAGTATTTAACCACGGTGCTTCTGCATAATAAAACTACTATTTGTACTATTAAATAGTTCCAGTCCTCGCTGGAACAATACTCACCATATTTTCAATGTTGATTTAAGAAGATTTCATCCTAAAAGCCTTATCAGATTTTTTTTTCTATGTGAATGAGTACTGAAAGTGTTCGTACACTTTTATTAAACTAAAATGGTTCTGCTCTGTCTTAATGTGCCTTTCCTTCCTGAAGCGACGTTTACAGGACGCAGTATATTTTATGCGCAGACTAATGTGAAGGGCCTTTATTTGTGTCGTAAAAGCTTGAGTTCAGATTTCCTGTCCATGGTGTAACTCCAGTCTGGAGAACATTCGCGCACCTGGCCCGCTAAACGCGGAGGCCGTCAGAGTTGACCGATAAACGCCGCGCTGCCACCACACTGCGGGTAACAGTAATAACCAGAGTCCTTTAGTCTCCGGTGTCCCGACCGAGGCCCATTTCGGTACATTTCCTGAATTAATATTTGCTGTTTTTCCAATTGCCTTATTTACGAAACTGAACAATACAGGGACACCAAGCCTACTTATCGCGCACTGATCACAGAATTTAATAACAATGTACGTGTATTATTATAATAATAATCTTTATTTTTAGTTTCTATATTATTAATATATTATTATTATTATACTTTTAAAAAAACATGTTTTAAGTATCAAAAATCGTGCCTGCCCAGGTCCGTATGTGCACGGCACAAACAGCATTACGCGCGTAAGTGGCACGATATTAAGTCATTCTGAATGGTGCAAGACAAACATTTTGCCTGTATGCAAATTTTTTTAAAAGGGAATTCCCAGAACCCTGGGAAGTAAGATAAATGCAGTTAATTTAAGATAAAGAGCTCATTACTAAACCGCAGTGTTGCAGTAAGACACAGTAGCTACATGTTCGGCGTTAATGCAAGGCTGTATGAAGGCCAACACAGATCAAATGCGCTTTCTCGCAGTAGAATGTTTTCCATTAGTTGATTTCACTTTAATTTTACTGTGTAGCAGTATTAGCGTGTACCATGTTATCAGATTAATGAAAACTAGTTCTGCAGTTTGAGATTAACAGCACACTGCGTCCGGATAGATTCTGAGGCGAGCCCGACCTCGGACTGCGAGGGACTGGCGGACGGGACGTCCTGCTCCTTCGGCTCCCCGGCAGACCTGTGTTCCGCCCCCTCGCCTCCCTCCTCTATGGACGGCATCCGAATGGTGCTGCAGTGCGCCGACCTTTGGAAGCGTTTCCATGACATCGGCACGGAGATGATCATCACCAAAGCGGGCAGGTGACTGGCCTCCTCCTTCTCCAGCGCGAGCCATGCAAACCACCGCAAGTAGGCATAATTCAGAAATATTTAGTAAATATTTTCTCAGTTATTTAAATCAGCTGTAATAATCCTGCTACTAACAAAAGCTTGCGAATAAGTAACATTCAAAGATAACACATTTTAATAAACAATGCCACAGTGTAGAGGAGACTAGATAATTAAACCAGCTATATGCGCCTCTACAGTCAGCCTACAGTCTAAATAGATGCAGCTGTTTTGCAGTTTCTGTGAATCAGCAGATGTTTATGAAGTACTCAGCCAATCCCTGCAAGCAATACAAGAGCGATTTCCCGCGTTATTGTTTGTGCTGTTAATGTGCTGCACACGAGGGCAACGGAGTTCGGGAAGGCGCGAGCCTCCTCTGTAATCACTGACCCTACCTGACGCGTGAGGCTTTTCGGGATTACCCGTCTGGGAGAGCGCGCCAATCTGCTGTTTCTAATCAATTGCGTTGAAATGTGTTTTTGGTTTTCTTGCTCTTTGGGGGCAGTAGTTATAGCCTGTAACAAACCGGCCATATAACTTAACCTACACATTTCCCTTTCTCCTTCTCGCTCCAGGATAGCCTGGTATTTCCTCAGGCATTTATAATTTTATGATCATATCGATATAAAAACGAGGTTTGCTGGATTAGTTCTGCATTCCTTGCGACTTTGAACTTGGTATGGCCGTTCTTTTGATTGACTACTCTGTAACTTTTACATACAGTAAAACCGTCAAGGTTATGACTTTCTCCAAACTATAAACTATTTAAAACGTAGGCCTAATTAAAGGACTTCGAGAATCCCGACGATAAATGTTATGTTACTTGATTCTCTGGGGCTTATTAAAACAGCTGTATTTATAAACTCACGATACATAAACCAGCGCAGGTTATTTTAAGTGAATGAACACGTCACTAGGATTCAGCCACTATTTGTCCTTTACTTTGACTGACAATTAAAAACTTTTTTTTCTTCACACATGGACATACAGCTTACGTAGTTGAATAATTGCTAAAACTAGCTCACCAAACCCAAGTGCGCGAAGAACAGTGCTAGGCTTGCGTTTGCATGTTCAAGTTATTGGTAAATGTTGATTCAATAGCTACAGACCATCATAATTATTATGTGTTTATAAAAAAACAACTATAAGTTCAATGAAAAATTTATTTTTCTTTGAATGTATTTCAGTCCTATTTTATAGATTGTATAGTCCCGCCTTCCTGGAAACACAGGCTGTGTTTTTATTTATTTATTTATTGATTTTTCCGTCAACATTTTGTGTCTCATGTAAACGTAACTGTGTCACTTTACACAGTTAAAAGAGTACGGCTATGTTAGCAGCTGATCTACCACGTATTCCTTGAATTTCAAATTTTAGTTAACTACAATTACTAACATAGCCATTTAAAGACAAATAATGTATTCTTAAGCTAATGTGTAAAACAGGCAAAGTAGTGGTCACATTTTAAACTTGTAGGCTTCAAATGTGCATTGTAATATTATAAAAATTTCAATCGTCCTAAACAAACAATGGGCCTCAATCACAAAACTTTTCCAAATTATTCTTACTGTTGTTCTTAAAAATGTTTCTACAGAAACCCGATATGGGATTCATGACACATGTGCAGACCTTTTTTCCTGAGCTATTTATTATTATTATGTATTATAATATAATAATAAAAATTTCAATAATAATAAAACAATAATAATCACAAAACTTTTCCAAATTATTTATGTATTTTCTTATTATTTTCTTATTATTATTATTATTGCAGACCTTATTTTATTATTATTATTATTATTATTATTATTATTATTATTTATGTTGTTCAATAAGTGATTTTAAATCACAGTGTTGTTTTCTGGAATGTTACCAATATCCTTCAAAAGACTCGAGACTAAAAAGAAATATAACTACACTCCACACTAATGGCAGAATTGTACTAGGGATTCACATTAACCGGAAATATAGGCTACTCGCAAATTTCGCTGTGGCTTTTAGAATTAAATTTACGTTTGGAAACGCCCTTTAAAATGCAGTTACATTCGCCATGTTCCATATCGTAGCTGGTACTTATTTCATGTTTCTGTTAATAATAACCCTTTCCATTTCAAAGGGAGGAAAAGTAACTGATTCTCTCATCATAAAAATAATAAAATGTACGGCACTTACATAAACGAAAAAGCGGGCATTTTGAAGTGTAAAATTAGGGATTAACTTAATATGTCGCTCTGCATTTTGTCTGACGCTTTAATATGGCCGGATTATTAACCATTTACCTTAGTTCCCTACCTGGTGTCGGATTTCTGAAATTGCCAAGGACGTATTGACTCCAGATTGTCAGGAGGACGGGCGGGATTCTTGGTCAGCTCGTGCGCTGAGCTAACAGTATCTCTCCTCGTCCCCATTACGAAAACGCGGCATTCTTTAATTTCCCGCGCATTTGCTATGTGGAGAGTGTAGTGTGTTTAATCACAGGACCATATAGTTTTCAAAAGTGTTTATTGCTTATCCTCTTCCTTTAGTGCATTAGTGTAATGACTAGGGCTTTGTTTAACATGAGGATATAAGCATCAGTTCTCGTTTGGAAAATGGAAAATGTTGCGCAAGTCAAATCTAATACTCAGTAAAATGAGCTGCTCACAGTTAAGGAAGGGCCCCACATTCTTTCATTCATAATTGAGCCTGTAAAATACAAACCACTAATATATATATATATATATATATATATATATATATATATATATATATATATGTGCAAAATCACATTTTAGTGAAAACGGGTATCCATGCAAAAATATAAGAAAGTAAAATAAATTCCAGTGAACTTTCAAACTGCTGCGGATAAAATAATTAAATTTATCACTCTTGCTCTCTCTCTCCCCCCTCTCTCTCTCGCTCTCTCTCCCCCCTCTTTCTCTTTCTCGCTCTCTCTCTCTCTCTCTCTCCCTCTCCCTCTTTCTGTCTCTGGCCCCCTCTCTCTCTCTCTCTCTCTTTCAGGAGGATGTTTCCTGCAGTGAGAGTGAAAATCATGGGCCTGGACCCCCATCAGCAGTATTACATCGCCATGGACATTGTACCTGTGGACAATAAGAGATACAGGTATATACACTTTATCACTGAGAGATACAGGTATCACTTTATCAGTGAGAGATGCAGGTATATACTCCTCTCCCATAAGAGATACAAGTACATATTAATTACCAGTAAGAGATACAGATATATACTCATCACCACTTAGAGATACACTTAGAGATACACACTGATTTACTGTGGAATCATGGAGGCAGTGATTTTGTAACTATGGAGATGACAGAGGCAGTGATTCAGTAACTATGGAGATGACGGTGGCAGTGATTCAGTAACTATGGAGATGACAGAGGCAGTGATTCAGTAACTATGGAGATGACAGAGGCAGTGATTCAGTAGTTATGGAGATGATGGAGGCAGTTGTTTTGTGTATCCTTTTGAAGGGTCATCTCTTAATTGAGCTGTCTGGGTCCTGTCTGTAAGTGGGGCGTTGCTGTGGGTTACCAGGTTACCAAGGGGCCCAGAAGACTGCTGTGGCTTAAATGAATTCTTATCGTAGCATCACTTCAGTTTAAATTAGGCAGGAAAGAAGTTTGTGGGTCTTCATGTCAAAAGTATCTAATTTTATAGATAACGATTCTGAAGGATTTTATTTTTGCAGAGAGAGAGAGAGAAATGGAGAGAGACTCATTTTATTGAGAAATACTTAATAAGTACCACAAGTTACGAAAGTCTTTAAAAAAAGAAATATGCTTGTGAAATCAAATAGATTATTCTTGAGTAAATATCCCACAAGCCATTGCAGGCACTGGGTCTGCCCAGTGTGGAATGTGTGTGTTTTTTATTTCAGACTTTTTGCAGCCTCTTTGTGGAAATGTGGGATTATTTACTGATCAAACGAGGAGTTGTGTGAGTTTGTTTCTGCTTGTGACCGTGTGTGAAATGAAAAGCAGGCTGAAAGATGTGAAATGATCCATTACTCAGTCCAGGCCGAAGCTCGTTTCTCCGCTCTGCTCCTCCTCTGCGGCCTGTGGTAACCGTGGTAACGCTCGCTGATGTTCAGGCCTTTACTCAAAAGCACAACGGTGGAGATGCGGAGTTATTCTGTCCAGATGTCACAAAGCTGTTTTAAAACAGGGACATGCTGCTTGCAATACAAGCGCTAGTGCTTAATATTACTCACAGTGTGTGTGTGTGTGTGTGTGTGTGTGAGCTTGTGTGAGCTTGTGTGTATGCAGGTGTGTGTGTGTTTATATATATCCTTCATTTAACCAGGTAAAAGTCTCATTGAGATTAAAATCTCTTTTTCAAGAGTGACCTGGCCAAGAAAGCAGCATAAACATTGTTACAACAATAAACATGTGTGTGAGTGTGTGTGTGTGTGTGTGTGTTAGTGTGTGTGAGCGTGTGTATGCAGTATGCAGGGGTGTTGTGTGCATGCGGAGGTGTGTGTGAGCATGTGTATGCAGGGGTGTATGTGTGACATGTGTATGAGGGGGTGTATGTGAGCGTGTGTAAATGAGAGTGTGTGTGCGAGTGTGTACTGGGGGGTGCTGTAGTTTTTGTGGAGGGTGGGGAATGGGATGGGAGTGAGTGGGATTATGGGTGGTGTGTGTGTGTGTGTGTGTGGGGGGGGGGGGGGTCTCTCATCTTCCCCAGTATGTGTCACATAAAGCTGTGCCTTTATTGGCTGTGCTGGAGCCAGATGGCGGGTTTATTGGAGATGAAGGGGAGGGATCAGATCTTCAGCTCTGCCCAGACCCAGGCCCCTCTCTGTTTCACACTTTCCCTGCTGCACAGCCCCTAATCCTATAGAGCGCTCCAAACAGGAAACTACAGGAGGGGAGGGGCGGGGGACAGGGGGCAAGGGGCAGGGTAGGGGAGGGGAGGGGAGGGGAGGGGCGGGAGACAGGGCACAGGGGGCAGGGGGCAGGGTAGGGGAGGGGAGGGGAGGGGCAGGGAGGGGCGGGAGACAGGGCACAGGGGCACAGGGCAAGGGGCAGGGTAGGGGAGGGGAGGGGCAGGGCGGGGCGGGAGGCAGGGCACAGGGGACAGGGGGTGGGGGGGTTATTTAACGATGGTGAGTCGCACTCAGGGTCCTGAATCAGAGCGGTCTCTGCGCTTCTCTGGCCCGAAGAGGAATCTCGTGTGAGGAATAGTGCGTTCCCCCGAAATCCACAGCCAGAGCTGAAGACAAACAGCTGTCCAAGCGCTGCCACCCTTTTTCTGGCCAGCTGAGTCAGGCTGAGTCAGGCCCTGCCATTGGCCAGAGCAACAGGCCCCGCCCACATCCCTAGCATCAGGCCCCGCCATTGGCCAGAGCAACAGGCCCCACCCACGTCCCTAGCATCAGGCCCCGCCATTGGCCAGAGCAACAGGCCCCACCCACGTCCCTAGCATCAGGCCCCGCCATTGGCCAGAGCAACAGGCCCTGCCCACTTCCCTAGAATCAGGCCCTGCCATTGGCCAGAGCAACAGGCCCTGCCCACTTCCCTAGAATCAGGCCCCGCCATTGGCCAGAGCAACAGGCCCCGCCCACGTCCCTAGCATCAGGCCCCGCTATTGGCCAGAGCAACAGGCGCCGCCCACGTCCCTAGCATCAGAGCAACAGGCGCCGCCCACGTCCCTAGCATCAGGCCCCGCCATTGGCCAGAGCAACAGGCCCCGCCCACGTCCCTAGCATCAGGCCCCGCCATTGGCCATCAACCGGAGCACCAGAGTGTCGAGCCATCCTATGTTTAGCGGCCATAAGAGCAGGCGCCTCTTGTAGCTAGCAGCTATGGTCAGGAGCTGCTCCTTAGAGTGTAAGTGTGAGTGTGAGTGTGTGTGTGTGTGTGTGTGTGTGTGTGCGTGAGCGTGAGTGAGTTTTTGGGGTTCACCCCGTGTTTTTGGGGTTCTTCCTCAGGTATGTGTATCACAGCTCTAAATGGACGGTGGCGGGTAATGCCGACTCCCCCGCCCCCCCGCGCGTGTACCTGCACCCCGACTCGCTGGCCTCCGGGGACACCTGGACCCGGCAGGTGGTCAGCTTCGACAAGCTGAAGCTCACCAACAACGAGCTGGATGACCAGGGACACGTGAGCCTGCTTGCGTAACCACACACCTGCACACACCTGCACACCTGCACACCTGCACACACCTGCGCACACCTGCACACACCTGTCACCTGCACACACCTGCACACACCTGTCACCTGCACACACCTGCACACACCTGTCACCTGCACACCTGTACACACACACACACACACACTCTCACACACTCTCACACTCACACTCACACTCACACTCACACACACACACACACACACACTCACACTCACATACACACACACTCTCACACACACTCACACACACACACACACACACACTCACACTCACACTTACACTCACTGTCACACTCACACATATACACAGACACACACACACACACACACACACAGTGTGTAATGTGTGTTTTCTGGTCTCAGATCATCCTGCACTCCATGCATAAGTACCTCCCCCGCGTGCACGTGATCAGGAAGGACTGCAGCGGCCAGCTCTCTCCCACTGAACCGGTTCCAGCCGGTCGGGGCGTGTGCTCCTTCACCTTCCCAGAGACCGTCTTCACCACCGTCACCGCCTACCAGAACCAGCAGGTCCGTGTGTCCCGGCCGCACCGTCCAATCAGGAGTCTCACTAAACACCGCTTTCCAATCAACAGTCCTTCACTGCACACAGTTTATAATCGTGAGCATCACATGATACAGTACTGTCCAATCAGAAGTCTCTTGGTGCTCAGCACTATCCAATCACAAGTGGCACTGTAGAGAGTGCAGTTCAGTGTGCCTGATCCTTTAGCACTGTGCGTCTGGCAGTTCATCCCAGGATCTGTGTGTGTCATGTTTGTAAAATGTGCCAGAACAAGGATAACATGCCAAAATGTCAAAATGTGCTCTGTTGTGCTTCATTAATGTTTTTACCTGCAGATCACACGGCTAAAAATTGACCGAAACCCGTTTGCCAAAGGTTTCCGAGACTCCGCAAGAAACAGGTGGGACCCCCCCTGCTCGTCTAACAGGGGCCCCTGAGTCTTAGTTCTTTAACTTTAATTGGCTGTTTCTTACATTTATAATGGCTGGTGCAAATATTTCAGTGGGTAAACTTGAAAACATCTTAAATTATTTCCATGACAACAAACAGGAGCTCATATGAAACTCACACGCTATCTTTGGTCCATCTGCTTGTAGAGTCTGTTGTTCCTGATTCAGTAAAAAGTGTTCTTGGACACAGGCAGTCATAAATATAAACTCAGCTGCGCAGCTCAGTTGTGAATGCAGTCTGTCCTTCGTATGGCATGTTGGTTTGTGTTTTATGGTGGAAATTAGTGTCTCAATAACTTAAATGTTAAACCTGTGCAGAGAAAAGAGGATGTGAAAGGACAGGGTATTACTGGGGAAGCCACTAGAATCTTATTGAGTCTTATGGAGTAAAACATTTTTGGATTGGGCAAAGTTGTCCTTCGACAGAGATTAACCCTGTTGGAATCACCCTTAACCCATTCCCACCAAAACGGAAAAAAAAACGGTTTCTTTTCTCACGAGACTAATGGAAAGAAAACTTTACTGAGATCAGTGTTGTGGAGCTGGGGCTGTTCTGAGATCAGTAATTAAGACTGTTTTGAGATCAGTGATTTGGGCTGTTCTGAGATCAGTAATTAAGACTGTTCTGAGATCAGTGATTTGGGCTGTTTTGAGATCAGTGATTTTGACTCTTCTGAGATCAGTGATTAAGACTATTCTGAGGTCAGTGATTTGGGCTGTTCTGAGATCAGTGGTTTTGACTGTGTTGGTACCTTAGTGGACCCCTTGGTTGACGCAGTGCTGAATTATCATGTAACCGTGGAAACGGTTAATTAAAATCTCACACAGTAGGTTTCTGCAGGTTGACATTTAATGAAGTATTGAAAAATAAGAAAGTTGTGCTATCCCTTAATGTGAAAGGAAAGATGTGTTTTAGACTGTAAATGACTTAGTTGTAAACTGCAGAAAATATACTAGGATCAGTATGAATGTGGTTTGCCTTTAACCTCACAAAGTCAATCACAAATGATGAATGCCAGGTTTTTCTTGCACATTGAAAAATGATATCTTCATGGGAAAGTCTGCTATATAGTGCAAAACTCATTTTCTTCTCTGGAATAAAAACAACAGAAAATGAAAACTGTTGAGACAGGACTGTGGCCTACTGACTATTTCGTGTTTCATGGCAGGATAGAAAAGCTAAAAGTTCTATTTGAAATTGGAAAAGAAAGATGTGTGTTCATTTTCTGTAATTCATGGAAGCAATAAAGATGTAGTTCTGTTAAAGAAAGTCAATAAATCACTCTCTGCCGCTCTCTCTCCTTCTCTTTTTCTCTCTCTTTCCCCCCCCCCTCCCCTCAGGACGGGTTTGGAGGTGATGATGGAGACCTATGCTCTCTGGAGGTCTCCGGTTCGGACGCTGGGGTTTGAGGACTTCACCGGCACGCCCAAGCAGCAGGGTGAGCCGCTGGCTATTGGCTAGTCTGCCCTCCAGTGTGACGTCATCACCCCAGCCCAGCCCCTCTCGTCCAATACCATCCTAGCGGCTCTTAGAGAGCTACAGACCCCCCCCCCAGCGTCTCAATGGAGCATCAGACCTCTCGTTAGACATCTCTTACAGACCCCCCCCCCCCCCCCCCACAGTGTCTCGTTAGTGTCTGCTTGGCGGTGTGTCTGCAGGGGGTGTGCGTGTAAAACCCGCTGCCATCGTGGTTCGTTCTGTCTGGATGAGGCGCGGGACGTTACGAGCACCCCCCCCCCCCCCCCCCCCCCCCCCCCCCCCCCCCCCGATTCAGAGACCAGAGAGAGCGCTGAACTCATCTGGAACAGAACCAGAGAAGCGCAGGCCGTTCCAGCGGGACTTCTCTCTGCCTGTAACGAGGCCGTCGCCTGGAGACCGTCACCTGGAGACCGTCGCCTGGAGACCGTCAGCGTAATCCGCGCTGTCTTGCTGGAATCCGGGCCTGACACATGAGCCCCTGGCTGACCTGAGAACAGCCTCAGCTCCTCTCCCAGCGCCAAAACCTTCCCATGAAACCTCCCGCCACTCAGCGTCTGAGTCCGCTCGGTGTTGTCACCGTGGCGATGAGTCATTCCTAAAAATATAGTAAAACATTTGATAATAATCTCAGGCCTTCTGCTGACTGACATGGAATTGTTCATAACTGAGAAATTATTCTCCAGCGTTCATTTTAGGGAAGTGGGTGTAATTAGTTTGTTATAATTAGTTAATAATTTGCTTGATATTAATGATTGAAAGCGAGGTCAATTCTCTGATCCATCCTGTTGTGTTTGTGTTTCAGGTGGGAGCACTGGCACCTCCCCCACCACCTCTAGCGCAGGACCGCCGTCCCCCTCTGGCCCCGCCCACCTTCTCTCCCCCGCTGGCCCCGCCCACCTTCTCCCCCCCTCTGGCCCCGCCCACCTTCTCCCCCCCTCCTGCTCCCCACCCACTTTCCACCTCACCCCCAGCGGCTTTGGCTGCAGGGAGCGCCCTCTGTGTGGCATGAGCCTATCGGAGTACTCGGCCTGTGCCCGTGGCCCCGCCCCCAGACTCGGCCATGCCCCTAGCCACGCCCCCGGCCACGCCTTCCCTGGGTACAGCGGCCTGACTGATGCGTGCTACGCCCGGCGGCAGACAGGGGGCACTGCCCCGCCCCCCAACTCCTACCTGCCCCAGAGGACTTCCTCCCTGGTTGCCACGGCGATGCAGGCACCCTGCGTCGCCAACAGCGCAGGCTGTAAAATGGACGCCTGCGGCGGGCAGCTGGGGTCCTACCCCGCCTCACAGCTGCATTACATGATGCAGGCGGGGGGTGGGGCTAACCCCAGTGGCTCCGCCCCAGCCCCACCCATGGCCCCTCCCCTGCGGGTCACATGGTCAGCGCTAGCTGTCCCGCACAGCAGGGTCCGTACGGAGGATTCTCCGTGCACAGTCCCTGCAGCCTGTATGGCTACGCTTTCCCTGGCTCCCCCCGAGTCTCCGCCCCCCAGGCCCCGCCCCTCCCGCTGGGTCCTGGCGCTGGATACGCTGAGAGCCAGTATCTGCCCCGGGGGATGGACGCGGCCACACACAGGAGCGGTGGCGGTACCGACGCCGGCCAGCAGGGGGCGATCAGCAGTGATGGGCGGCAGTATGGAGCGCCATCCCACATGCACATGGTGTGAGTGCCCCCCCACCCCCCGACCCCTCACACCCTCTACCCTGCATACTGCCACTCAGACCACCCCCGACAGAGCAGCCCCCAACCCACCTAACCTCCATACTGCCACTCACAGTCCCCTCCCACAGAGCAGCCCCCAACCCACCTAACCTGCATACTGCCACTCAGAGTCCCCTCCCACAGAGCCCCCCCCACACAGAGCCCACCACCCCATCCTCTCCCTGCCTTCTACTAAATCTCTAATCAGATGAGGGGAAATAGCTCTACAGCGGAAGCTGTTTCTGCAACACCATGGAACAACAAACCAAACTGACATTTTTAAAATGAAGTTTTTTCCCTCTGTTTTCATGGTTCGAGTTCAAGATGAATATACTGAGTGATGGAAGTGTGCTGTTTAAAATTCTGATCGGAGACCTGGAACACTAGGACTGTGTACCCCCCCCCCCCCCTTCCCCCTTCCTCCTTCCTCCTTCCCTCCTCCCACCCTCCTACCCGTGACCCCGCCGCCCTGCGTGCCCCAGGGGCGTGGTTCTGGGTCTGTTTGGTGCAATACTGAACCTGGCAAAGCCAGAATAGAGCCCAATGCCCACCAGACTCTGCCACAGGGCACGTGTTGCAGTATTTCACCATTAGACAGGTGGCCGCGATAATGCCTGTTTGAAATGAAAGGACCCCTCTGGGAATGGTTGTGCTGCAGTGGGCCTGGGTACAGTCTCTGAAACCGAGACTCTAAAACTGAACTGTAAGAAACCTGCAGCGTCCGCACGTTTACTAGTCTTCCTCACATGGGCCTTAGCCTGAGCCGGTTAGACTTCTCTACACAAACGGACACGATGAGGACCGCGAACAGAACTGTAAGCTCTGAGATTGTTGCAAATGCAAAATATGAAAAGGAAAAATGAAAATATGTTTTCTTGGTGTATGTAGACATATGACTCTATTTATGTGCCTGTCAGCAATACCAAAAAACTACTTTGACGTTTCTAGAATGTTTAACAAGAGATTCATAAAATGGACTATTAAAAGCTGTGCATGTGCCAAGCACAAACAAATCATAATAAACATTTTAAATGTTTTTTTCCCCAAAAAATGCAGTTTTTCAATGTTTTATGAGAAAAACATTTCTAAATTCACAAACAAAAATTGAAGCAAAACACAGAAGTTTGATGGATAACCAGACACTGTGTGAGATGTGATTGTTGTCTGTTCTGAAGAGTGCCTTCCTTTGTGGACAATCTAAATGTTTTTAGTCATTTAAAATTTCCATACAAATATTTGTGTTTTTTTTTTTAGGGTGGAGCACTTATATAATTTACTATTTTAATCCACACGGTTCTCAACTAATAATCAAAACTGCTGTGATGTGACCTTCCTCAATCAGCATTTCATTACACAACCCCCCCCCCCCCCCCCCCAAAAATAAAACACACCCCACCCCCAATCCAAAAAGGGAGTTTTATCATAACTACCGTGACGGTGAGTTTTAGTGGCGAAACTTCATCTCTCAGGAGCTCGGCCTGGGGGAACAGCTGGGAGGCATAAAGACCGATCGGAAAAACACCTGCTTGCCCGAAACAGCCCTGAACCAGCCACACTGCTTTCACCAAAGAGAAGCTCTTAATTTAATCATTTAGCTTGATTCAATCAAGGTAACTGTTTTCAGTGCCAGAGCCCCCTTATAGAGATAATGTTTTAGTGCGAGAGGTCCCTTATAGAGATAATGTTTTAGTGCGAGAGCCCCCTTATAGAGATAATGTTTTAGTGCGAGAGGTCCCTTATAGAGATAATGTTTTAGTGCGAGAGCTTCCTTATAGAGATAATATTTTAGTGCGAGAGCTCCCTTATAGAGATAATGTTTTAGTGCGAGAGTCCCCTTATAGAGATAATGTTTTAGTGCGAGAGGTCCCTTATAGAGATAATGTTTTGTGAGAGCACCCTTATAGTGCGAGAGCCCCCTTATAGAGAGCTTGCCCCTTTATAGAGATAATGATAATGTTTTAGTGCGAGAGAGGTCCCTTAGTAGAGATAGAGATAATGTTTTAGTGCGAGAGCCCCCTTATAGAGATAATGTTTTAGTGCGAGAGGTCCCTTATAGAGATAATGTTTTAGTGCGAGAGCCCCCAACACTCAGAGCCTTTCAACAGTTTCATTCAGACCATGAACCTTTTGAAGCAACTTTTCACACCTATTACCTGTTTTCCGTTACATCAGTCTGTGGGGTTTCAGGGTTATTACCGTTTATTCTTGAAAATGTGGTTCATATTTTGTTGTTTTTTTTAAAAACTATAACTCTGAGTGGAAACACCTATCCTCATGGATACGTGCGTTATTCTGCTATTCACTGCGCTCAAAGACATGGTTCCTTCATAACTTCAATGGCTGACCTTCGAGGTCTAAAATTAGATTTTTCACTTTAGAGGGCTTGGAATGGACAGGGTTACTAACGTATGTGCACTGGATGGTGCTTGAGGTCTTGTTATTCGATATCAATGCTCAGATTTATGATTGAGATCTCGTTGTCATAGTGCTCTGATGAGTGATTGAGATCTTGTTGTCATGCTGCCCTGATGAGTGATTGAGATCTTGTTGTCATAGTGCTCGGTATGGTGGGCAATGGCTGGGTATGGGGCTCTGGCAGGATATGGGGGGCTCTGGCTGGGTATGGGGGGCTCTGGCAGGATATGGGGGGCTCTGGCTGGGTATGGGGGGCTCTGGCAGGATATGGGGGGCTCTGGCTGGGTATGGGGGGCTCTGGCTGGGTATGGGGGGCTCTGGCTGGGTATGGGGGGCTCTGGCTGGGCATAAGAGGCTATGGCTGGCCTTCCGGACTGCAGGTTGGTAACAGCTAGAGGTGCAAGGGAGTTTGGGGGTACAGGGGTACAGCAGAGAGGAGCGTTGTAGACAGATTTACAGAGGTAAAGAATCCAGGTAATAATTTTAAATGGGTACCTGGAGAATAAGCCTGATGATCGAACAGATCTGAATCCCCGCCCAGTCTCCTTGGGACTGAAGCATCTCATCTCCGTGCTGCTCTATGATTCACAGCCAGCTACAGGCGATGACAAGGCTAATTTAGACAGGGTGTCCTATGTGGCCCAGGACATGGTGTTGCGATGACATGCTCTACACATGCCAGGATGTTTGTGGGGGGGGGGGGGTTAGAGTACAGCTCTATCTTTCCTACATCTCATAAAAGCAGCTTAACACGTGCACTGTTTTTGTAATGTAGCGCTAAACCAGCCGGGCTGTGATTGGCTGACGAATTCTGTCAGATGTTCTGTGACATCACGCCTCACCCTGGGGAATAATCACGGGGTGATGGGGGCGTTCTGCTGACCTTTGACTTGCAGCTGGGGTGATGTCAGAGGGTTTCTGAAAGGGTCAGAGCTGGTGCCATGGTAACAGCCAATGAGAAGGCTCTTTAAAGGGATTGTCCTCTTTCTGGGATTTTTGAAATATTATTTCAGTTTTAGAGTAGAGTACGTTTGTCTAAAATCACTGCTACTGCTCCCCCATCAGAGTCTGTTACCCCCCCCCACCCCCCCCCCTCTCCCCCCTGTCTCTCTCTGGCTCTCTCTCTCCCTCTCTTTTTCTCCCCCCTCTCTCTCTCTGAATCTCTCTCTCTCTTTGTCTCTCCCCCCCTCTCTCCCTGCACCTGTTGCTCTTGTTTTGCAGTCGGGTGATATGATATCTTTAGCGCCCCCTGCAGCCGAGTAAAGCTAAGCCTCAAGGTCACACATTGGAAACATATTACCACTGCAAGGTCGTCACAGAATCACTCTCTCAACTGTAAACACAGCACAGGAACTGCAACCATACAGAGCACCCCACATCACATCCACCCCAAATCTCCCTTTCCAGGGAGGAAGTGCTATGGCTCTGTTCTGGATGGAGGCCCAGCCCGATGGGTCCCATATTTCCAGAGTGAGACACTGCAGATCACTACTCATGACCAGGCCATGGAGGGAAGATGGCTTTCACTAGTTACAGGAACTGTGCCGGATCTGAGCCTCTGACTGGCCCTTAGGTCTGAAGGGGTGAGAATGGGGGCGTGGCCTGTGAAAGCTCACAGTTAGCTGCTAATGAAACGTCTTCTTTAATCACCTCAAACAGGGCCTGACGAAGACGTGTGACTCGCAGGAGGAAAGGGCTCCTGTTGTTTTCGTTTCCAGGTAAACGGAAAATATCGCGGCTTGAGCGTGAGTTTTTATTTTTATTGGGAGAGGTATCACACGTCCCAGAGACTGCATGTGCAGACACTCTCTGAACAGTTCCCCGAAATTCCACTTCAACACCCCATGGAAGGAGGACCTGAGGGCTGTGATTCACACTGAAAGTTTAACAGAACAACAAGCCTCTTTCTCTCGCTTTCCCCCTCTTCTTTCTTTTTCTCTCTCACTGTTTTTCTTTCGCTCTCTTTCTCTGTAGTTTTTTATGTTCTGTAGTTTGGGGGTTAAAAATATGGGTGTGTGATCCTGAGTTTAATATGCTCTGGAGCAGCCTACTCAAACTGCACTGCATCGGTAAATATGCAGCAGTGAGCCAGTCTGTCAGACAGATAAGTGGTGTCATGTGAAATATGAACGCTAGTAGTCTTCTCTACTGCCTTTTACATCTTTAGTTACAGTCTGTTATACAAGTCAGATCAGGTACGGAGCTGCACACACACACACACACACACTCATGCACACACACACACACACACACACACACACACACACACACACACACACACACACACACACACTCATGCACACACACACACACTCATGCACACACACACACATGCACACACACACACGCCTGTGTTCTGTTAAAGCTCTGCTGTGTTAAAGCTGTGGTTTATGAGGACCGGTCCCCACAGTGCCCCCCTCTGGCATGTCTCTGTCATGTGTCAGGCAGTCAGAGTGGGGGAACTGTGGCCCATCTGCAGCCATCTGCCCTGTTCAGTCCCCACATGTCAGGCACACGCGACCGGCTTCATTAGAGACGCAGAGGAGACCCGCGTTACTGCAGCCCAGAGTGGAGCAGCGGGGACTGCTAACGAACACAGAGACCGGCCCCCAAACACACTTACTGCACAGAGACAGAGACAGACAGGGTGAGAGAGAGAGCCACAGAGAACCTGGGGAAGGGAGAGAGAGGGAGAGAGGGACAGAGAGAGGCAGACGGAGGGCAGACGGTAGTGGTGAGAGAGAAAGAATGGGGGGATGATAGATGAATAATCCTGCTGTGGAAGCAGCTCACTCTGATTTACTGTTCAGGACTCAGCCCCTTTTCACTACCTGTGTATGTGTGTGTGTATGTGTGTGTGAGTGCGTGTATGTGTGTGTGTATGTGTATGTGTATGTGTGTGAGTGTGCGTGCGTGAGTGAGTGTGTGTGCGGGTATGTGTGTGAGTGTGACTGTATGTGTGTGTGTGTGTGTGTGGGACTGACCTGAGGTCAGTGGAGCGTTGGGGGTTCTGTATGCAGGAGCTAATGGCATAAACACACAGCTGACCTGGGGACTGAGAGTCTGGACAGTGACTGCCCGTGGGAACCGATCACTGGAGGGCCACCTCCCCCGGTCCAGCAGGAAGGTAATCCAATCAGATCGCAGCATGGCTGCTGATCCATAAAGGGACAGAGAAGGAAACAGGAAACCGAACAGAGCCGTGTTAATGTGAGAGCTGTGTGTTTAGCTACGCCTTTGTGTCTGTTACTAACTGAAGTGTAGCGGAGAGAGCAGCAGGTGCTGATCCATGGGGGGAGGGGGGGGCAGATTTGGGGGTTTCTGGTGTCTCTGTGCAGCTGTTCTCTGGGGGGGGGGGGGGGGGGGAGCTGGGGGCCCCAGCATGCTTTATGCTCACATGCAAAGTCCCGGCCTGTATTAACAGACCCGCACATGCCGAGGGCACCGGAGTAAAGCAGGATGCTGATGTTGAGAATAACGGGCACTGCAGATGGGCCGTCTGAGCAAAGGGCCAGGGAGCAATTCCAGACCAGGGGGTCAGACTGAGATTTGAAGAGCAGCAGTGTTTAGGAGCAGCAGCGTTCGAAGAGCAGCAGTGTTTGAGAGCAGCAGTGTTTTGGGAGCAGCAGAGTTTGGGAGCAGTTTGAGAGCAGCAGTGTTTGAGAACAGCAGTGTTTTGGGAGCAGCAGAGTTTGGGAGCAGTTTGAGAGCAGCAATGTTTGAGAGCAGCAGTGTTTGGGAGCAGCATTTCAGGGCAGAGATTGACCAGCAGAAGTTGAGAGCAGCGTTTGGAAGTGAGAGAGGTGAAACTGCAGGCATTTACAGCATCTTAAACTACCAGGAATTCTCTACTGAGAATGGTGCCATAAGTTGAGCATGGGCTAAAATGATCTGGAAGATCTCGAATAAACATATCAGGTGGAGAAGATGCAGTAGCTCTGCAACACAGTGTGTAAGGCTGCAGCGACTCATTTTGAAACGGGTAAAGCAAAAATGAATATATTGCTATAAAGAGACATTGGAGCTTTGAGGAACCTGAGGGAGAATATTTCAAGCGGAACAGTTTTTTTCCTCTTTGATTCGTTTTCCCTCTCTGCTGTCCCCTCTTGGCTTACTGCTCTCCTCCTGTTCTGGGACCGCCCTGCCTCACCTCGCGCTTTCCGTCTCCACAGAAGTGCGCGTTCGCGTTTGCCAGGTCTTGCGCCTGTGTTTCTCTTTCTCGCCTGTGGTTGCTAACGGTTACCGACGAAGCGTCGAGACAGCACACGCACGCACACACACACACACACACACAGAAGGCCAGCGAGGAGACTAGTCCCGGAATTCTCTGCTCTGTTTGAGTACAGCATAAAACGCTACACAATTCCCAGTCGTTTGTACTCCTTAATCATGTCTGGCGTGCAGGCTGAATAATTTAGTCACAGTGTTCTGACACGAGTTCAATATGGCACCAAAGAGAGTAAAAAGCGGGACTGCGCCCGGAGCGGCCGCGGCCGGTGGAAGTAAAACTTGGGAAAGTGGCCTCGCTGCAGCACAATTCGAAGAGGTAACAACGTAACCTGGTGAAAAAATTATTGCGAACAGACACTTGTATTTTTAACGTTTGTATGTGTTCAGTATATTTGTTATTGCGTAACCCAAAGTTACAAATCAAAATAGTTACCAACTATTCACTACTTGCTTAGACACGACAAGGATATAGCTATAAACATAACACGCATGTAATTATAAAAACTGCGTGGATACGCTATATGTGTGCAGTAGGTACTTTTTCAGTGAAGTCTCAGAAAAATTTTATTGAGGTAATACTGACACCTCGCGCCGTGTTGCTATAGTACACGAATTACTTTTTAAATGTGTTGTCCGCGCTCGTTGATGACTGAAATATTTACAATTTACAGATGATCGGTTTTATATTGTTATTTTTAAATCGCAAAACCAGTCCTACAGATACAGGACCTCTTTAAGCACATGGAATCTATGCATTTTCCTACATTTTATTCTTATTGTTAAAAATATTTAAATTGGCCTTCTTTAAAAATTTTTTTTAAAAAGACTCCAGAAGTGTCTTATGTACGGGTGAGGTACGGCACTCCTGTCATGTGTCTACAGGACTCTTGGAAGGCGGACATTTCTCTTGTGGTGGGCGCGAGGACGGAGGACGAGGAGAACATCAAAGCCCTCGTTCTGGCTGTGCAGCTGCCCGTGCGCAGGTCGTTCACCGTGATCACGTGGGATGCCACGCTTGAAAAGGTACTGCGCGCAATCTCAACACAGACATGGACGTGGCAGTATTCCTAGGTCCTAATAATTTAGAACCTTCATTGGGCCCTACCGTTGTACAAGTTGCAATCCTTGCAGATTACGCAATTATCAGATTGTATCCAAAGGAGAGATTTTTTTTTTTACTGCATATCAAAAATATAATAGAAAAGCAACTATAATTATGTAGTGATGCAGTTTAGAGAATAGCACATTTTTGTGAGCAGTAAATAACATATCTGCTCATTCACAGATCCATGAGCTGGGAAACCCAAAAGCCAAGAAGCCCAAGGACGTCCCCGTGTTTTGTGAAGTAACCTTCTTCCCTTTTCTCTCTCTCTCTGATGTTTCTAACGTTCACTATGAGGCTGTTTGTGGCAATAAAATAAACCCCAGTATCTCACAAAACACTTATTGCACTCTCTTGCTGACCTGAGCGATTCAGCAGGAGTAGAGGTCATGCAGCAGTAACTCTTGTGAATCGTTTTGTGTACCGTTGCATTTGGAGTTCAGTCAGTGACAGAATGGGGCATTTTGTAACATGGTGAGGTAAAGTACAGGTACTGTGTTGTTTTTAGATTCAAAACATACTCATATGCAGCAAAATACAAGTTGGATTGGAAGCCAAAAATGTCTGTGAAAGATATTTCATTCACACTTAATTTGTTTTGGGTCCTTATGAGCATTCTATGATTGGCTTTATAAATGACACAGAAAAGGGAAATATTACAAGGAAATCGTTTTCTGAGAGTTGGTGGGGGGGAAGGAAAGGGGGGTTGGGGAGGGGGATGCCGGGGGGGTCGGAAGGGGGGGTGTGCATTCCAGGACGGGGGAAATTGGGGTGTGTGACGCAGAGCGGGGGAATTAAGGGGTCCCTAATGAGGGCTCACAGTTGAGGCAGAGCTTAGGGTCCCTGTGGGAGGAAGGCTCACCAGGTGTAAGAGTCCCAATAAAACGCATCGCCAACAAGTCGTAAAACCCGCCAACCCTGCCAGCCCGGGCCTGCCGCCTGCCTCATGCCCTCTTGGTCTTTATGGCGGGTTTCATGAAGGGAGCGAGAAAAAGGACACGCAGCCAACATGGAGAGTGAGGACCGGGGGTGGAATGGGTGACTGTGTCCGACTGTGTCTGACTGTCCGGCTGTGTCTATGTCCGACTGTGTCTGACTGTGTCCGACTATGTCCGACTGTGTCTGACTGTGTCTGACTGTCCGGCTGTGTCTATGCCCGACTGTGTCTGACTGTGTCCGACTATGTCCGACTGTGTCTGACTGTGTCTGACTGTCAGACTGTGTCTGACTGTGTCCGACTGTACCTGACTGTGTCCGACTGTGTCTGACTGTCCGGCTGTGCCTGACTGTGTCCGACTATGTCCGACTGTGTCTGACTGTATCTGACTGTGTATGACTGTCCGACTGTGCCTGACTGTGTCCGACTTTGTCTGACTGTCCGGCTGTGTCTATGTCTGACTGTGTCTGACTGTCCGACTGTGTCCGACTGTGTCTCGAAGGTCCTGGAGTCTGCGAAGGCGGTCCTGGATGTGGGGGAGGAGCTTCCTGCTCATCTCCTGGGAAAAGTGGTGAAGTTCCAGCTCCTGGTTGCTAAGGCCAACGACCTGCAGAGGAGGATGACAGAGCAGAGGGTGAGAGCTCCTCACAGCGACTCCATAAGGCTGGGGGTGCTTGTGATGACCTCCCGAGGGTTAGTGTATCCTGGCAACATCCCGAGGGTTAGTGTATCCTGGAAACATTTTTCGGAGGGTTAGTGTATCCTGGCAACATCCTCCAGAGTGCTTAGTGTATCCTGGCAGCATCCTCCGGAGGGTTAGTGTACCCTGGCAACATCCCGAGGGTTAGTGTATCCTGGCAACATCCTCCGGAGGGTTAGTGTATCCTGGCAACATGCTTCGGCAGGTTAATGTATCCTGGCAACATCCCGAGGGTTAGTGTATCCTGGAAACATCCTTCGAGGGTTAGTGTATCCTGGCAACATGCTTCGGCAGGTTAATGTATCCTGGCAACATCCCGAGGGTTAGTGTATCCTGGAAACATCCTCCGGAGGGTTAGTGTATCCTGGCAACATCCTGAGGGTTAGTGTATCCTGGCAACATCCTCTGGAGGGTTAGTGAATCCTGGCAACATCCTCTGTCAGATTAATGTATCCTGGCAACATCCTCCAGTGGGTTAATGTATCCTGGCAACATCCTCTGGAGAGTTAGTTTCCTTGCAAATGGCAATAACCTTCAAGGGTTAAAGAGCCTTAGCAATTAATTTGGGAGTAGAGTTACAACTGGGAGAAATTTATGGTAGATTTTTTAATTTTCCATGTAAATTTCCACAGTCATTTTTTCTCAACAACTTTGGGAAATGTACTTGGATTTAATTCTGTACATGCAAGCAGTCTGTGTTTCAGTTTGGATCAGGTTCACCTTTAAAATTATTTGAAGTCAGTGATTTCTTGATTTTAAACAATTCCATAATAGCTGGGTCTTTGAGCTTCATTTTGCTCTGGAGTCCCAGATGAGTATTTAGGAACTGTGGAACAGCAAAAACATTCTAAGAAATTTTTAGAAGAATAATACTGTTTGTTCTGGGTCATTGTGTACACATGAGTGTAAAAGCACTTAAAGTTTATTATAGATACTAATGATACATATTAATTTGACTTTGACAGAGATTACATGTAACTTTACCTCATAATAACAATAAGGGAGTAAAGCAATGTAACACAGCCTGAGGGACAGTGGGAGGGTGGAGCCTAATATGGGTCATTAATAATGCTGCTGTTTATCAGATCAGTGCATATTGCAGTCCTGCCAGCAGCTGTGAGTGGGTTTGGAGGAATTGTGGGTAATGTAGTCCTTATCTGACTGGCAGTTATTCCTCCTGTCTGCAGTGGGTTGTGCTGCCTTTGGGGGCCCTTCAGTCAGGCCCATACACCAGAGATCAAAATACAGGGACCGCGAACACAAACTGAGTGTGTGTGTATACGTGTGTGTGTGCACGTGTGTGTGTGTGCGCACGTGTGTGATTCTAAACGAAATGCAAAGTGAAAAGCTGTCAACTTTTTTACAACCTTGTAAATATACAATTCCTTAGATTTTACCCTGTCAGTTTAAATAACAAACTGGGACCAGGGTTGGTTTAGGCACTTCATTATTTTGCAGAAGGCAGTGAGGGAGCACGTGGAAAATCCTCAGATTAACGAGAGCATTAACGCTAACGCTAATTATTACCAGCGTAGCGTAGCTGCTGCTGACACTGTGAGTGCTGTCTCTGCCCCGGCTGTGCGTACACAGGGCTGGGAGTCCTGCTGGTGCACTTCCTGTGTGGAAGTTACACGCGCTGAGCGCTCGGGGGTTCCTGTGCCTCTCTGGCCCAATCGAGATTAACACACTGATGAACAGAAAACAGTTCCTGTCCTTTTCCAAAGCAGAACTGAGACCACTGCGTAATAACTGGTGCTTACATACAAAATACATTCCGACTAACACGTGACATAAAGACCAACATGCAACATGGTGCACTGTGATTGGTTGACACAATGTTATTTTGATTGGTCGGCGTGGTGCTCTGTGATTGGTTGTCACGGTGCCCTGTGATTGGCCCATTTCTTTCTCAGGCACCAGAGGAAAAGGGGAAGGGGAAGAGCAGGGCAGGCTCTCCCTCCAAGGAGAAGGGCGGAGCCGCCGCTAAGGCTGCTGGGAAAGGGGAGAAGGGGAAGAAGGTGTCGGAGCCGCCTGCCCCCGCCAAAGAGACCAAACTGAAACGCAGAGGGGAGGGGGAAGAGACCAGCAAGTGCATTGGTGTGTGTGTGTCAGTACTGCTGTCTCAGGCCTGTGTGTGTGTGTGTGTGTGTGTGTGTGTGTGTCTGTACTGCAGTCTCGGCCCTGTCTGTCCGTGTGTCTGTACTGCAGTCTCAGCCCTGTGTGTGTGTGTCTGTACTGCTGTCTTAGCCCTGTGTGTGTGTGTGTGTGTGTCTGTACTGCAGTCTCGGCCCTGTCTGTCCGTGTGTCTGTACTGCAGTCTCAGCCCTGTGTGTGTGTGTCTGTACTGCTGTCTTAGCCCTGTCTGTCAATGTGTGTCTGTACTGCAGTCTCTGCCCTGTCTGTGAGTGTGTGTGTGTGTGTGTGTGTGTGTGTGTGTGTCTGTACTGCAGTCTCGGCCCTGTCTGTCCGTGTGTCTGTACTGCAGTCTGAGCCATGGCTGTCTGTGTGTGTGTCTGTACTGCAGTCTAAGCCCTGTGTGTGTGTGTGTGTGTGTGTGTGTGTGTGTGTCTGTACTGCAGTCTCAGCCCTGTGTGTGTGTGTCTGTACTGCAGTCTCAGCCCTGTGTGTGTGTCTGTACTGCAGTCTCAGGCCTGTGTGTGTGTGTCTATACTGCAGTAGCTCTTACCCCTGTGTGTGTCTGTACTGCAGTCTCAGGCCTGTGTGTGTGTGTCTGTACTGCAGTCTCAGGCCTGTGTGTGTGTGTCTGTACTGCAGTCTCAGCCCTGTGTGTGTGTCTGTACTGCAGTAGCTCTTACCCCTGTGTGTGTCTACTGCAGTCTCAGGCCTGTGTGTGTCTGTACTGCAGTAGCTCTTACCCCTGTGTGTGTGTCTGTACTGCAGTCTCAGGCCTGTGTGTGTGTCTGTACTGCAGTCTCAGGCCTGTGTGTGTGTCTGTACTGTAGTAGCTCTTACCCCTGTGTGTGTGTCTGTACTGAAGTCTCAGCCCTGTGTGTGTGTGTCTGTACTGCAGAAGACGAGCCGGTTGATGGACCCCAGCTCTATGTGCTGATGGTGGGGTTCCTGCAGCCCCAGCTGGTGGCTGCTCTGGACCTGTTGGGCATCCGCGTCTCCAACATCATCAGGGTGAGCTCAGCGAGCAGCATCGGCCGGGACAGGATCCAGCAGGAGCCCCTAAACGAGCCCGCAGCGGAGAGAACCCCCACTCCCCAGGACCAAGGTAACCTCAGCACCGCCCTCTGGTGGCTCTGGAGCTTAACTAACATAACATAACATAGTGATGAGAACAGGCCATTCAGCCCATTTTTCTTCGTTTAGTGAAGATTATTATGAGGTTTAGTGCGCATAATGGAGTCTCACAGAGAGAGAGATACAGAGAGAGAGTGCTGTGTGTCTGGTCTTTCACAGAGAGAGAGGTTTTGTGTCTGGCCTTTCACAGAGAGAGAGGTGCTGTGTGTGGTCTTTCACAGCTGCAGAGAGTGACTCAGTGAGGGTGCAGGCCCAGTTGGCCCGGTTCTGGAAGTACCTGGACCCGGTGCTGAGCAGCGGCCCGCCCCGGTCCAGTTTGTGGGACGTGTCCCGGCTAGAGCACGCCGTGTCAGAGGAGCGTCCCGACCCTGACAGCACCCAGGCCCTGGTGAGGAGTCCCCCTTTCAGTTTACTGTGAGCGAGAGGTATGAGCGAGACGGGATACTTAAAGAGCCACTGCTCTGCGTAACCAGGATTTCAATTAATGTTTTATTATTGGTAGATTGTGGAGTGAGAGATGTCTGATTTGTAGTTTATGGAGTGGGAGATGTCTGATTGGTTGTTTATGGAGTGGAAGATGTCTGATTGGTAGTTTATGGAGTGGGAGATGTCTGATTGGTTGTTTATGGAGTGGGAGATGTCTGATTGGTTGTTTATGGAGTGGAAGATGTCTGATTGGTAGTTTATGGAGTGGGAGATGTCTGATTGGTAATTTATGGATTGGGAGATATCTGATTGGTAGTTTATGGAGTGGGAGATGCCTGATTGGTTGTTTATGGAGTGGGAGATGTCTGATTGGTAGTTTAGTTTAAGCAATGGGAGATGTCTGATTGGGCTGAGGGTTGATGCTCTTCCTCATGCTGCTCTTCCTCCAGCTGACCTTCGGGATGCGTGTGTTTGAGGGCGTGGCCTGCCTCATCTACGACTGTCTGGATTGGAGGAGACAGCACCTGCACTACCTCAGCTGCCTCAGGCTGCTCCAGGTGCCAACTGTAGCCGTTGCCAGGGGCAACGCGCCAAGCCGCCAGGACAGCCCTGGCCAGGTGGGACCCTTCCTCCTTCCTCTCTTCCTCCCTTCTCTCCCTCCCTTTAGTTCCATCTCTTTCTCTTCTCCCCTCCTTTTCTCTTTCTATCTCTCCTTTCTTCTCCCCCCCATCCAGCTGTTTGTACTGGTAATGAGGGCCTCAGGCCTGTATGCTCAGGTGTTAATTCACTGGCATGGCTCCCAGAATGCAGTGCTGCCTCCGGGGCTTCATAACTGGGGTACAGCTGTGATACAGTGCCCTGGCCCCAGCCACAGTGACTGTGACCTGTAGCGTAAGCATTAGTGCTGTAGCGCTAACAGAGTGAGGTGTGTTTCCCTCAGGCCTGTGCAAGCATTAGCGCTGTAGCGCTAACAGAGTGGGTGTGTTTCCCTCAGGCCAGTGTAAGCATTAGCGCTGTAGCGCTAACAGAGTGGGTGTGTTTCCCTCAGGCCAGTGTAAGCATTAGCGCTGTAGCGCTAACAGAGTGAGTGTGTTTCCCTCAGGCCAGTGTAAGCATTAGCGCTGTAGCGCTAACAGAGTGGGTGTGTTTCCCTCAGGCCAGTGTAAGCATTAGCGCTGTAGCGCTAACAGAGTGGGTGTGTTTCCCTCAGGCCAGTGTAAGCATTAGCGCTGTAGCGCTAACAGAGTGGGTGTGTTTCCCTCAGGCCAGTGTAAGCATTAGCGCTGTAGCGCTAACAGAGTGGGTGTGTTTCTCTCAGTCCAGTGTAAGCATTAGCGCTGTAGCGCTAACAGAGTGGGTGTGTTTCCCTCAGGCCAGTGTAAGCATTAGCGCTGTAGCGCTAACAGAGTGGGTGTGTTTCCCTCAGGCCAGTGTAAGCATTAGCGCTGTAGCGCTAACAGAGTGGGTGTGTTTCCCTCAGGCCAGTGTAAGCATTAGCACTGTAGCGCTAACAGAGTGGGTGTGTTTCTCTCAGTCCAGTGTAAGCATTAGCGCTGTAGCGCTAACAGAGTGGGTGTGTTTCCCTCAGGCTAACATGAGACCGGACCCTCAGACTCCAGCATCCAAAAGGAAACCTGTCCCAGAAGAGTCCGCTGCAGGTAGTAATCCCAGATCAGCTCTGTGTGCCAAAAACACTCCATCTCCTTAAACAATCTGTGTTTTTGCCTCAACAAAATCTTGCTTCAACGTCTCTCAGCGGCACCGCCTGTGGTTACCTTGGAGTGTGACATGCGGTACTACAGGGACCTGCTGGATCTCTTCCCCCCCGAAACTGTGTCTGTACCCCTAATCCTGCACTGCCTGAGAGAGCAGGTACTGTCCTGCCCTGCACTACACACTACTCACTGCCCCCTGTACACTGACATACTGAACACTGTATACTACACACTGCACAGTGACACCCTGACCCCACTGCACACTGTATACTGGACACTACACACTAAACACTGATGTACTGCACACTGTATACTACACACTGTCCTACCACTGACCTCACTTCATACTGCACAGTGACACTCTGACATCACTGCACACTGCATGCTGACACACTGCACCTTGTATATTGCACACTACACACTGTCCTCTGTATACTGCACACTGCACATCACTCACTGACATACTGCACACTACCCACTGCACCCTGGTCCCAGGTCTGAGGATGTTGCTGTTGCTCCTCCTTTCCAGGTGGTGGCGACGCAGGAGCAGATTCCGCCTCCATCTGCAGTGAGATCGAAGCCCCGTGCACATGGGCTGGACCCCAGCCTGGCTGATCACATGATCAGAGCCGCACTCAGCCTGGGCCTATCAGAGGAGGAAGAGGAGGTGATGCTACTACACAGATCCCAGTGCAGCCTGTTACCAAAACCCCCAGTGCACTCATCTGACCAGAGCTCTGTCTTACTGATCCCAGTACAGCCTGATACCAAACCTCCCAGTGCACTCATCCAACTACAGCTCTGTCTTACTGATCCCAGTTCAGTCCGTCACACAGACTCACAGTTTTCTGCGTAGCTAGATTCAGCTTAGTGTACTACTTTGTGTTTGATGCATATTTTATTGTGTTTGCTTTATTATTATTTTGTGTGTGTGGTGTCTGGCAGAAACTGCGGGCTGACTTTGGGGTGGAGGAGTGTGGTCAGCAGAAGAAAGAGCTCCAGCGCCCCCTGCTGTTCAACAGCCACGACGAGAGGAGCATGAGGCTACAGCAGCTATCTGTGAGCAAAATACACCCTACACTTCCCCGCTTGCAGGCGCATTGTGGGAATGACTCTGTTGTAGGTGCATTGTGGGATTGACTGTGTGCTTGCAGGTGCATTGTGGGATTGAATGTATGCTTGCAGGTGCATTGTTGAATTGACTGTGCTTGCAGGTGCATTGTGGGATTGACTGTGTGGTTGCAGGTGCATTGTGGGGTTGACTGTGCTTGCAGGTGCATTGTTGAATTGACTGTGTGCTTGCAGGTGCATTGTGGGATTGACTGTGTGCTTGCAGGTGCATTGTGGGCCGACCCTGTGCAGGTGGAGGTGGAGATGTTGCGCGGCAGTCCGTTGTGGCGGTCGCTGCGTTGCACCCCGCCGCAGAGTGAGACCAGGCGCCTGGCCAGAGCGCAGGAGCTGCTGCACTTCTGCACCGACGGTGAGCGGGGCCGCCAGTCACTACGCCACACCCCCAATCACTGCGCCACACCGCCAATCACTACACCCCCAATCACTGCGCCACACCCCCAATCACTACACCCCCAATCACTGCGCCACACTGCCAGTCACTACACCACACCCCCAATCACTACGCCACACACCCCAATCACTGCGCAATCACTACACCCCCCTACGCAACCAATCACTACCACACCCCAATCACTACGCCACACCCCCAATCACTACGCCACACCCCAATCACTACGCCACACCCCCAATCACTACGCCACACCCCCCCCAATCACTACGCCACACCCCCAGTCACTACGCCACACCCCCAATCACTACACCACACCCCCAATCACTACACCACACCCCAATCACTACGCCACACCCCCAGTCACTACGCCACACCCCCAATCACTACGCCACACCCCCAATCACTACGCCACACCCCCAATCACTACGCCACACCCCCAATCACTACACCACACCCCCAATCACTACGCCACACCCCCAATCACTACGCCACACCCCCAGTCACTACGCCACACCCCCAGTCACTACGCCACACCCCCAGTCACTACGCCACACCGCCAATCCCGCCAATCACTACGCCCACCCCCAATCACTACGCCACACTAAACACCCCCAATCACGCCACACCCCCAACACCCCCCAGTCACTACACCACACCCCCAGTCACTACGCCACACCCCAATCACTACGCCACCCACACCGCCCCCAATCACTACACCACACCCCAATCACTGCGCCACACCCCCAATCACTGCGCCACACCCCCAATCACACCCACCCCAATCACTGCGCCACACCCCCAATCACTACGCCCCCCCCCAATCACTCACTACACCCCCAATCACTGCCCCGCAAATCACTACGCCACACCCCATCACTACACCCCAATCCACTACCCCCAATCACTACACCACACCCCAATCACTACGCCACACCCCCAATCACTCACCACCCAATCACTACACCACACCCCAATCACTACGCCACACCCCAATCACTACACCCCCAATCACTACGCCACACCCCAATCACTACACCACACCCCCAATCACTACGCCACACCCCCAATCACTACACACCCCCAATCACTACGCCACACCCCCAATCACTACACCCACACCCCAATCATCACCCCAATCAACACACACCCACACCCCCAATCACTACGCCACACACCCCCCCCAATCACTACACCACACCCCCAATCACTACGCCACACCCCAATCACTACACCACACCCACACTACGCCACACCCCCAATCACTACACCCAACCCAATCACTACGCCACACCCCCAATCACTACGCACACCCCCCACACCCCCAATCACTACACACCCCAACGCTACACCCCCAATCACTACACCACACCCAATCCCCCCAACACCCAAAATCACTACGCCACACCCCCAATCACTACACCACACCCCCAATCACTACTACACCCCAATCACTACGCCACACCCCCCAATCACTACACCCACACCCCCAATCACACACCCCCCCAATCACTAACGCCACACCCCCAATCACTACGCCACACCCCCCAATCACTACACCACACCCCAGTCACTACGCCACACCCCAATCACTACACCACACCCCCAATCACTACGCCACACCCCAATCACCCCACACCCCCAATCACTACCACACCCCAGTCACTACGCCACACCCCCCAATTCACTACGCCACACCCCCAATCACTACTACCACCCACACCCCCACACTATGCCACACCCCAATCACTACACCACACCCAATCCACACACCCCAATCACTACACCACACACCCAGTCACACGCCACCCCCAATCACTATGCCACACCCCCACCCCAAATCACTACACCACACCCCCAATCACTACGCCACACCCCCAATCACTACGCCACACCCCAATCACTAAACCACACCCCCACACCCCAATAATCTACACCACCCCAATCACCCCACCCCCAATCACTACACCACACACCCCCCCATCACTACGCCACACCCCCAATCACTACACCACCACCCCCAATCACCACACCCCCAGTCACTACACCACACCCCCAATCCACCACCCCAATCACTACACCACACACCCCAATCACTACAATCACACACCACACCCCAGTCACTACGCCACACCCCCCCCAATCACTACGTCACTACACACCCCCAATCAATCACTACACCACACCCCCCCAATCACTACGCCACACCCCCAGTCACTACGCCACACCCCCATCACTAAGCAACACTGCCAAATCTACTGCCAATCATCCTTGGAGTGCGTGTGACAGGGTTTTGTGGGTATGCGTGTGTCCCTGCAGAGTCACTGAGCTGGGCTGAGGTGGAGTGGGCCTTCTGGCAGTTTGTGTTTGAGAGCATGCACCTGACCCAGGAGGAGGGGAGGGGCCTGGGAATGGGGGTAGGGGCCACAGCCTCCGCCCATAATTCCCTGGAATGACCCCGCCTCCTTCATACGGCAGATCCGCACGCGGGCTGCTCAGAGCACCGAGGAACATGCCAATAGAGGTGCGTCCACCAATCAGGCTTCACAGCATTTAGTGGGTGGAGCTATGCTGCTCTTATAAAGGTATTGAAATGCATGCTGTGAATATGATCATTTGCTTAATGGATGCAATATAAATGTAAAGATATCAATCGAAAATAATATAATGTGATATATGCAGTGACTGTCTGACCTGAGCCAATCACCACATTTTTTTCTCTTTGGAAAGCATAGTGGATTTGATTGGTTAAGATCAGTCACATGGCACTGTCAATCTACACAGGTGAATGGATGAATGAACCTTATTTGTCCCTATTTCTCTGAGTCCCTCTTGTCTGAGTATGTGTGTTAGAACACTGGATATTTAACAAGGGCTGCTTGTATCTTTCTGTCTTTAGATTTGGAAAGTAGATATGACCCTACAGGATCAGAATTAAGCAAGGTAAATCTTCGCCTCTCTTACACGCCCTTATCCCACTGAGAACAATAACTATAACTCCATAACTGTAAACCATAACTGCATCCACAAAGTGCAATCATAATTACAAACCATGACTGTAACTATAAAGCTTAACAGTGATTAAAAATCAAAACCACCATTGCCAGAAGCCACAATGACAATAATCAATCATGACAAGCAAGTGTATATTTTAAAATACATTTTTATTGGGCTATTTTATTAATTGTAATGCTTAAAAAATTTCTTACTTGCTCAATAAATGGTTCTTGTGGTAGTTTTGATTTCATGTTGGAGTTTTCCATAGTGTAGTAGTTGTGTCACCGGCTCCTGTTTGTTTGAAATGGAGCGTTTTGTGCATATTTGTAGTTATCTTTACTGACGCAGGTGACACACACGGACATGTGTGTTGTGTGTTGTCATATTTGTTGTGTGCGCTGATTCCAGTGTCCGTCCCACAGGAGGATGGAGGTCCAGTGAAGTGGGCCAGCAGGGTGGAGATGGCAGATATCCGGGGAACCCGGGTTCGATCCCTGAGAGACTGGCAGTTTGCAGAGCACCACGATCCCAGTGTTTTCCCCCAGGTCATTACATTCTGACACTTCCTCATTACCATGGATACTCTTCAGCACTGAGAGTGTGGGAGGGGTGTTTATGAATGCTCATTAATACTGAAGGGACAGAATTGGGATTTATGAATGCTCATTAATACTGAAGGGACAGATTTATGAATGGTCATTAATCCTGAAGGGACAGATTTATGAATGGTCATTAATACTGAAGGGACAGATTTATGAATGGTCATTAATCCTGAAGGGACAGATTTATGAATGGTCATGAATACTGAAGGGGCAGATTTATGAATGGTCATTAGCAATGAATGTGTGGGATGGGCATTTAGGCATTGTGATGTCAGGAGGGGTGCGGAAAAGGTAGAGAGGACTGCTCCCCCCCCCCCCCCCTGTCCTTTCCCCTAAAACTGGGAAGCTTTCAGGACGTGGGACAGTGGGGGCCCCTCCCTCAAACAGCACAGCTGTGGCTGATAGGTGCCTTCTTCAGGGTGCGTGATGCGTGTTTCCTGCGTCCAGGTCTTACAGAACGCCTGTGAGAATTACCGCTCGGTCGACATGCTCCACGGGGTCCAGGATAAAGCCGTGTTCCTGGTCTGCCACAATCCCATGAGCCCCGAGCGTCAGAGCAGGGAATTCTGGGATATGGCCCTCCACACCGATGTGGGCTTCAGGTACAGTTCCTAGATACCGATTCAACTTCCTGATGAATGGTGATGTAATGCTCTCCATTATTAGCATGATCTTGTCTGATTGGTCAGCAAAAATTGGAGTGTTCTTCACTCATCCACTCATCATTCACTCATTCACTTTCGTTCAGTCACACAGTCATTCACTTGTTTACTCGCTCAGTTACTCATGTCTCCACTAGATGGCGATCACACACTGCTGAGGGGATTTGCCAGAGCAGTGACAGCCCCTGAGGAAGGTGCTTCATCCAGCTTGTCTGTGTTTTTACCTGCTCAGGAAGTACCTGGCGCACGTAGCAGAGTCCATCTCAGAATGGACCAATCAGGAGGAGGCCAGGAGGCTCGCTCAGCAGGAAGAGAGAGAGGCAGAGCTCCTAAAGGCCCCCACCCCCTCCGAACACTCCGGGGCCTCCAGGAGGAGGAGCAGGGGTTCCCCCAGAAGGACCACAGGTGAGGGAGTAGGGTCATTGCATCCCATTCCAATGAGATACACCTCCACCTTAGAGCTGTGTACTAAGGGCATTAAATCTCTCTCTTTCTCTCTCTCTCTCTCTCTCTCCCTCCCTCCCCCTCTCTTTCCCAGCTGCAGCCTCGCCTGTGAAGTCTCCCTGCCCAGAGGAGCCAGCCCTGGAGCTGCACATCCGACAGGACTCTCTAAAGGTGAAGATACTCCACACTAAAGCACGCTCAAACGCTACCTGTACAAACGACTCAGGGAGTGCAAACACACCTCACTCATCACCTCTGGCAACAACAGCATGCCGAGTTTTTATTTGATAATAACACTAATTGTGATGTTGTGTTTTTAATGTCAGTATTGTTGCCTCCATGGTTCTGCTGTGCTCTCCAAGGCCTGGAAAATGGAGCAGGATCGACAGAGAGAGGAGGAGCTTGCAAAGAAAGCCAAGAAAGAGAAGGAGAGGAAATCGGGATCTAAGGGGGGCGACCGCTCCCCATCCTCCAGGGCGAGCAAGAAGACCCCTCTGCCAACCGGAGGAAGAAGCAGGAAGCGCAGAAAACCCCTGAGCCTTCAGCGCCCCCTGAGGACGGGAGGACTGAATCACAGCTGCCCGTGGAGGAGCCCAGAGTAAGGCACTCTACACACAGCATTCCCACAATGCAACGGCAACGCTAACATCCCCGCAGTGTGACAGCCCCCGCTCTGCTCCACCTGCAGGGCTTCACCGGTTACTCCATGGGGGGGGACCTGATCCAGGTGTGGGGCTCCGCCCAGTCTCTCTTCCCCTCTGATGGAGGATGCATTAGAGTGGAGAGCACGCAGTTTATCCAGGGTAAACGCAAGCGCACACACACACACACACACACATACACACATGCGCACACACACACACACACACACACATGCACAACACACACACACACACACACACACACACACACACACACATACACGCATGCATACACACACACACACACACACACACACACATGCATACACACACACACACACACACACACACATGCACACACACACATACACGCATGCATACACACACACACACACACACACACATGCACACACACACACACACACACACATACACACACACACACACACACACACACACATGCATACACACACACACACATACACGCATGCACACACACACACTCCTCCTTGTCTATTTGTCTCTCACACACAGTTTATCCAGGGTAAACACAAGAGCACACACGTACACACTTATTCTCACACACACACACACACACACACACACACTCTGCTCTATCTCTCCTTCTCGCGCTCTCACACACACTTTATCGGCGAACATGCTGTAAGTTAGTAGTAAAAGTAAAGTAAATGTCATGTAAAACTACTCTGTGTTGTGCAGCTGCAATGGTAACTGTGCTCAGTATACATGGGTCAGATATATTATGTGAAATTCAGCTTTAACTTCTGATTACTGACAATTTCAAAAGAAAATAGGCTAGTAACGTTTTTCACTTCAAATGATCTGGGATCTGTCAGAGTGATCCAGGTTTAGTATGTCAATCACCCTGATTAAGCCACACCCCTTTGCTCAGAATGTTACCTGTCCATGCGTTGGGTTTTCAGGCTCTACGATGGTGAAGGTGTGTGTGATGAAGGACAGGCACCACTTCTTCATCCACGTCACTGAGCCCAGGAGGGACGGCGGGGGGGAGGGCGATGACATCGTCGCTGTGGAAGGAGGTGTTTCTTCTCTCCCATTGGCTGTTTAACCGAGCTCTTCAGATTTACAGATTAAAAACAGCCACGATTCTGTTTATTTCTCTGAGTGTGTTTTTGATGGATTCATGTTAGGATTAATGAACTGAAAGCAGATTGTTTTTTCTGTATTGTGATGCATTGTGGGGTTTTGTGTGTCTTTAGCTGTTGTGTCTTTTCTCAGGAGCGGAGCAGGATAAGAGGCCTGTGAGTAAATTTGGCTCCTTCTCAGCTCAGCTGGAAAATGGGATCCGCCTCTCCTACAGCTACCACGGCCCCTCAGGAGAGACTGCAGGTCACATCCCTGACTGCCTTCACATCCAAATATCACATCCCTAACTGCCTTCACGTCCTAATATCACATCCCTAACCACCCTCACATTCAATATCACATCCCTAACCACCCTCACATCCAGATATCACATCCCTAGTAATCTAAACATCCTAACATCACAAAATAAACATCTCATCTCTCAAATCACATAACATCACACACCTTAAATCTACTAAGGCCTAGTCACAGTCTTCACATCCTTAATTTAGTAATGAGGGCTATTTAATGAAATGAACGCATGTTGGCCAGCTGTAGTGTCCTGTGTGTCTGTGTGTGGTTGGTAATCTGACACGAAGCTGGCATTTCTGCTGCAGAGGAGAAGGACCCCACTCTGGCCTCTGTGCTGGACATCCGCCCACCCCCCACGCCCTCCCCCGTCCCCTCCAGCGCCACCTCCCGCTCCCCCTCTGGGAAACGCCTCAGATCCCCCTCCAAAGGGACCCGCACCAAGGGGAGCACCCCGCCCCTTGTCCCGACAGAGAGAGAAGCCGCGAGAGAGAGAGAGACGCAGGGGACCCCACAATGCACTCAGGTAAAGCACAGGGGCCTCTTGATTGGTTGATACAGTATGGTGAGAGTGGCTATGGTCTCTCACTTCACCTAAACTGCTTGTGTGTTTTTTGGGGGGTGTAGGGGGGTAAAGAGAAGCCTGCGCTGCCGGAGAGTTCTGGAACATTCCCAGAGCAGCCCCCCCTCCGGTGCCTGAACACCTGCACCCCCCATGGCCTGCTGGTGCAGTTCCTCAGCGCACAAGCGGCAGGTGAGTCAGCCAATAGAGCTGCATCTCACTACTACTCTGAGCCCCTCTCAGCCAATAGAGCCCCAGATTACTGCATCTCACTGCTGCTCTGAGCCCCTCTCAGCCAATAGAGCCGCAGATTACTGCATCTCACTGCTGCTCTGAGCCCCTCTCAGCCAATAGAGCCCCAGATTACTGCATCTCACTGCTGCTCTGAGCCCCTCTCAGCCAATAGAGCCCCAGATTACTGCATCTCGCTGCTGCTCTGAGCTTTATTCAGCCCAACTGTGTTGTATCAGATTGAGTTGTTACAGCATTGCTGATTGAGTGTAGCGTTGTTCTGAGAGCATTGTGTGAGGGTTGTCTGAGCGTTGTTTGAGCATTGTCTGAGCGTGGTGTGAGTGTTGTGGGAGGGTTGTGTGAGGGTTATGTAAGCGTTGTGTGAGGGCTGGCTCCTGGTTGCAGGTGTGGAGGGGGGGCCCCAGGGGGTGATGGTGAGGCAGAGTTTCCCCGCTCTCAGGCAGAGCGGGGGCCTGGGGGGGGATCTCACTCTGTCCCTGGAGCACTCCAGACTCATCACCAGCCAGGGCACCGTCATCAAATACCTGAGGGACAGCTCCACTCAGGTAATATACACCGCTCACATCCACAGTCCCATTCACATCTGCCCCACTGTCCCATTCACATCCACTGTCCCATTCACAGCTGCTTTACCAATCACAGCTAACCGTACCTTGTAACACATTCTCTGCAGTATCTCCCCCCACGGGGGCGTGTCCGATGGAGTGGCCAGGGTGGCTTTGGGTACCTCTGAAATTTGATTGGCCACCCCAGGTGCCCTGTTTTTCCACCTAAAATAGAACATTATCATTGGCTAATATAACTGTTGGTGATATTGTGGCCCCCCCTACTGAGTCTGTGACCCCCACCCACCCCATGAAGAAAGTCCTGGTAACCCCCCTGTTCCCCCTCCCCCCCACAGGTACTCTTTGCGGATGGCACAGTCAGTAACAGCCCTGACACTGGACCTGTTGGTAAGCCACCCCCTGACCCCCCAGCCCAGGAAGAGGAGGTGAAGGGTCAGAGGTCAGAGATCAGAGAGCCGGTGGAGAAGAAGGGTAAGATGCAGAGCGGGGTGAAGGAGAGCTCCTGGGGCTCCGGCTCCTCTGGCTGGTGAAGGAGGGGAGTGTCTGCATACAGGGGGCGGGGTCTGCATACAGGGGGCGGGGTCTGCATACAGGGGGCGGGGTCTGCATACAGGGGGCGGGGTCTGCATACAGGGGGCGGGGTCTGCATACAGGGGGTGGGGTCTGCATACAGGGGGCGGGGTCTGCATACAGGGGGCGGGGTCTGCATACAGGGGGCGGGGTCTGCATACAGGGGGCGGGGGTCTGCATACAGGGGGTGGGGTCTGCATACAGGGGTGGGGTCTGCACACAGGGGGTGGGGTCTGCATACAGGGGGCGGGGTTTGCATACAGGGGGCGGGGGTCTGCATACAGGAGGCGGGGTCTGCATACAGGGGGCGGGGTCTGCATACAGGGGGTGGGGTCTGCATACAGGGGGTGGGGTCTGCATACAGGGGCGAGGCAGAGCCTGTCTGTTTGTTTGCCATGGAGACCCCAGAATGATGCCAGACTATAGATCACTAAAGCTTGGGTCACTGTTCCAGTTACATCCTCTTCCTGGTTCCCCTCGCGCTCTCATTGGAATTTTCAGTCTCACAGAACTACGAGATTCTCTGCCAATAATGTCAAACATGCGTGAAAATATCAGGGCGTCTGGGACTGCTCAAAATCGTGACTGAAAGAGTCTCAGAACGGCTCGTACTTCACGTGTAGCGTGAGCGCAGCATAGCAGGGACTGCAGTAGTTCAGCTCTGAGTCAGTCCTGCCCTGAGGGGGGTGTGTTTGTAGAGCGGGAAGGCCTTTTAATCGTAACGCTGCATCTGTGTCCTGACATAGGCCATTGTTTTATTGTGGCATTCCTGTTAGCATGTAGTTGCAGGCATGCAATATGAATATGAATATGAAGTGGACACTCAGGTTATTCCTCCCTCAGGGAAGTTGAGCTCCAAGCCCAGCATGGCTGCCACGGCAACAGTGAAGCTGGAGGGGGTGGAACTCAGTGACTCAGACCGCACGGCTACCCAGGGCGGGGCCAAACAGGATGGGCCCGAGCAGGGTGGAGCTACTCGGTCATGTGATCGCACCTGGGTCACCACCACGCCCTCTGGACTCCGTTTGGCAACGACAGGAAACAGAGCCGTCCAAACCCCGCCCCTCATGGCCTGCAAAGCCACGGACCCCATGACTGGAACAGTGAGTACTGCCACCTAGAGGCCGGGGAGTGCATAACGCCTTAATAAGGGTGTGTCACTACAGGAATGCAGGCTTTCATCTGAATGGAGGCTTAAGAGTATTCATTAACCACTGGAGGATTTTGATTCTAATAATATTCATAATGACAATAATATACTTAGAGACAGTGCAACTGTCTGCTGTTCCCTTCACATCTACTGTTCTCTAACTGAATCATTCAATGAATGATTCAGAATATAAATACCTGTTTCTGTTTCTGTGATGGGTGGTGATATAACACATCTCAGCAGTACCTGTGTGTCTCACCTGCACAGGTACTGATCACCAGGGAGGACAGGGTGCTCCTGGTGCTGGACGAGGGTGGGAGTCTCACTGTGGAGCACGCTGATGGCACCAGAATCACCACCTTTTACCGGGAGACGGAGGTCCCCCTGTCCGCAGATCACCTGGAGACAGGTAAGATCACACAGGTACATCACACTGATCACCTGGAGACAGGTAAGATCACACAGATACATCATACAGATCAACTGGAGACAAGCAGAAAGGATTTCACTGTTGACAGTGTCTCTCTGGCAACAGGAGAGGAAGTTGTCACTGTGAACAGGAAACAGAAGTTGGTGAAGGTGGAGTGCGAGGGGTTTGTTACCGTGGTGATGAGCTGTGAGGAGGGAGCCTGTTCGGCTGAATTTGGAGAAGAAACGGTCATCACTGCTCATCCCAACGGATCCTATCAGGTGAGCAGCAGTGTAGAGCAGTGGCTGGAGCATCAGTGGTCAGAGCAGCAGTAAGAGCAGCAGTGTGGAGCAGTGGTCAGAGCAGCAGTGTGGAGCAGCGGTGTGGTCAGTAAGCAGGTGTGCACCTGTCCTGCAGGTGTTTCCCTCAGCGGGGGGGCTGCTGTGTATCGATGAGGACGGCACAGCTACATACACCTCCCACCCAGGCCACAGCTCAGCACAGACCCCTGCTGGCCAAAAAGCAGAACTGCAGCCTGGCTGCTACACCATGAGGCACACTGCCACGGTCGTCTGTGAGGCCCTGGACCCTGAAGGGAACCTGTTCCAGGTGTGCACATCTACCTGTGTGAGACTCCTACACACACCCACCTGACTAATGCTCATAAAGAGAAGAGGAATTAAATATATCTCCACGCACCCCAAAGCCTGCTGTCAGTCTCAGCACCGTGAAACTGGATGGAGGCTGATTGGGGGAGGGGGGAGGGGGGAATATAAGGTAATGAGAAAACCGGTCATTTAAAGTGTTTGCACCAATTAGCAACAATGGCAAAGGAGGCAGGTAAATTATTAAGAAACTGCTTAGTGAATGAATGAATGAATGAATGAATGAATGAATGAGTGAATGAGTGTGTTTGTGTGCAGGTGATGGTGGATGGGGAAACCTCGGCTGTTGTCTCTAGCCGTGAAGATTTTTTTGAGGAAGAGAGGCAGGAGGAAGAGGGTGAGGAAGATGAGGAGGAGGAGGAAGGCGACTCAGAAAGTGCAAAACTGCTGAAGTTCCCGTGTGTGAGATATAAAGAGCACTCACCCAGGTAAGTGTTCTGTGGTTGGTGTATTATTTGACTTGGTCAGTGTAAATTAGAGGTGCTTGGTTGGTGTAAATTGGGAGTGTTAGAGGGCTTGGAGTAAATTGGGAGTGTTAGGGGGCTTGGTGTAAATTGGGAGTGTTACGGGGCTTGGTGTAAATTGGGAGTGTTATTGTGTTTGCAGGTTCTTTGTCGTCCATGAAGACGGCTCAGGCGTAGAGCTGCTGCACTACAGTGATGTGGAGGACTTCCTCTGCAGTGCGAACTCTGACCCCACTGTCGCCGTGCTCAAGGAACCAATCCCAGAGCTCCAAGGTGTGTCAGCGAGCTAAGCTGCACAGCCCCTCCCACATTGTAACATAGGCTCTGGAGCCCCTCCCACACTCTCACAGGCTCTGGAGCCCCTCCCACACTCTCACAGGCTCTGAAGCTCCTCCCACATTCTAGCGCAGGCTCTGAAGCCCCTCCCACACTCTCACAGGCTTCGAAGCACCTCCCACATTCTAGCTCAGGCTCTGAAGCCCCTCCCACACTCTCACAGGCTCTGAAGCCCCTCCCGCATTCTAGCTCAGGCTCTGAAGCCCCTCCCACACTCTCACAGGCTCTGAAGCCCCTCCCACACTCTCACAGGCTCTGAAGCTCCTCCCACATTCTAGCTCAGGCTCTGAAGCCCCTCCCACACTCTCACAGGCTCTGAAGCTCCTCCCACATTCTAGCTCAGGCTCTGAAGCCCCTCCCACACTCTTACAGGCTCTGTAGCCCCTCCCACATTCTAACACAGTTTCTGAAGCCTCACATGTAGGCATTAGGCTGTGATCATACTTACACCAGGTTTACTTGTGGTTTACTCAGAGGCAGCTGACAGTGTGTGTGTGTTCCTCAGGAGTATGGGGTATCACCGTACTGCGCCCCTGTGCTAAAGACGTCTGGTCCTGCTGGCTGACCCCTAAACCTAGTGATGACATCATTCCCACCAACCTCAGGTCCAGGAGATGGGACACGTTCCCCGCCAGAGAGGTGAGCCCAAAGAGAGCCAAAACGCTCCGGTTATGCCCCGCCTCTGTCCGACAGGGGGGGGCGGGGGGGGGGGGGGGTTTGGGGGGAGATTGTTGAGATAGTTAATCAGTCTGAGAAGTCAGTTGCGCTCCATCCTGGCTCTGAGCCTTAGCGTTAGCGCGCTAAGAGCCACGGGGGGCGGGCGATCTCCAGCTCTTCTTCTGTGGTTTCAGAGGAGAACCCCGGGTCCCCCGTTCGGCTCCACCCTGGGGAGGGGCCTCTACCTGAAGGACCGGCCCGCACCCCGCCCACCTGCGCCCCTGCTCACCTGCCCCGAGGTGCTGGAGGTTCGACAGCTCATCCAGTACCAGCCAATCAGCAGCCGGCTACGCAGGAGGCTGGAGGGGCGACTACAGGTCTGTAAAAACCGCCATTACAGTCTGTGGTCATGTGACCTTATGGCCTCTGCACACGCCCAGTCTGTCAACAGGTCATGTGAGCCACTTCAGATCTGTCCTCTCAATTCTGCATAGCTACATTACGACACCCTGACTGTGTTTATTACACACATTATTACTATTTTATTATATTACACACATACACAGTAATACAGCCCTGTGTTATCACACAGTAATACAGCTGTTTTATCACACGACTGATGTACTCGCAGAAGTACCTGGAGCACCTGCTGGAGAGGGAGCTCCTGTGGGAGGAGGCGCAGCTAAAGGAGCCGCGTACAGAGGAGGAGAAAGTCCACGCCACCGACCTGCTGCAGCTGGTCCTGGTGAGAGAGCTTGTAGAATCAGCCTCAGGGTAGCTGTGGGTGGTGTGGAATCAGGCTCAGAGTAGCTGTGGATGGTGTGGAATCAGGCTCAGAGTAGGTGTGGGTGGTGTATAATCAGGCTCAAAGTCGGTGTGGATGGTGTATAATCAGGCTCAGAGTAGCTGTGAGTGGTGTGTAATCAGGCTCAGAGTAGCTGTGGGTGGTGTGTAATCAGGCTCAGAGCAGGTGTGGGTGGTGTGTAATCATGCTCAGAGTAGCTGTGGGTGGTTTGTAATCATGCTCAGAGTAGGTGTGGGTGGTGTGGAATCAGGCTCAGAGTAGCTGTGGGTGGTGTGTAATCAGGCTCAGAGTAGCTGTGGGTGGTGTGTAATCAGGCTCAGAGTAGCTGTGGGTGGTGTGTAATCAGGCTCAGAGTAGCTGTGGGTGGTGTGGAATCAGGCTCAGAGAGTGAGGGGTGTGGAATCAGAGCTTCTCTTTGTTCAGTCTCTTCCAGACTCTGAGAGCCCAGCTGACACCATGCAGAGGAGACTGAGCACAGGTGAGCTGTGATGCTTTGCTCTTTAACACAGTTAAAGCTCCCTGTGATGCTAATATGATTGCTGTGTGGGTGTTAGGGTGCGTTTTGTTTATCTGTGGATATTTGTTTTTAATATAACTGTGTAATATAACCGTGTGTGTGTGTGCGCGTGTCTGTGTCTGCGTGTGTGTCTGTGTGCATGTGTCTGTGTGCATGTGTCTGTGTGTGTGTGTGTGTGTGTGTGTGTGTGTGTTCAGTGGATGTGGCCTCCCTGTACACACAGAGCATCTCCTCAGTGCTGCAGGAAGACACTGTCGCTCATTTAAAGGGACCTGAGGTGGAGCCCACAGACAGGTGAGTTTGAGGTGCAGCTCACAGACAGGTGAGTTTGCGGCAGAGCTCACAGACAGGTGAGTTTGAGGTGCAGCTCACAGACAGGTGAGTTTGAGGTGCCGCTCACAGACAGGTGAGTTTGAGGTGCAGCTCACAGACAGGTGAGTTTGAGGTGCAGCTCACAGACAGGTGAGTTTGAGGTGGAGCTCACAGACAGGTGAGTTTGAGGTGCAGCTCACAGACAGGTGCGTTTGAGGTGCAGCTCAGAGACAGGTGAGTTTGAGGCTCTCGTACCTGTGAGTTATACAGCGTGTTCACAGCAGCACACAGAACTGCATCTCTCTCTCCCACAGCTGCAGTGGAGAGCAAGAGGAGTCGCTCTGGGCGAGCAGGATAGAGCAGCACAGGTAACTTCACCTGCAGCCGTCATTCCCATAACATTACAGGACAGATAACTTCAGTCTTCACACCTGTCATCAGCCTAACATTACAGTACAGGTGAGGGCAGCCTCTACACCTTTACCATTAAAGTGTAGGTACCTGCTGCCTGTCCGTACAGTAACACACAGCACTGGGACACAGGTGTGTGTGTGTGGGACACAGGTGTGCAGTCAAGGGTGTCGCTGCTGATTTCCGTCCCGGTACAGGCAGGAGCTGCGGGAGGTGGAGGAGTGCCGCTGGGCCCTGAGGAACCGCGTCATCCCCCCGTACTTCAGCTCTGACATCTACAGGGCCTTCGCCCCCGCAGAGCAGGCAGGTACCGTCGCTATGGAAACCGCGGGAAGGGCCACGCCCCGGGAGCATCACCTGCCACAGCACTGAGAAAACACTGCAGTCACAGTTACAACTGGAGAACAGTCACAAATAGAAAACAGCCAGAACTACAGAACAGTCACAACTAGAGAACAGTCACAAATGCAGTAACAGTTACAACTAGAGAACAGCCACAACTGGAGCACTTGTTATATGTGACTTAATAGATGTGCTGAACTTCTTGTGTTTGTGGGTATCCCTGAGATGGGGTATCTGTTATTATGTCCATATTTTTCATTTAATTGTATTGACAGTAGAGAGACATGTTTATTCTGATTGGCTGCAGCTCTTTGAGTGACAGGCGGATCTGACCTCCCTCTCTCGCACTGTAAGGTCCCTGACATGAAATCCTTGTCAATGGAGCTTCCGCCGTTTCCCAGACAACGAGAGAACACTGAAATTCAGGAATTCCACCGAGATGCTCCAGACCCAGCCAGTAACCACCCCCAGATATTACACACACGTGCTACTCCACTATCATTCACTGTGATGATTCACCGTTGGGTTTTCTGTTAGTTTTATTGCAGTTCGTGGAACGTACCACACATGCAAGCAATATTCTGCACTTGAGTTTCATGTTTTTTTGTGATGAATCATTGATCGTCTTTGCAGAACCTCTGTAGTCATCCATGTCACTCCAGAGAGAGTCAAAATAGTCCTAATGTGCCAAAAAAGGAGATTTTGAAAATGTGAAACTTTATCCAAACGTGAGCATGGACAAGCAGCAGCCGGATGAACCCCGACTCTGTTTGGGGTCTGTGTCCCGTAGGCCGGAGGCCCTCGAACCCCACCCCCTCTCACGCTGCAGGAGGCGAGGCCCCCTCTCAGGAGAGACCCACTAACCCCACCCCCCAGGCTGCGGCCCCACCCCGCCCCCCCTCCGCCTCAGGTAAGACACAAGGTGTTCTGCGTCTTTACCTGTATCTGAAGTCCACTACAGCCCGGAGCAAACGGTGTCTCCTTGCTAATGGCTGTGAAATGCACAGAGCTGTCCTGACACCAGTTATCCCTCCCATCTGGGATTCGCACACTGCTTAAGACAAAGTCTTAATCACATATATGCTGTTTTATTCTGCTAATCCAGGTTCAGTGGTTAGCAGGAGTGTCAATATCATGCCACTCACACACACACACACACACACACACTCTCACACACTCACTCGCACACGCACGCACATACCCACTCTCACACACTCACTCACACACACACACACACACTCTCACACACTCACTCTCACACACACACACATACCCACTCTCACACACTCGCTCACACACACACACACACATACCCACTCTCACACACTCGCTCACACACACACTCTCACACACTCACTCACACACACACACATGCACACACATATCCACTCTCACACACTCGCTCACACACACACACACACACACATGCATACTCACATTACTCATAGCAGATTAAGTCTTCTTGCTGCTCTGTGAGGGAATATCTCTGGCCTCCTCTTAGGGAACAGTCACACACTGCGCCCCCAAACAGAACAGGACCAGACCCCAGTGGCTCCGGGACCCCGGCACCCCATTCTGGATCACAGTCCCCAGGAGCGCATGTGTGAGTGTGTGTGTGTGTGTGTGTGTGTAGCGATGGTGTCTCTCTGTCCTCCCCTAGAGTTACATGGCCTGTTCCGCAGTTCAGTGATGGTGTGCCACCCTGTGCCCCCCTGTGCCCTCTGTATCCCCCTGTATCCCCCTATGCCCCCCTGTGCCCTCTGTACCCCTCTGTGCCCCTCTGTGCCCCTCTGTGCCCTCTGTGCCCCCCATGCCCTCTGTGCCCTCTGTGCCCCCCATGCCCTCTGTGCCCTCTGTGCCCCCCATGCCCCCTGTGCCCCCGTGCCCTCTGTGCCCTCTGTGCCACCCTGTGCTCCTCTGTACCCCCCTGTGCCCCTCTGTGCCCCTCTGTACCCATCTGTGCCCCTCTGTACCCATCTGTGCCCTGTGCCCCAGGTGTGCCAGTGTGTGGACCCTCCAGCCAGACAGAGGGGCATTCAGGACGCACTGCAGGCGGGCACAGGACGTGGGCGCTGGACGTGGCAGGAAACCCGCGCAAGGAGAGGGTCAGACTTCCCTCCGCCATCCTGAGCACCAAGCCCAGCAGCCGACCCAATCAGAGGGTACGGCTCGCTGCTGAAGCCACACCCACACACAAAGCTCAACACGCTTAACTTACCGCTCAACACGCTTACCCTACAGCAATAGTGTTACAGTTTATAGTCCTAAAACATGGAAGTGAGTTTGCATTTTTGATCCATGGGTTCCAATGCTTTTTCCCCATAAGGATTTGGTTTTCTGTGGTCTGTGGTTAAGAGGGTTTCATGTTTTCTATGAGATAAATTACACCCATTAATATCCCAACTGTGAATTTATGTGCTTTAAAGAAATACGTTGTTAGCAAGTTGCTATATTGAAACTACAACAATGGTCGCATTCTGGCAAACACCACTCTAGTTTCCATACTAGCCCGACAGCACACGACAACCATAGTAGTTTGAATAGCAACTTGTTAGCAACTTACTTCTTTAAAGCACATAATGGCTTATGCTAACCACAGACCTTATTTTCTGCAGAAAACGAAATCCCTATGGGGAAAAGCATTAGAAATCTGCAGAGGGAACCCATGGCGGAAGAAACGTTCGGGTTGTGCTGTAATGATAATATTTCTGTGGGTGAGATGTCTCCTCTCTGTGCTGTAATGATAATATTTCTGAGGGTGAGATGTCTCCTCTCTGTGCTGTAATGATAATATTTCTGAGGGTGAAATGTCCCCTCTCTGTGCTGTAATGATAATATTTCTGAGGGTGAAATGTCTCCCCTCTGTGCTGTAATGATAATATTTCTGTGGGTGAGATGTCTCCTCTCTGTGCTGTAATGATAATATTTCTGTGGGTGAGATGTCTCCTCTCTGTGCTGTAATGATAATATTTCTGAGGGTGAGATGTCTCCTCTCTGTGCTGTAATGATAATATTTCTGAGGGTGAGATGTCTCCTCTCTGTGCTGTAATGATAATATTTCTGAGGGTGAGATGTCTCCTCTCCTTGCAGTTCCTTTCTGTGGAGGAGTCGGTCCGGAGGAAGGTGCGGACTGTGTCTGTGTTGGGGTCTCAGCTGAATGGGCATCTACCGACCCCCCCTCGGGGTTTCCAGCTGCTGCCAGCTGAGGTGGATTTTGGGGTGCTGAGGGAGGGGTACACCTACTCTGTCACGGTGATGATGAAGAACGTGGGGGTGGACTCCTGCAGGTGAGAGGCTATAAGCTGCTGGAGCAGAGACTCTTTGTGTGTTCAGTGCCTTAGTGGGTTCAGTACAAGTAAGTATGTTCAGTTTGTGATCGGTTTGCTCAGTGCATATTGAGTCTGTTCAGTGTGTTCAGTGCATTAGTGTGTGGAGTGTGTTGAGTGCATTTGTGTGTGGACTGTGTTGAGTGTGTTGAGTGCATTAGTGTGTGGAGTGTGTTGAGTGCATTTGTGTGTGGACTGTGTTCACTGTGTTGAGTGCATTAATGTGTTGAGTGTGTTCAGTTTGTTGAGTGCGTTAGTGTGTTCAGTGTGTTGGGTATGTTAGCGTGTTCAGTGCATTAGTGTCTTCAGTGCGTTAGTGTGTTGAGTGTGTTCAGTTTGTTGAATGTGTTAGTGTGTTCAGTTTGTTGAGTGCGTTATTGTGTTCAGTGTGTTCAGTGCATTAGTGTGTTGAGTGTGTTCAGTTTGTTGAGTGTGTTAGTGTGTTCAGTTTGTTGAGCGCGTTATTGTATTCAGTGTGTTCAGTGCATTAGTGTGTTGAGTGTGTTCAGTTTGTTGAGTGCGTTATTGTGTTCAGTGTGTTCAGTGCATTAGTGTGTTGAGTGTGTTGAGTGTGTTAGTGTGTTCAGTTTGTTGAGTGCGTTATTGTGTTCAGTGTGTTCAGTGCATTAGTGTGTTGAGTGTGTTCAGTTTGTTGAGTGCGTTATTGTGTTCAGTGTGTTCAGTGCATTAGTGTGTTGAGCCTGTTCTCTGGGTTCCGTTTCTCCATCCCTGTTCTGCAGGTTCAGCGTAAAGCAGCCGCCTCCTGCCACTGGACTGAAGGTCATATACACCCCGGGGCCTGTGAGTACTCCTACCTCTCCTACTCTCTGAGTAATAATACTCCAGTGAGTACTCCTACCTCTCCTACTCTGAGTAATAATACTCCAGTGAGTACTCCTACCTCTCCTACTCTCTGAGTAATAATACTCCAGTGAGTACTCCTACCTCTTCTACTCTCTGAGTAATAATACTCCAGTGAGTACTCCTACCTCTCCTACTCTCTGAGTAATAATACTCCAGTGAGTACTCCTACCTCTCCTACTCTCTGAGTAATAATACTCCAGTGAGTACTCCTACCTCTCCTACTCTCTGAGTAATAATACTCCAGTGAGTACTCCTACCTCTCCTACTCTCTGAGTAATAATACTCCAGTGAGTACTCCTACCTCTCCTACTCTCTGAGTAATAATACTCCAGTGAGTACTCCTACCTCTCCTACTCTCTGAGTAATAATACTCCAGTGAGTACTCCTACCTCTCCTACTTTCTGAGTAATTACATTACATTACATTTATTTGGAGTAATAATACTTGTGTGAATACTCCTACCTCTCTGAGTTGTCCAAAGCACATACAATGTCTGGAGCGCACTTTTGTTGTTCATCTGTGGCTGCAGGTGGCTGCAGGGATGAAGGCTGACCTGCAGGTGGAGCTGTTTGCCATGGCCACCGGGCTGCACGACCCTGAGGAAGAGGGAGCAGTCTCATATTACATCCAGATCCACACAGAGACCGAAATTCTTTACTTGCCTGTGTCTGCAAATATCCTCTCCTGCTAAGAGCCATTAGGGGGGACAGTGCTTTTCATTAGGGGGGTGTGTTTTGTGTTTGTCAATAGGGGGCAGTAGTGAGCAGTAATATTGGGGCATGTTTTTCAGTAGGGGGCAGTAGTGAGCAGCAGTATTGGGGCATGTTTTTCAGTAGGGGCAGTAGTGAGCAGCAGTATTGGGGTGTGTTTGTCTGTAGGGGGCAGTAGTGAGCAGCAGTATTGGGGTATGTTTGTCAGTGGGGGGGCAGTAGCGAGCAGCAGTATTGGGGTATGTTTGTCAGTAGGGGGCAGTAGTGAGCAGCAGTATTGGGGTGTGTTTTTCAGTAGGGGGCAGTAGTGAGCAGCAGTATTGGGGTGTGTTTTTCAGTAGGGGGCAGTAGTGAGCAGCAGTATTGGGGTGTGTTTGTCAGTAGGGGGCAGTAGTGAGCAGTAATATTGGGGCATGTTTTTCAGTAGGGGGCAGTAGTGAGCAGCAGTATTGGGGTGTGTTTGTCAGTAGGGGGCAGTAGTGAGCAGCAGTATTGGGGTGTGTTTGTCAGTGGGGGGCAGTAGCGAGCAGCAGTATTGGGGTATGTTTGTCAGTAGGGGGCAGTAGTGAGCAGTAGTATTAGGTTGTATTTTGGCAGCAGTAGGGGCAGGTGGAAAGGTTTTTTATGTTGTTTGCCAGGATGCGATTGATCCTTAACCCTAAACCTTACCTGTCCTTCCGGGAGACCTGTATGACAGCAGGGCCCCAGTGGGCGGGGCCAAGGTTCAGGTGGGCGGGGCAAAGGTGCGGCTGGTCTCCACCACACCCTCAGTGCAGCGAGGGGTTGTGCGACCTCACAGACGGCCCAGTCCTTCAGGTCAGTCCCGCCTGCCGAGTATTCTGATTGGCTGCTGCCAGTCCTGCCTGCTGTGCATTCTGATTGGGTGCTGCCAGTCCTGCCTGCTGTGCATTCTGATTGGGTGCTGCCAGTCCTGCCTGCTGTGCATTCTGATTGGGTGCTGCCAGTGCTATGCTGTTGACAGTCATTTTGAGAACAGCACATTCAGTGTAGCTGTGTGGTATATTGTTTGGTTATTTATAGGAAAACAGATTGATCCAGAGTGATGTTGCTACTTCAGCTGGCATTAGATATGTGTACACCAGAATAGTTGATGAAACAAGCTAAATTTTTGTTAAATTCTTCTCATAAATTCTTGAAATACTAATATTTTAAAACGTTTAAAAAAATTAAAGTACTGTCTGGAGATGGACATCCAAAGTAGACAAAAATAAAAATAGACAAAAATAATTTATAGATGTAATATATTGTTGTTTTGTTCTGACTTTCAGATGAAGAACTCCCCTGATACACACACACACACACACTCTTTTGCTCCAGAAGATTATCTAAACCAAGATGACACTTTAAACAGTGTACAAAACTGTAACTGCATTGTGAAAATAAAGCAGTGTATAATAAAAAATGTGTGACCACTGTCATTACTTTCTTTACTCATTGGGTTGTATCGCGTTGTCATCTGATATTGTTACAGAGTCTTGGTGGCTATTAAACTGAAAAAATTAGGCCTATGTGTTTTTTTAGGTGTAAGTATCAATGCAATTGTCCAAATTATGCAAAGACTGACTGCATTAGTACTTAATAAATGTATGTAGTACCAGAGCAAATGCATATACAGCATGTATGACGTAGCCTATATCGTATATTCGGAACAAGCGTTACGAATAAAATATATTCTAATTTAACTCGGGAAATTCTAGTTGACACAAATTCCAGTCGTCATCAGCAAAGAAAAAAACTACAGTTCCCAAAAATAAAGAGAGTGGATTTCCGGGTCCATACGTGGCTCTGCCCCGCCCCTTCCTATGACAACAAGAATAACATGGCTTCTAGTGTGGTATCAGGGAAGTATTCTCTCCACAACGAACAGTTTCCTAAAAGTTTACAGCAGGGCTTCCAGGAGCTCAGGGAATCCATGTGCCTTTGCGACATCCAGCTAGTCGCGGAAAACAGGAGGTTTTGGGCGCACAGGTCGGTGCTCGCCGCGGCTAGCCCCTACTTCAGGGTGATGTTCAGCAGCGATATGCGGGAGAGGACCATGGAGTCTGTGGAGCTGAAGGCGATCCCGGCTACGGGTCTGAAGTGTGCGCTGGACTTCATATACACCTCCCTGCTGCGCGCGGACTTTGACAGCATAGAGGACGTCCTGCTGGCGTCCACGCACCTGCAGGTCACGGACCTGACGGACTGCTGCGCCCAGATGCTTAAGGAATGGCTCCGTGTGGACAACGTTTTCGAAACCCTGTCTCTCTCTGAAAGATACAACCTCCCAGCATTAAACTCCCACTGTTTAGCCTTCATTTCGCAGAATCTGCATGCGGTTCTGAAGACGCGCGAAAGTTCGCTGCTACAAGTTGACTGGGAGTGCTTCTCTGGCGTGCTGAAGAGAGACGACGTCAGCCCGCTGGTCTGCGAGACTGACATCCTGGACCTCGCAATGAAATGGCTAAATTACGATTTGGGAAACCGGGAGCCTTGGTTGGAACAGCTTGTGAGGGAGATTCGGCTCGGTCTGATCTTCCCCTCGGACGTGGACTACGATTCGGAGGGCGAGCTGTGCTCCTCCGCGCGGCTGCTGAGGGAGGCGGTCCCGGAGGGCGGCGCGTACCTCCGCATGCTGTGCCGAGGGGATGCGCGCTTCCAGGCCGACGGCGCGTTCCACAACTGGTTTAAGATCAGGTCCACGCGCAAGGGCGTACTGGCCACCTGCGGGAAAACCACCGGAAGTCTGGAATGCGGGGAGATCATGGTGGGTATAATTATGACCCGAAACAAACTTGCGCGTTCGCGTTCGGTGTTTACATCCCACAAAGTAAGAAGCGATTAAATAACGAGCGAGTCTTCTATTTAACTGAAAAGTAATTTGTGTGATTTCTGCAGGTTTTGACGGGAAAGTGTATGGATTCGTGGGAAACGATTAGTCGCAGGAAAGCGATGTACAACCACTGCACTGTGGTGCTGGACGATTTCCTGTATCTCATAGGTAAGGGAATTACTGCTAACCTGTCTTACTTGTAGCTTGCATTAAAAAATGTTGTTTTGGTGGTAGCTTCGTTCACTTACGGTGTTAACCAGCAAGGTATTGTGTTGTATTACTGTTGTCTCAGTTGTGTCCCAGTCTAACAGTCTAATTATGAGAGTGAGAGAGAGAGAGTAGGGAGAGAGTTTCGGGTTATGGCCCTTGGTAAGATGGGTAGTGTGTTCCTCCGGGCACTGAAACCATGCCCACCCGTGCAGTCGTGCCCCTGTAGTGATGTGCTGTTGTCGTGCTCCTGTAGTGATGTGCTGTTGTAGTGCCCCTGTAGTGATGTGCTGTTGTAGTGCTCCTGTAGTGATATGCTGTTGTCGTGTCGCTGTAGTGATGTGCTGTTGTAGTGCTCCTGTAGTGATGTGCTGTGGTAGTGCTCCTGTAGTGATGTGCTGTTGTAGTGCTCCTGTAGTGACGTGCTGTTGTAGTGCAGTCGTGTCGTGCTCCTGTAGTGATGTGCTGTTGTAGTGCTCCTGTAGTGATGTGCTGTTGTAGTGCCCCTGTAGTGATGTGCTGTTGTAGTGCTGTTGTAGTGATGTGCTGTTGTAGTGCCCCTGTAGTGATGTGCTATTGTAGTGCTCCTGTAGTGATGTGCTGTTGTAGTGCTCCTGTAGTGATATGCTGTTGTCGTGTCGCTGTAGTGATGTGCTGTTGTAGTGCTCCTGTAGTGATGTGCTGTGGTAGTGCTCCTGTAGTGACGTGCTGTTGTAGTGCAGTCGTGTCGTGCTCCTGTAGTGATGTGCTGTTGTAGTGCCCCTGTAGTGATGTGCTGTTGTAGTGCTGTTGTAGTGATGTGCTGTTGTAGTGCCCCTGTAGTGATGTGCTATTGTAGTGTCGCTGTAGTGATGTGCTGTTGTTGTGCTCTGAGGGGGACAGAACTCTTGGTTCAGCGATCACCACGAGGAGGAGGCCGTGGCGTCGGTGTGGCGGTTCGACCCCCGCTTCCGCCGATGGACCGAGCTGGCAGACATGAACGTGAGTCTGCTATCCCAGCATGCACCAGTGCACACACACACACACACACACACACACAGGTCTCTATCCCAGCATGGACCAGTGCACACACAGGTCTTTATCCCAGCATGCACCAGTGCACATACACACATGCCTCTATCCCAGCATGCACCAGTGCACACACACAGGCCTCTATCCCAGTCAGGCGTGTGGGTGTGTGGAGCTGTGTTTGGGGACTGAGGGTGTGTCCCGTTGTGACTCGCTGTGATTTTGGGTGTTGCCAGGTGCGGCGTCGACGGTTCCACTGCAGTGCGCTGGGAGGCGGGATCTATGCAGTGGGGGGGCGGGGCGAGGGGGGCCTGTTGTTCTCTGCTGAGCGCTACAACCCCGCCCAGGACACCTGGACGCACATCCGCGCCCTGCCCCGCCCCCTGTCCAGCCACGCAGGGGCTGTGTACCAGGACCAGCTCTACATCTGCGGTAAGGCCCTATCCCAGCACGCACCAGTGCACACACAGGCCTGCTATCCCAGCATGCACCAGTGCACACACAGTCTTCTATCCCAGCATGCACCAGTGCACACGTACAGGCTTCTATCCCAGCATGCACCAGTTCAACATATATTCAGCCCTTGTGCTTGCGCGCTCTGTCCACCAGGGGGCTCCTCGGGAGAGGTGTTCTCGGATGCGCTGTTCCGCTACAGTCCGGACCGGGACGAGTGGACCAGCCTGGCGCCGCTTCACCACGCCCGAGGGTTCCACAGCATGACGGCCGTGGGAGACCGGATCTTCGTCATCGGTGAGCGGTTGCTTCTGTCTGGCCTCTGTATGTGTGGTGATGTCATCAGTCCTTTAATCAACCAGATGAGGCCATTCTGCCTTGTTCATTTAAAGACGGAGGTGTTCTTTTATTGGTTCTGTTTGGTATAAATTTTGTTGTTAGAAAAAAATACCAGATCAGAATCCACATTCTAATGTAAATGGCTGGAGTTGAGACAGCATACATTTTCAGACACTTGCCTTCAATCTTTTAGAAAAAACGTATATTACTATAATGATGGTTGTAAAATTGACCCATTGGGCCAAACTGTGCTTGGCCAAACTGAGCTGGGCTAAACTGTGCTGGGGAAAGCTCTTAAGGTGTTTCAGGTGGGGGGGGGGGGGGGGGGGGGGGGGTTGTGGGTGCGACTGTCCTGGTCCTGTTTTAAGGAGGGGGTGTGGTTTCTGTGCTTCTCCTCCTGTGCAGGCGGGGTGGTGATTGGGGGCGGTGGGGGGAGGGGGGGCCGGTCCTACTCTGACCTGCTGGTGACGGAGTGCTACTCCCCCCGTGCGGACCAGTGGACCGAGCTGCGCCCCCTGCCTGCAGGCCACAGCCAGCACGGGGCCTCGGCCGTGGGCCATACCATCTACGTCCTGGGGGGGTTCTCCTGGACCGCCGAGGGCTTCCTCAGCACCGTGCACCTGTACGACACCGGGACCGACACCTGGGACACCGGCCCCGCCCTGCCCCGCCCGCTGGTGGGCCTCTCCAGCGCCACGCTCACCATCCCGCAGGGGCTCTGTCGGGCGCACGATGATGATGTCACCACCGAGCCCGGGGAGTGATGGACCCCAGGGGCCGCTCTTCTGCAATACCAAAGTACAGCCACAGGGGGGCGCTGTGTGTGCATGCGTGTGGGGGCCGGTGGGGAGGGGGTCCTGCCGTGGTGCTGTGGTCCCTGTGGTTCTGCTCGGCAAGCACAGGTTCGAGGAGCATCAGGGATTGTGGAGCTCATTGTTCCTGTCTGAATCTCACCTGCTTGTTCATACCTGTGCTGTTCAAACCTGCAGATGCACATTTGCATATTCCCACCCAGATAATCCCCCTGCGATCTGTAACTGGCCTCTACTATCCCTCCACACTGAGGGATCAACTGGAGGAACCCAGTATTTGCTGCCCATTGTTCTCAATGCTGTGTGTTCACAGAGTAAAACAGCATGTGGATGGGCTCCCATAATGAGCTCAGCTAGCTGGGATGGACCATCCAGTTATTATAACAGTCTGTGCAGCTGTGATCAGGGAAGCATGATGAAAAGTTTGTCTGAGATCCTAGCCCATTAGTGCTGCATGTGTCCTGCTGATCCTAGATCAGTTTGGGATGAGGGAATCGGGCATGAGGGAGCTGTTTGATCATCACTTCCTTCATGTGCCTGACATCACTTCCTTCATGTGCCCAACATCACTTCCTTCATGTGCCTGACATCACTTCCTTCTTGTGCCCGACATCACTTCCTTCATGTGCCCACATCACTTCCTTCATGTGCCCACATCACTTCTTTCATGTGCCCACATCACTTCCTTCATGTGCCCACATCACTTCCTTCATGTGCCCCACATGACATCACTTCCTTCATGTGCCCACATCACTTCCTTCATGTGCCCACATCACTTCCTTCATGTGCCCACATCACTTCTTTCATGTGCCCACATCACTTCCTTCATGTGACAGAGTGCTTGCTGAGCCTGGCAGGGATTCACTCTTTCAGATCCTTTCATTCACCACCACTGCTCCCTTTGCCTGATAGTGTTGCTACGGTGACCTGGTGGCACAGGTGTGTTCAGGTCTCCCTGCCCTGTGGCAGATGTGCTTTTTGCAGGTGAAATTAAGTTACGGGTGTCTGACAGAAAGTGTGTGTTTACGGACTCCTACACTCAGGCTGTACTGAGATCTGCACCCCGTGTGTGAGCTACTTTAAAATGCTAAGAAATACACACGCGTGTGTAAATTACACTGAAGTGAGAGATCACAACGAGTTCATGCACTACACTACAGCTGAAATTCACTTATCCAGGTACTGTAGCACTGAACAGCATTTAAATGTGAATGTTTTACTACAGGGAACTACACACACTGAAATTCTGTTTGAAAGAAAAATTTATCAAGCCTGTCAGTTTATGAACTGTCTACCGATTGTCATCATAGTGCACAGATTGCAACTCCACCCTTTAAATAATAAATTATGTTGTTCAGAAGATTGTAAATTATTGGCCTAAATCACCTTTGCTATGACACCTTTCTTTTGTTTTGTATTTGGCAAGACAGTGTATGACTCAAATAAAGCGCATCTTTAAAACATATATATCTGTGTGAATTAACCCAACTCCTGCAGTGAAACATTTATAGTCCAGCTGCACGGGAGCATGTGGAAGCTCACGACTCCAGACGAGTGGTTTAAGAAAAGATCAATAACGGAATATTCTAGATTAATATTATAATATTAAAACCACAGAATCTGCAGTGTTGCATTCTCAGGCCACAGTAATGCCTCAGAGGCCATGGTAGTTGGGATTCAAACCCGTGATCCTAACTAACTAATAACCCTCAGCTAAATATTTGCCTATTTTTGGAATGAGGCACCAGATGACGTTACTAATGTGCTTTATTTCCGTTTACGAAAACTTGAAATCTAAGGGACAATGCCACTGTCCAGAAAAACTGAAGTGCTGTAATCAGAATGGGGATTATTATTAATGAAGATGAATTATGAACAGCTGTATAATTTTTTGTAAAAATGGGGACTTCCTGTGACTGGCTGAGCCCGATCAAGCTTGCCCCCCCCCATTCCAACTGGCATGCATTAGGAAAAACATTCCCCCATTTCATCACCCCCCACCCAACCCCAGGTCCCGCCCAAACCGTGCCCTACAGCCATGGGATGAACTATCACTGGAAATCACAGTTGCGTTACATAGTGATGTAAGTAGTGATGTAAAAAATGCCTATAATGTAATGTAATGTAATTCACGACACACAAATGATGCTTATCTACGGATGGCTGAATGTATCCCGTTCCTGACAACTGACCGCTGTATTAAAAGCTTACAGCGCACCGTTGGCTTTCAGCATGTGAATGTGAATGTGCTGAAGTGGTGATGAATGGTTATTATGTCATGCAAATGATGATGGATGGACTTCCTGTGACTTTATCTGCACGTCCCTCCACTGTGGCGATCACACACACACACACACATACGCACATATTCACACACGCGCATGCACTCACACAGCCATGCACTCATGTACACACACTCACACTCACACGCACACACACTCACACACCCACACACCCACATACACACGCACACACACTCATACTCACACACACACACACACACACACACCCACACGCACACACACACACACACACACATACACTCACACACACATACACTCACACACACACGCACACATACACGCACACACACACACACTCACAAGGCTAGTGTTGTCTGCCTAGCTTCAAATGGCAGATCCTCTCATTACTTAGTGAAAATAACTTTGCCACACTGTCTCAGCAGCTAAGGAGCAGAACCACAGTGTTCCTCAGGATTTAAAGGTACAGTTCATGGGCTATTTGGGAAGCTGCATAGATAAATGGACGTGTTGATGGCGTTTACCTTAGATTTCTGGGAAACTTTTATGAGCCAAAATTTTTTAGCTTAGCAAGTAACTTAAACTTTAGTAATCCAATATCTTTATTATGTTAAATTTTCTTTGTTCGGAGTTACTCAGCGGGAAAAAATGTACTGTGCTTCTCTGTTTTGAATAATTGGGTGAAATATTTGCCTTATATCATTTTCTGTGAGTTTGGAAACCAGCATGCTAAAAAAAAAGTCTTTTAATCACAACAGGAAGATATTTTTTATTTCCCTAAGTTACTGCAGAAGGCCTTGAACTCCACTGGTACGCTATAAAATCCGAGCTGTCTGCTCCGATATGATTCTTCTTTTTGAAAAATTGGGTCTGTTTGAGTTGTACTAGGCTGTAAAATGGAAACATGTTCCATTACTTACTCTTTTCTGATTCCTTAAACTCTGTTTCCCTGAATGAACCCAGAGCAGGTGGTAACATTTGTGTAAAGAAGATCCATTTAAGTTAGTCTTACTTAATTCAGATAAATTCTATTAATACATTTTGAATAAGTTTGGAGAAATGCTACATATGAGTGTAAAATACTTCTTAGTACCAATTCCATTCAGTTCATTGAATTTAAAACTATTAACTTTATTTACCCAAGTTACCTTAACAATAAATACTTGAGTTCCTTGTACGCAAATCAAAGCAAATAAACTTATTAAAAAAAGAGTTAATAAACTTAAATGGTTTCAGGCAATCGGTTTCCTCACACAGTTTGAGTTGAACTAACTCACCGGGTTTTACGGTGGGAATACTTCAGTAAAGCAGGAAATGCAGCCTGTTTCTCAGTGCCACACCCGGGGGTGGCAAGCATCGCTTTCAGCCAAATGTTTCTTAACATACAAACGCAAATACGCATTCAACAACACTACAGCAAACAAAAATTTTTGAGTGCGTCCACCTTAAAACTAATCTATTTTTGAAGCACATATTGCAGTATGAATTTTTATAATACTTCCTGTGATTAAGAAGAGACAGGATTTTGTGGTGGGGGTAAAATGAAAAGTTTTGAAGCAAGGAAAATGTTGTGTTGGGGGGAGGGGGGGTGCTGTATTTGCATTGTAATGGATGGACAAGCACCATTAAACACAAGGTTGTGATGTGTCCTTTAAGCTTGGAAACGCGAGCTTGGAGGCAGGCTGTTTGTATTGGCCCCCTCCCAGTCTCTGTGATTGCTCCATTTGTTCTTGACGCAACACATCTGGGGCACATCATTACTGCTGCTACCCCCCCCCCCCCCCGCATCACCACAGTACAGACAGATCTGTGTGTGGACCTCTTCTCTCTCACAGTACAGACAGGTCTGTGTGTGGAACTTTTCTCTCCTGTAGTACAGACAGGTCTGTACACCTTGACTCTGGGCTTTTTGAATTTCATACATTACAGATTTCCCTTCATTGAACAGTGTTAACAGTCAGGGAAATGACATGTTTTACAAAGTATTTTATTTGTTTAAAAAAGGCCCTCAAATCCACACATTCATCCACCTTTCACTTTGATGTTAATTTTTCTCTTATCCAGGGCTTGATTAGATTTGGAGTCTATAGTTCATCCACTTTTCTTTTGTACACGAGCATATATCTACCTAAAACCAAGGTTTGGTCTCCCAAGAGCGATATCACATTCAGTTTAGACGAAACAGGACTTCAGAAACAATATTCTATATCATGGCCAGTTCAGTACTGCCAAGATCATAATATCACCTCATTCATGTTACATAACCCCATTCATTGCAATAATGAATGTGGATAAAATGGGCTGTGTTCTCCTCTTAGTCACACAGAGAACAGGGAGGCGAGCAGAAACCCCATCCAAAGAACTGATTTATATTTGGGGGGAAATACTGAACCTGCAAAGACCAGCGTCTCTGATATGACTGAATCCACAGCTGCGTTCTTATCTTTTCAAATGGAGACTGTTAGTGTGTTGCTATGTGCATCTTTTCACATTTTACATATGTGTCCGGATGCATGTGAGGTTGTGTCCGGATGCATGTGAGGTTGTGTCCGGATGCATGTGAGGTTATGTGTCTGGATGCATTTGAGGTTGTGTCCGGATGCGTGTGAGGTTATGTGTCCGGATGCATGTGAGGTTGTGTCCGGATGCATGTGAGGTTGTGTCCGGATGCATGTGAGGTTATGTGTCCGGATGCATGTGAGGTTGTGTCCGGATGCGTGTGAGGTTATGCGACCGGATGCGTGTGAGGTTGTGTCCGGATGCATGTGAGGTTATGTGTCCGGATGCGTGTGAGGTTGTGTTCGGATGCATGTGAGGTTATGTGTCCGGATGCGTGTGAGGTTGTGTCCGGATGCGTCTGAGGTTATGCGACCGGATGCATGTGAGGTTGTGTCCGGATGCATGTGTCCAGATGCGTGTGAGGTTATGTGTCCGATAAGCAGCACTCAAGTGCTTTCTGTCCCTGAGCAGACTCCAGTCCCTGACGCAGAATCACAGTTTTATTTACGCATCGCGTGAAGTTGGTGGAATTCCAGGGAATAAATAAGGCTTGAGAGAGAAATCTGCGGCTCATAAATCTCACTTCTCCCGTCCAGCAGCGAGCCCCGTTTTAGCATCGACACGCGGGACGTGTTCCGCACGAACGACACCCAAAAAACAGCGCTCTGACCAGGAAAGCGATGATGCTTCACGGCTGGTTCTCCCTGAAAGAGATCCTGTGTGTTTTTATTGGATGAGACCAACATTAAAACCATCACATCCATATTCACTACAGTTACAAACCATCACATTCATATTCACTACAGTGACAAACCATCACATCCATATTCACTGCAGTGACAAACCATCACATCCATATTCACTGCAGTGACAAACCATCACATCCATATTCACTATGGTTAAAAACCCTCACATCCATATTCAATATGATTAAAAACCCTCACATCCATATTCACTAGTGACAAACCATCACATCCATATTCACTACAGCTACAAACAATCACATCCAGGTGCCCTGTCTTCCTGATTAAGGGCTGTATTTCCCTGCTGCCAGTATAATTAGCTGAAGAGGAGCCATAGCCTGTAAAATAAATAAATAAGATCTCATCAGTGCATTCTGGGGTGCTGATGTCAGTTTGAAAACTAAAGTGAGCTGAGAGCAGAATTGAATGCATCTGTACAGTGGCCAATAGGAAAAAAGTATAATGTTGAATAAAATAAATGATTTGGCATGAGAATCAGCCCATGCTCAACCGAGCAGACAAAATAAAGTCTAATGCATGTCTGATCTGAAGAGAGAAAGAAAGAGGAGACCAAAGGAGAGGGCTGGATCTGTCTCAGGGCTCAATGTGTGTTTGTGCTCTCCAGACAAATTTTCTGTAATTATGTGACACTAAAAAATCTTCCATACTTTGTTACTTTCTAAAATCTAAAAACATAATTTTAACCATTTCAGCAGTCATGGCCAAAATAAATAACTTTTTACGGTGTACATCTTAGCCGTTAAAACCTAAATTTCACTCTTTTTTGAGGTCAAAGGCAAGTTACGTTTGTGCCTAGTTCTCATGGACACTGGAATGTAACAGATAAAGTTGCGAGCCTGTCCAGCTTCGTCTGTGGAATGAAGGATGAATCCGACAGAAAGTGTGTGTTAGTGTGTTAGTGTTAGATACTGTGAGACAGAAAGTGTGTGTTAGTTACTGTAAGACAGAAAGTGTGTGTTAGTGTGTAAGTGTTATATACTGTGAGACAGAAAGTGTGTGTTAGTGTGTTAGTGTTAGATACTGTGAGACAGAATGTGTGTGTTCACTACTGTTACAGAAAGTGCTATACACCAGTGCTAGCACGGCGCTGGTGAGAATGTGCTATACGCTAGCACGCGGTGGGAGAGAGTGTGCTATACGCTAGCACGGCGCTGGTGAGAATGTGCTATACGCTAGCACGCGGTGGGAGAGAGTGTGCTATACGCTAGCACGGCGCTGGTGAGAATGTGCTATACGCTAGCACGGCGCTGGTGAGAGTGTGCTATACGCTAGCACGGCGCTGGTGAGAATGTGCTATACGCTAGCACGGCGCTGGTGAGAGTGTGCTATACGCTAGCACGCGGTGGGAGAGAGTGTGCTATACGCTAGCACGCGGTGGGAGAGAGTGTGCTATACGCTAGCACGCGGTGGGAGAGAGTGTGCTATACGCCAGCACGCGGTGGGAGAGAGTGTGCTATACGCTAGCACGCGGTGGGAGAGAGTGTGCTATACGCTAGCACGCGGTGGGAGAGAGTGTGCTATACGCTAGCACGCGGTGGGAGAGAGTGTGCTATACGCTAGCACGCGGTGGGAGAGAGTGTGCTATACGCTAGCGCGCGGTGGGAGAGAGTGTGCTATACGCTAGCGCTAGCATGGCGCTGGTGAGAATGTGCTATACGCTAGCACGCGGTGGGAGAGAGTGTGCTATACGCTAGCACGCGGTGGGAGAGAGTGTGCTATACGCTAGCACGCGGTGGGAGAGAGTGTGCTATAGCACGCGGTGGGAGAGAGTGTGCTATACGCTAGCACGCGGTGGGAGAGAGTGTGCTATACGCTAGCACGCGGTGGGAGAGAGTGTGCTATACGCTAGCACGCGGTGGGAGAGAGATATGCTAGTGGCTAGCACGCGGTGGGAGAGAGTGTGCTATACGCTAGCACGCGGTGGGAGAGAGTGTGCTATACGCTAGCACGCGGTGGGAGAGAGTGTGCTATACGCTAGCACGCGGTGGGAGAGAGTGTGCTATACGCTAGCACGCGGTGGGAGAGCGTGTGCTATACGCTAGCACGCGGTGGGAGAGAGTGTGCTATACGCTAGCACGTGGTGGGAGAGCGTGTGCTATACGCTAGCACGCGGTGGGAGAGAGTGTGCTATACGCTAGCACGCGGTGGGAGAGAGTGTGCTATACGCTAGCGCTAGCACGCGGTGGGAGAGAATGTGCTATACGCTAGCATGGCGCAGGTGAGAATGTGTTATACGCTAGCACGCGGTGGGAGAGAGTGTGCTATATGCTAGCACGCGGTGGGAGAGAGTGTGCTATACGCTAGCGCTAGGAGGTGTTCCGGCATGTTAAACCTCAGGAATCCATCACCTCACTGTCTCAGGCCCTACGAGGCTCAGCAGCGGACTATTTCCTGTAAGGGGGTGACTGCAGGTTCAAGGGGGCAGGCAAACAGAAGTGCAGCGCAACATAAGCTAACACAAACACTCTTCCTCTCTGTCAGCAGGAAGGTCTGGTCTTCATTTTTGTGTAAAAGGCAATCAGATTTCACGCTTCTAAGAAAAACAGAAGAATTCCTTCCATTTTGTTATTTAAAGCTTGGCTGCATTAGTCATAATAATCCAGCGATCAGATGGGGACTCTACCCCAGTGCACCATGCTAACATCTGCCCTCTGCTACATCAGTCATTATAACAGCCATACTGAGAATGTTGGGAGGTGTGGAGAGGCTTTGTCTCCTCTGGGCTGCTCTGGGCTGTGTCTGCTCTGGGCTGCTCTGGGCTGTGTCTGCTGTGCTGTGTCTGCTCTGGACTGTGTCTCCTCTGGGCTGCCCTGGGCTGCTCTGTGCTGTGTCTGCTCTGCGCTGTGTCTGCTCTGGGCTGTGTCTGCTCTGCGCTGCCTGCTCAGGCTGTGTCTGCTCTGGGCTCCCTTCACTGGCTTCCAGTTTGTCAAAGAATATACTTTAAAGTGCTGCTACTTGTATACAAATCACTAAATGACTCAGGACCAAAATACATTTCTGAGATGCTTAAACATTATGAAGCAACCAGAACACTTAGATCTGCAGAGTCTGCCCACCTAATACTGCCAAGGGTCCAAACAAAAAATGGTGAAGCAGCTTTTAGTGTTTATGCAACACATAGATGGAACCAACTACCTTATACACTTAGAAATGCCTCTACTGTTCTGTCTTTTAAAGCCGGATTGAAAACTCTGCTCTTCTCAAGGGCCTTTGACTGAGCTCCACTATAACTGTATTGCACTTTATTTTTAATTTTCTGCCCTCTTGATCTTATCTTGTTGTTCATTCTACATGTGGGTTATTTTACATGTGTTATTTTATTTCTACCCTATTTTATCTTTGCACCATTTTTTAATCTATTTATACTGTCTAATTACTTTTTATCTTGCACTAATTTTTATCTACTTATGCTGTTTAATTATTTTTAATCGTCTTGTGGTCCACTGTTTATTAATGTAAAGCACATTGAACTGCATTCAATTGTATGAATTGTGCTATATAAATAAACTTGACTTGGCTTGCGCTGTGTCTGCTCTGGGCTGCTCTGGGCTGCTCTGTGGTGTCTGCTCTGGGCTGTGTGCTTTGGGCTGTGTCTGCTCTGGGCTGTGTGCTTTGGGCTGTGTTCGCTCTGGGCTGTCTGCTCTGGGCTGTCTGCTCTGGGCTGTGTCTGCTCTGGGCTGTGTGCTTTGGGCTGTGTTCGCTCTGGGCTGTCTGCTCTGGGCTGTGTTCGCTCTGGGCTGTGCGAGAAAGAGGAGAAACTGCACCCAACATAAGAGACCGAGGGGATCATCACAAAACAGTCATCATCATCAACATCCATCATCTCTGAACCACATAAACTACTCAAATCCACATCACCCCTAACCCCCGATCCACATTGAGCTTAATTATATTTATATTTATTTCTTTAGAGATTTAGAAAAACCGGGCCTGAGTTCATATCATCCATCCAATCTGTATAAATCTGTAGGGTGTCGAATAGTCACTGGCTCTCCTGTAGTACTGTGTGGGTCCTGTTGGGTGTTACAGTTTTTTTTGATTGCTAAGACACATTTAATGAAACAATTCCCCTTTTTCTCAGAACTATTAACACAATCCCAAAACTACACATCAATCAGCACAAACCTCAAACATCCATGTCAAACTCAAATTATCTTCTCAAAAACATATACTCTTCCATCAAAATTAAACTTTGCCTTCAAATGGCACACACAAGCCATCGAAAACACGGACAATGTAGATTACCCATAACACACCAGTGAGATAAATTCAAAGCACTACTGCAAAAACCTTTTATAGCAGTGTGTAAGAAGTTATTTTCTCCTGGTTATTCTACTTATTTTATGGTTTTCAGATTTTGATCTTTGCAATGTTACACTACTAACAAATGAGGGAGTGTGCAAATTTCCAAATATTTTATCTGTAGTACTGAAAAGTGATGCTGAGTGAAAAGTACTGTACAGTAACCACAACACAGCTGAAGGAACAAAAAATGTAGTATTTTCAAAGGAGAGTAGCATTCATAAAAGGAACTCAGTATATGCAGCACTATGAACAAAAACAGCAATAAAATCTAAAGAACATATCGTCTGTAAATACACTTCAACATTACATAGACAGCATATCCTCTCACAGTAGTACAGCAGATACAATACGTAACATTACAGTAAATTATAGTACCTGTTTTCTTGTCTGAAAGTATGGACAATGGATGCCACTGTGAAACGATTCAAGTTTGGCTGAACTCTCTGTCCAGCTTCCCTCATCATCATACCATGCACCAGCACATGGTCAAGGTGGCACGTATTTCATCTGGGACAAATTGTCTCATGCCTCTTCGTCTCCTTTGTCTTCCTGATCTTTGGACAGCTTGTCCATTTTGAGGATCCATTGTTCAAAAGCACACAGACGCAAACTGTGGCCCTATTTACTGATCCAGAGATTGTGACCAGTGTGTAAACAATTTTGCTGCCAAGTGTTTGCACCTAGAGAAAGGTGTGTTACCTGAGTTTAGGTTGTGATGACTTGAGTTAACTGTTTTGACTACTAGTGTCTGTTGCATGAGCACAGTGTGTAACCAGTGATTCATGAGAGCATTTGTTTGTAGAGATTTGCAGAAAAAGTTTAACAATTTGCAGCATGTGTTAAAACAAGTGAAAAGTGTTTATAGTTTTGAGAGATGTGTTGGTCCTCTGAGAACTGAAGTAATAATTTGGGAGTTTTTGCTAAAAGAACCAGTTTTAGTGTGTTAGCAATCGAGAAAAACTGTAAATAGTCACTGCCTCTCCTGTAGTACTGTGTGGGTCCTGTTGGGTGTTGAATAGTCACTGCCTCTCCTGTAGTACTGTGTGGGCCCTGTGGGGTGTTACAGTTTTTCTCAAATGTTTACACACTAAAACTGGAACTATGCACACTATGGTGAAAACTTGAAGCTCATGTGTCAACAACAAAGACTATTTCTGAAAAACTCTAAGCACAATTCCTTTGTTTTCACTCACATAGTAATTCTAAATCACATTTTTGCACAACTCTACACACAAAATCTCATCATTTAGCACAATTTTCATAATCAAGCCTTGTTTGTTCACATGGAAAACACTGGCCTTCAAATGCCAAACTCTAAGTACCAATTGGTCTCACTCATGCCACACCTGCTCAAACTCAATTGACTAAACTTTTCAATTATATGTCAGAACATAAAAGAGACCTCAGGTGACCTCTATTGTGTTGGAAAACAATGGAGCAACACGCAGCACAGCAAGGTAGAAGTAGAGGAGGAGGCAGAGGAGGTGTATGTGTACGAGGTGGACGAGGAAGAGGGAGATGAGCTAACATTTCAAATGAAATACGTGCAACTTTGGTTGATCACGTATTTGTTTTTTGTTTTTTACAGCAGGCCTACAAACTACGATTTTTATTTTTGCAGTCTGCTGAACAAAGATTTATTTTACAGTAACAAATAAAGATTTGCTTTGTTACCTTTTTGAATTTGTTCATTGATTTCATATATGACAACAGATCATTACATCCATTGTCCAGACTGACACAGTCTAAGCATGTTCTCGTTTTGAGAAGACACAAATGTTATCTATTTTGGCAAAACTCATAATTCACTGATAAGGAAAAAGGAAAAACACTTCTAACAATGTTCAGTATGACTCATGATGGAACCTGGGTTGTGAGTGCAGCCCAACTGGACCTCATTGGCAGGACAATGCAGTAAAATGTGCATTGTATCATACACAATAACAACAACACTCAAAGTGATAATGGTTCACACACTTTGCTGTACTGTACTGAATTAGAATTAGGTTTACCTAGCAAATTCACTATTTATATGATGATATATTTACTGTATTGTATCATGGCAACAGTCTTTATATTTACTATAAAATTGCAGCCTATTTTGGGACCCCTTGAAAAGAAAACTAAAACTTCAAAACAGGATAAAAAATAAGCAATTTCTACACAATTTTATACACTTGAATATGTAACATGACCTCACGAGGCCAAAACATATATACTGTATTTTGATGGTTGTGTTTTTAAATTTATCGCACCAGTGTGAAATCAATGCTCAATAAGACCTATTCATATGAGGCCTGTGTGAATCATTTGATGGAAAAAGTCAGTTTTGAGAAGAGAGAACATGGTTTTGAATGCATGAATGCATTGTGCAAGAGATTTGTGAAATTTTGGCAAAAGGTTAACTGTTGCTGTGCTTTGTGTGTAGAGTTTTGAGAAACTGAGCTATAGTTTCAGAAAACGTGTTTAAACAATTGAGAAAAACTGTAAATAATCACTGGCTCGCAGGTGAGTGTATTGGAGGTATGAACCCACTTTAATTGCAGTGCACCTGGTGTGTGGATGCCAGTGGCCCCACAGTGACTCAAGAGAAACATTAGGTGATTCCAAATTAGCGGGTAAAAATATTTAAAAGGTATTTAAATCAACTTCCACTAACAACTACAGGAGAGGAAAGGGGAAACTCAGCCAGCTCAATGTGAGGATTTAAGAACAGAGGCCCGTGTGGCCAGACTGCTACCCAGCGTAGGCATGACAAACGGCGAATAAACTGCCAGACTGTCCCAAACCCAGAATAATGCCTGAAGAGCTCGTTCTGCAGAGTATGTGATGCATGATAAGCATCACACTCCTGCCTCGGCCAAGGCCGCTATAAGAGTGTTCAACTACATTACCGCTGTCACTACTGCAGCGCTGCAATAATTTCTCACCTTAAGATAAATATGCTGGCAGCTAAAACAAATACAGCCATTACTCACAGACCCACAGAGAGTTCCAGCATGAGGGCAGATGTTTTTTTTTCTTCATACAAACGTGAGATACCACATAAATATCCATAAAGGCTTTCCAACTGGTCAGACCCGTTTAATTGATTTTCAGAAGCATTGATAACTACTGCCTCTGACTTGAAGTTACAGACAAAATCTCATATTAATTTCACAAGTTGATAGATTTAAATTTCCTTTAAAACTCTATGCAATTATTCTTATATAATAGGCACTTACATCCAGAGTGATTCAGCTTACTTTCTTTTCATATGTTCAGTTTTAAAACATTTCTATTACATTTCTATACACAAGCCAAAAGTATTAGGCCACCTCCACCTAAAGTTTTTTTTTTAAACTTTAGGTGGAGAATATATCAGTTAAGATTTCCAGGTGCAGTGTTCAGTACACACTCAGGGTCCAGCTGATGGGCAATAATGTTAACAGGAGAAGACCAGGAAGATCAAGAGGCTGTAGACAAATATCTTGTCGTGTCTAGCAAAAGACACGGTTGTAAAACTGCACCACAAATACAGGAAGAACTGAATGCAGCTAGAGAGAGGCAGGTTCCCCCGACTACAGTGAAACCGCCACTACGACCTGCTGGTCCAAACTGGGGTGACACAGTGCAGCTGTGGACCCCGACATATGATCTGCAGAGAACAAAACGAGCTGTTGAGCTTTCCCCAAATGTGTGGCCCAATTGAATTGCTTATTTACCCTCACTTAATCATTGGGGTTTTTTTTTGTTTTTTGTTTTTTGTAAAAACTGCTTCTCTACTGAATTTAAAGGAAGTTTCGTTATCATTATTATGTCAAGCACACTGGGTTGCCTCTGTGTATGAAGTGTGCTATAGAAATAAATTTTGATTGATTGATTGATTGATTGATTGATTGATTGATTGATTGATTGATTGATTGATCACGAGAACCGAGTTTGGGAACCAGCGGTGTGATCGATCATGACTGACCGGATATGTGCTGAGGTGGAACAAACACCTGCATGTCCAGCATCCAGCGGCCCATCAGGAACAGGGGGCCCTTGCGCTGGTCGTCCAAATCTGGGGTTCGAGGAGCCGTATTCCTTCTCGTAGGCTCGATAAAGGAGCCTCAAAGAAGAAAAAAAGTCATTTTTCAGGGATTTTTATTTCTTTTCAGTACTGCGTAAGTCCAGGGAGTGAGAGGTATTTGATGCCAAACAAATGAGAATGGAAAAGCCAGGCATTTGAAGTAAACTGGATTTATGAATGCAAAAACAGAAGCAGCTGTATGACTAGTGATATCCTGATATTATGCTCTAACACAGACTGGATCAACAGTGAAAGCTTATAAAACAATCACTGGTGTAACCAACTGAATGTCTGTAATTGTTTCTTTTTTCTCATCTGTGTAATTGCATTTGCAAATTTATGGACCTGAAAAGCTTTTCAAAGCGCAGGGAATACATTTGTCCACTAGGGGGCACCCCAGACATCCATCACGCTCATGCCACAGAAGGTTTATGTTGGAATACGATGGATACCTTTAATTCCTATTTTATTTTCTTGGCAAGCAATTTTGCTCATGAAGGTTTACCACCCATAGTTCTATTGCCAGGGTCACAGTAAGACCATCTTCACTGGAGTTCACTTGTGCAGATAATTTAAATTCTTTAGAGTTTCCTCACACTACCCTGGAGAGGTCAGGACTGAGACAGCTATTCATTACAGAGCTTTAGGACTCAGCACATAGCTGTGTGTGTGTGCGCATGTGTGGGTGTGCGTGTGTGTGTGCGTGTGCCTGTGTGTGTGTGCGTGTGCGTGTGTATGTATGTGTGTGCGTGTGTGGGTGTGTGTGTGCGCACGAGTGTATGTGTGTGTGTGTGTATGTGTGTGCGCGCGCACGTGTGTGTGTGCGTGTATGTGTGTGCGCGCACGTGTGTGTACACGTGCGTGTGTATGTGCGTGCGTGTGTGTGCACACGCGTGTGTAGGTGTGTGTGCGCACACGTGTTCACGGCTGTGTTCAGCAGCTTGATGAAAGGTTAGGATATGGGTTGGTTTTTGATTTTGGATGAACAAAAAATCTTCTCTAGGAGAATTAAAAGATATATGCATATTTTTTTCAGGGAAAACATTTTTTTAAATGAAACATTTAGCATTTGTATTGTCAAATTCATGATATATACTGTTTTTAAACAATTGCGAATGAGCGATTAGATTTTTACAAATATGCTTATGGCATCAATAATGCTTGAGGGCTCAAATAAGGGTTCAGCTAGGGTTAGGGTTAGGTCTTTCCATGAACGATGATACGTGCATGTGTGGTTTAAATAGCTTTGACAGTTCACTGTGAGGTTATAATTCATGAATTTAAGGAGATCCAGACACACTGTGGGGTGTAGTGGCTACCCATTATCAACACATGAATGGTGGGTTTTGTAACACCTTTTTACCATCTGTGGATTTCTGGACAATCGGGTGGAGTTACATGTGAGCCAATCAGGTCAAGGCCATGAGGGCCTATCCAAATCTGTGTTTTTATTGGTTTACAAAAAAAATCCGAAACATCAAAAGACATTCACTTTAAAATGAAAAATTACAAAAGTAATGTACACAGAGAAACAGACTTTGACATGTCTAAACGTTTTCCCATAGCATTGAAAAAACTGTGGGTGTCTAGCCAGAGCCCTTCAAGATAAGTCCAAATGGTAACGTCACACATGCTCTACTTTCCATCCATCCATACATCCATTATCTCTTCCCACTTATTCCTGGTCAGGGTCACGGGGGGTGCTGGAGTCTATCCCAGCATGCAAATGCCCGACACCCAACAGAACACAACGCCCAACACACAACAGAACACACACTGCCCAACACACAACAGAACACACACTGCCCAACACACAACAGAACACACACGCCCAACACACAACAGAACACACACTGCCCAACACACAACAGAACACACACTGCCCAACACACAACAGAACACAAAAGCTGGAACTGTGTTCAAATTCTTTATTAATTCCGTATTCATTCCTGATGTGCATTTCCTTGCAGACCTAAAGTGAGTTTAAAAAGACCAGAAAGGGAAAAAGGGGATGGCACACAAGGATGTCACATGACCAACCACCTGGGAGTAAGGAGACAAAACAGAAAAAAAAGAAAATGCAAGGATACCCCGTGTACTCAAACACAACCATAGACACATGCTCGCACACACACACACACACACACACACACACACACACACAGACATACACTCATGCTCACACATGCATACACAAGCACACAGAAACATACACTCGCACATACACACATGAAAAAAAAATGTGGAAATTGAAAACTGCAACTGTGTGTGTGTGCGTGCCTCAAGATAAATACAGAGCTTTTTCTTTGGGAGGGGGGGCATAAGTGCACTGAAGAAACTTCTACGAAGGTCACATGGAATTCACATATCTGAAAAACAATAAACATCCCAGTCAGTGGCATCAAACTCCATTTCCCAGAAGGCTGTGTTGTTAGCTGGTTTTCCCAACCTCTACACTAAAAAAAAAAAAAAAAAAAAAAAAAAAAAACACCATTCTCATCTGGCCCAAACCCATCACGCCCACATCACATATTGGTACCGCCACATTGAAATGAGTGCTTTCCAATTTTTCCATTTTTGTCCCAACACTCATAAATCTGGCAAATTATGTACAGGCATACACATGCACCACTAACTGACCACAGGGGCAACCAAAAGTAAGCACTGACCTAACTGATCTGTACAGGAAGAGTTTAGCCCCAATTAAAGACAGGAAGTGTTTAGCCCTGATTAAAGACTGGAAGTGTTCAGCCCTGATTACAGGAAGTGTTTGTGTGTGTGTTTGTACATGTGCGTGTGTACATGTGCAAGTGCATGTGTGTGTTTGTGTGTGTATTTGTCTGTGTGTGCATGTGTTCGTACATGTGCACGTGCGTGCGTGTGTGTGTGTGTGTGTGTCAGCACTGCAGTGATCTCATGCTGTCTACTTGAGCCCCTTCAGCAAGTCAGTAATAAAGAGCAGTAATCAGCTGCATTGACCAAGAGTCATTAGCACCTTGATTAGGCCCAGAATAACTGATTGAGCTAATTAAGCTTAATTAATTACAGACCGTTGGTTTGTTCAAGGAGAACTTGAATGGAGAAGGAGCCAACCATTACACAGAGACTCACAGCACTGAAAGCCCTGCATGTGATTAAGCAGCACAGAGAGCTGCATGTGCAGGCTGTGTTTCTCCAGTGGCTGTGCTCTGACCTGGCCCCTGATCCAGGTCAGGAAATGCAGAACAGGGCTGGAGAACCAGACAGGGAAAACTGCACAGACCACACAGTGTGCAAATCAACAAACCCCACAGCACACACACACACAACACACAACACAGCACACACACACACACACACACACAACACAGCGCACACACACACACACAACACAGCACACACACACACACAACACAGCGCACACACACACACACACACACAACACAGCGCACACACACACACACACACACACACACACACACACAACACAGTGCACACACACACACACCAGAACCATATAGCGCACACTCATAGACACACACACACACCAGAACCACAACACAGCAGGATTCTGTGCCAACTTCTGCTCTTAATTATTTAATTAGCTTAATCACCTCATGATCTGATATATGTAAAAGCACCAGTGAAGCCGTGCAGGTTGCAGAGCCGTCAGAAACCTAAAACCAGGGTGGAACAAAAACCCGGTCGCAGATCAGCCCCCAGGACCAGAGCTGTGCAGCCCTCAGAACTGGCAGCAGCTTCAGGCACTCCAGGTCCTGTTCACCAGCAGTGCCCTTTGACCCAGAGCTGCCACTCATTCTCGTACCACAGAAATAAAGAAGCACTAGAGTGGGCGGTCTGCATACCTGATAACCACACGGGACAAATTAAGGCACCAAAAATAGCGAAGGAAAAAGGTTTAGCCCAAAATGTTCACTCTGGTCTGATGCAGCACGTAGCTTAATATAAAGAAATGCTTCTAAAGTGTCTGCGGAACTTCGTCACAGGAGCAGGTCTGAACTCAATTTCCCAGCAGCCACCTCTGACCCACACGTGTGGAGTCACTGGGCCCTGGGGCCAGAATGCACCCCTCCCGTCCCCTCATATCGCCCCTGCAGAGGACAGGCACCAGTACCCTATGCCCGCCCTGTACCCACCCTGTACCCACCCTGGACAGGCAGCTGTCCTCATGTGCCCCGTGCTCACACAAGTGAGCCCTGCTTCACTCGGCTCAGTTGAAATAAAGCACAGCTTCAGCCTCTCACAGCTTCAGCTCTTATTCAGCTTCAGCATCTCACAGCTTCAGCTCTCATTCAGCTCCAGCCTCTCACAGCTTCAGCTCTCATTCAGCTTCAGTATCTCACAGCTTCAGCTCTCATTCAGCTCCAGCCTCTCACAGCTTCAGCTCTCATTCAGCTTCAGCTCTCATTCAGCTTCAGACTCTCACAGCTTCATCCTCTCACAACTTCAGCCTCTCACAGCTTCAGCTCTCATTCAGCTCCAGCCTCTCACAGCTTCAGCTCTCATTCAGCTTCAGCATCTCACAGCTTCAGCTCTCATTCAGCTTCAGCATCTCACAGCTCCAGCTCTCATTCAGCTCCAGCCTCTCACAGCTTCAGCTCTCATTCAGCTTCAGTATCTCACAGCTTCAGCTCTCATTCAGCTCCAGCCTCTCACAGCTTCAGCTCTCATTCAGCTTCAGACTCTCACAGCTTCATCCTCTCACAACTTCAGCCTCTCACAGCTTCAGCTCTCATTCAGCTCCAGCCTCTCACAGCTTCAGCTCTCATTCAGCTTCAGCATCTCACAGCTTCAGCTCTCATTCAGCTTCAGCATCTCACAGCTCCAGCTCTCATTCAGCTCCAGCCTCTCACAGCTTCAGCTCTCATTCAGCTTCATCCTCTCACAACGTCAGCCTCTCACAGCTTCAGCTCATTCAGCTTCAGCCTCTCACAGCTTCAGCTCTCATTCAGCTTCAGCCTCTCACAGCTTCAGCTCTCATTCAGCTTCAGCATCTCACAGCTCCAGCTCTCATTCAGCTTCAGCCTCTCACAGCTTCAGCTCTCATTCAGCTTCAGCATCTCACAGCTTCAGCTCTCATTCAGCTTCATCCTCTCACAGATTCAACCTCTCACAACTTCAGCCTCTCACAGCTTCAGCTCTCATTCAGCTTCATCCTCTCACAGCTTCAGCGCCTCACAGCTTCAGCTCTCATTCAGCTTCAGCTCTCATTCAGCTTCAGCATCTCACAGCTTCAGCCTCTCACCAGCATGTGCACCTATTTTAACCCTTTAACCACTGCAGTATGTACTAATGGCAGCATGAATGTCTCTAAACAGACTGCATTTCTCTGTTTCTTATTTTTGTGCTTTTTCTCCTCATTTTTTAGTGCAGACAGATGTAGCCCTGCCTCCCCCCCATGCCTTAATCCCTCCCACATACCTTAATCCCACCCCCATGCCTGAATCCCTCATGTTTCAGAAGGAAAAGGATCCCACAGAAAAATTATTGACAGAAATCCTGACAGAACAAGAGCCAGGCGTATAAACAGACCCATCTGTAAATGTGAAAAACAAAACTCAACACAAGATTAAAGGGTCCAGCAATCTCCTCTCTGTAGATAAGCAGGAGAAAAACTACATTTTAATTCTCATTAAAGCCGGCCCTTCATATCTACATGGCCATGTTGGGAGGGTCTATCAGTCTCAGGTCGGCCATGTTGGGAGGGTCTATCAGTCTCAGGGCGGCCATGTTGGGAAGGTCTATCAGTCTCAGGGCAGCCATGTTGGGAAGGTCGGTCAGCTACAGGGCTTCCATGGTGGGAAGGTCGGTCAGCTGCAGGGCTGCCATGTTGGGAAGGTCTGGCCGCAGTAGTAAGGGCAGAAGTTGGGGTCCTGCGCGTAGGGGGCGGGCTGGTAGTAGCAGGTGACGTTGGCGGCGTCGGGGATGGCGTTCTGCTCGGCGAGCACGCGCAGCGCCAGCGCGGAGATGAGGGCGAGGGTCTGGCGCCGCTCGTGGCCCATCAGGCACACGGTGCTCTGGTCCACCACGCGGCGCAGCAGCATCAGGTAGGCGTACCTGCGCGGCTCCTCGCCGGCGAAGTGGCTGCGCAGGTAGGCCTCCAGCGTGCGCCGCTGCGCGCCCACGTCGGGGAAGTCGATGAAGAAGCGCGAGCACATGTAGCGCTGCAGCGAGCGCAGCTCCCGCGCGTCCGCGGGCCGAAACCCGCGCGCCAGCAGGCTGCAGCACTTCAGCAGCCCGCCGCCGCGGATCTCCTCGGGCCGCCGCGTGGCGATCAGCCGGCCGCGCAGGTGCCCCAGCGCCGCCGCCAGGTCGCCGTACACGCTCTCCACCGGCACCGCGGGGAGGGGGTCGGCCGGGGAGAGGCGCCCCTGCCGCTCGTACGCCTCCAGCAGGGGGTCCAGCACGATCTGGAAGGAGTCCACGCTGAACTCAAACTGGCGGCGGAGCGCTGCACGAACTTGAGCTCCACGTTGCGGCCGTGCCGTTGCACAGCGAGATGAGGCTCCAGCAGTCGCCGTCGCTCGACACCTTCACCAGCTTCTCCACGTACGCCTCGCCCAGCGTGGCCGCCGACATCTTCTCCTTGTTCACGCCGCTGGGCAGGAAGTCCAGCAGGCAGCTGAGCACCACCTCCCGCACCAGCTGGAACCCCGCCTCCTGAGGGTGAAACCCCGCCTCCTGAGGGTAAAACCCCGCCTCCTGAGGGTGAAACTCTGCCTCCTGAGGGTAAAACCCCGCCTCCTGAGGGTGAAACCCTGCCTCCTGCGGGTGAAACTCCACCTCCTGCTTCTGAAACTCTGCCTCCTGAGGGTGAAACTCCACCTCCTGCTTCTGAAACTCCGCCTCCTGCAGCTGGAACCCCGCCTCCTGCGGGTGAAACTCCACCTCCTGCTTCTGAAACTCCGCCTCCTGAGGGTGAAACCCCGCCTCCTGAGGCTGGAACACCGCCTCCTGAGGGTGAAACCCCGCCCCCTGAGGGAGGTCCACGCGGAAGATCAGGTCCAGGTCCTTGTAGCTCCGCCCCTCGTCCTCCAGCAGCACGTGGCTGGCGGTGGAGCCGTTCAGACGCACGTCTCTGACGGCGACGCCCCCGGCCTGCAGCCGCGCCCGCACCGTGCGCACCACGTCCTTCAGACACACCCACAGCGTGGGGAAGTTGCCCCGCCCGTGCACCGCCACCACCTCCGTCAGCACCTGGTCCAGACGGCTCACCTGCTCCCAGGTGAGCACCCCGCAGCGCTCACGCTCGCCACTGCTCACGGCCTCCGCCATGCTCAATCACCCGCCACTCCCGACGCCTCCCGCTGAAAGAGATTACACACAGCATTATTACAGTAATCATCATTATACACAAATCCCTCTGCTCTACAGTGGTAATGTAGCATGATGCATTTAATACACATCAAAGAAGCACCAACAGCAATAACAGGTACAGATACACAGGCACAGAACCGCCAAAATTACAGGCATTGTTCGGAAAAACAGGCCTAAAATAAAAGCATCCAACTGCCAAACAGTACCTTGATTACCGTACGTGACATGTACTACAATAACGTAACGATCACCTGCACAAGATAACAATCTTAAATCAAGTGTTCATACTGTAGTTATCAAAAATGATCCTTAAGAGCAGCATGAGTCACAATTTTGAATTACCTCTCAAGCGTTGATTAGTTAACTGAAAGCGCCAAAATTTAGACGCACACCAGAAGCCAGACTAAACACAAACTGATTCACGTTAGACAAACAAGTCCAGATAAATAACGTGAGTCCCAGTTTTACATTTCCATAACAATACATATTAAAATCACGCCTTGTTACGTCACAAGTCGCGTTTATGACTGAACTTCCAACACCGTTCAACAAAAAACACTTGAGCTCGCTGGATGCTTCTCCGCTGTTCCAGAACGCGCCTTCAGAGCGGGAGCAGGGAAACACCGGCGTGATTTAGCGACCTTTCTATTCGGCATCAGATCATTGTTTTTGACAGATCGCCTTTTATTGTCAGCAGACCAGCGAGGTAGCCAGCCAAATACAATCAAGCCACTTTATAACAAGCGGAAAATCTAGTTATCATCAAGTCGTCACTCTAAATCGTGTACATTTTTGTAAACTAAACGAATGTAAAATGTAAGTTCACTTGGAGAACTCAAAATGTAAGGTAAAAATTTTTAGCCATCTACTCAACTAGGCTATGTAAGTTAGTTAAGCGCTACTGTAGCTACAGCTGCAATATAGCTATTTGGCAGCATAAGTTAGCCGTAAAAAGCAAGCGACAAGCAATATGAACACCAACGTAGCTAGCTAGTTAGAATTAGCGGTTATAAGTAAGCTTACAACTATTCATACTTAAGTAACTTACTATTTGCAGTCATGCGATTTTTAAATCATTCTCAAATGTAAACTCAACAGACGCATTGACATTAGCTAGTTACAAAACATGCCGGCAAGCGGAATGCGACTAACATCGCGATGTGATTTAGCGTTACAGCAAAAAAATGTGTTTAACAGAGTATTAATATTGTAGCTACCTTCTGGGCAAATAACGAATCCTCAATGAAATGACAGTACGCATCAGCATACACGACAGCATTAAGAAACGACCCAGACCAACCCACCACTGACACACGACTGTGAATGAGGAGCAGCGAGATGGTTTTATACACCGAGGAACGTCCAGCTGAAATGCGACTGCGCACTGCGTTTAAAGTACGCATGTATATTAAAAACAGTCGGAATTTATAAACACTTGTCTAATAATACGTATCCGAAGTATTAAATTAGCCTACATGTGTTTTTAATAGAAACTTTACCATTGCCAAATTGCAAGACTTCAAACTCTAAATGAACTCAATGTTTGTATTAATACACAGGACAGCATTCTTGATTGGTCGAAAGGGTTCCTCTTGTTGCTAGGTGACCATAAGCATCTGTGAGAGTTCAACTGTTTCTGGTTCAAGGTTGGAGCCCATGGTGCATTTCCAGTAATATTCATAGTTTACTGGAAAGTGATTTTAAGTCACCACATATTCACATAACTTATCTCTATGTAGATGTTAGTTTATTTTTAAATAAACACAGATTAAATATATTAAAGGGCGGCTTTGGTGTGCGGTCCGTGATGATCTGGATAGATGGTTTATCATGGATTTACTTTTAAAATCAACATAAAGAGCTGTAAAACATTATTACGTAACATCTTTTTATTCAGAATGATCAGGTTCGCGCGTAAGTGCTAACCCAGTAACATAGTCTTCTGTGACCAGAACAGTGTAGGCAAACAGCTGTTTCTCTGGGAAACTGCGGATCGTTTTTGTTCTGTCCAAACCAAAAACCATTAATGACAGAAAAAGACATAAGTGAAATAAATCGGGTTACCCTTTCTGAAACAAAGGAAATGTTGTGTGTGTGCGCGTGGGTGTTTGGGAATTCAATCTCGGGAGATAATAAAAAATATATAATATATAAACATATAGCCTATATTTTTAAAAGCTCTTAGCATGTTATGTTTGGCAAGCAAAATACCATCAGCTGCCTGTAACAGCATACTTTTCACTGGGAATGCGTCACAATCTTTAGTAGGACAGACGGAGAGAGGGAAAAAGAAAGTTATGCTGGAGGGAGAGTGACACAGAGGAAAAAGAAACCGAGGAGAAAATGAAAGTGTGACATCAGGCGGGGCCAGTGGAGGTCGTCATTCTGCAGGTATAAATCAATAAGCGCGTGCTAACCTCCAAGAGGTGTGTTTTTTTCTCTCCCTCTGGTTGGAATGCGTGGTGTCGGCGTTCCATGACATCACCATTCAAAGGCTGCACATACATTACCGGTGCAGCGGGGAAACTCCCCGTTTCCGCAGAACTGAGACCACTCCAGTCTCTCTCCACGTGGAGGCAATCACACACAATCAGAGAACAACCGTACCACACACACTCAAACAAATTAAGTTAAAACCTTATAATTAGACAGCTGACACACACGTTTTTCATAAAAACGAAGAGGCATTTTCAGTCTTTTGGCCCATACTGATTGCATCTGAGTATCTTTAACATCTGAGTTCACTTTTACCTGCTAAATATAAACTCTTTCATGACAAATATAAAAAGGAATCCGAGTAGATCACGCAATGTATGGCAAGTCTGCAGGAGGAGGCCAGGTGTGTGTGTGCTCACTGTACCACTAAAACCTTGCACTGACACATCCGTGTTTAGCGGACTTTATTCCGCGGAGATGTTATCGGAATGCGGTCTCAAATCCCCGGAGAGTTCCTGCACGTCCCGTAACCGTTGGGTTTCGCTAGAATCGACTCAGTAAGTACAGCGCAACAGCCGTATGTGCTTAACGGGTGAACTTCACAGCAGGTAGAGCCACTCTATAACATGGGTGCTCAACTCCATGCGCTGAAGGCCAGTGCATTTCAGCACTAAGTACGCTTAATGTAGGTCCTTGATTTGCTGAAGGGTTCATGTACATGGTTTCCCAGCGGGCAGTGCGGCTCTTCAGGACTGGATTTGAGCACCCTGCTCTGAAATAAGGGCACATGACTGGACTGCGCAGCAGCTTTGATCTTTCAGACAACCCAGCATGCCTGGCTGTTTGGTGGTTCTGTTAAAGGTTCTCCTTCGCAGCTTGGGTTGTTCCTAAACCCAGTCGTTTAATATATTGAAAACAGCAGTACATACAGTTTAATGGGGTCAAGGGTTAAAGGTCAAAGGGAGGACATCTTTATTACAGAAACCCAGGTGGAAATGCATAGCGTTGGACTTCATGCACGTGTGTGCGTGTATTGAGTCTATGTTAATGTGTGAAGGTGGGTGTGTGTGTAAACACATCCCGTTAACTGTTGGTTTCTGCTCATTGTAGTTTCTCAGAAAATACACATGGATTTCTCTGGACCCTTCTGTCCCCGCGCCAGACCCTACAGCTGCAGTTCCCCTCAGCCACAGAGCAGCACTACTGTCCAGGATCAACTTTTTCTTTCTAGTCTTGTTTGGTCTGAGGGCTTTTCCTAGTGCCGTTTGCTCGAATTCTGCCCTCTCGTGGTGACTGTTAAAATCATCAAAAGGGGAAAAAAAGAGAAACACACAGGGATCTCTCGGGACAGTCCGGGTTCGGTAAACAGTTCTGGCCAGCCCAGGTCCACCGCCGGCTTACGGAACGAAGTCTGCAGCGCACATACAACATTTTCACAGGAAAAAAGGAAAAAAAACAGGAAGTGAAGACCTAGCAGACTGATGGGAACGGTCTGTGGTCAGTCTGTCGGTTTGGAGAGACGTGGCACAGAACTGGGCTTTCTGACACCAGAAGTCCCACGAGGGTGGGAGGGTGGGAGGGAGGGAGGCAGGGAGGGGGCCGTCCCGCACAGACCAATCCGTAAACGCTGCGGTTTGGCTCTCCCAAACCGCTGCAAACTGACGGCAGTGACCGCTCTCGCACATCTCAGAAAGTTCTGGAAAGCGCCTGGCGCTGCCTGGCCCGACTCCCCCAACTTTCACTGGCAGCAGCGCGGTTCTGCTCCTCGGGACGGGGGGGGGGCGTTGGGAGATGGATGCCTGCCCATTTCTTTGCTCCCTTGCTCCATATTCTCACTCCCTCTATCTGCTTTCTGTCTGCACTCATCTCTCATTTCCTGTCCTTCCCGTCTGTGGGGAGTGGTGCTGTCTGTTCCCCTGCCTAGCCTGGAGCCGCAGAATAAAAATGCAGTAATCTGGGCTCTGGTGGTCGTTGGCTTCAGGAGCTGACTCCACTCCCGTGCCCAGCACCCTCCCGTGGCAGCAGAGACGGGACTTAGATGTCTGTTAACTCAATGGGTCTGATCACTTTTAATTACATCTTTATTGAATCAGTCTCCAAACTTTTTAATAACATATTTACAATTCATTTTGTTCAGTAAAAATACAAATGTGGAACACTGTGGAAAATTCACCTTGGGCTGCAGCTCCCTGGACAAGAAGCAGCAAATGATGTCACAATGATGCAAAATACAAAAAAAAAAAAAAGTAAACTAAACGAAAAGATGGAGAAAGTGAAACCTGCAGACTGGCACTGCTACCCCCTGGGGCAATGGAGGGGAAGAGCGAGCCGGACGCCTTCTTTACTGAAGCAGCAGGTGGCAGGGATGTGCACTGCAGTGGGAGGGAGGCGGAGCCAGTCACCGATTGGCCAGATCTACAGAGCTCCACCCAAAAGGGGCAAGGTGATTGTCTGGGTACCACAGAAACTGGAAGGGAATTGTAAAAATAGCAGTTTTTTAAATAAGGAATGACCATTTTCCTTACCACTAACAAGTCAAAAAAGAAAATGGTCATTCCTTAAAAAAAAAAGAAGTTATTTTCACGCACAAAAAGAATACAAAGAAAATCCACCGTGACTGTGGCACTCCAGAGCCACTCTGTGGTGTGTGGCAAAGTGGCGATGATCTCTGCCTTCGGAACGTGCGCTAGGTCAACCGACGACCGCACACAACTCTTAAACACCTAACGATTTTGGATGCACCAAGTGCCAAAGTTTGGAAATAACAGACAGTTAGATTCTGTCCGCTGCTTCATGGCTTCTTTCTTTGCTCTTTAAACGCAGTCTCCTTATTGGCTGAAGAGCCTCCAGATGTAAATCACAGACTAATGTTAGTTTCATACGCAAGAGGAAGCAGATCTGTTGAAGTGGTGCCATGTGTATGGGGTCAATATAATAATAATTAAACAGTTGAACACAAAAGCATTTACACAAGAGTCGACCAGCAGTGTGACATCTGCCAGTTGTCACGGTGACTGCTGTCCGAATGCACAGAGCATCATCCTGCCAAACAAGATCATGTGACTATGAGGGAACGCACTGATCAGAACATCCAAGAACATCCATCTCATTACTGTCCCCTAGAAAACATTAAGCCCTCCAGCCTGGTTCCAGCTCTACAGTGGGGAAGGGCTATAATGAGCCAGCCTGGTTCCAGCTCTACAGTGGGAAAGGGCAATAATGAGCCAGCCTGGTTCCAGCTCTACAGTGGGAAAGGGCTATAATGAGCCAGCCTGGTTCCAGCTCTACAGTGGGAAAGGGTTGTACTGAGCCAGTACCTGATTCAGCTCTACAGTGGGACAGGGCTATAATGAGCCAGACTGGTTCCAGCTGTACAGTGGGAAAGGGCTATAATGAGCCAGCCTGGTTCAGCTCTACAGTGGGAAAGGGCTATAATGAGCCAGCCTGGTTCAGCTCTACAGTGGGAAAGGGCTATAATGGGACAGGGCAATGGGACAGGGTAGAGTTACATTGAGAGATGGAAGACTCCAGCAAAAAAACTTTAATGTCAGGAACTGAACATCAGTATTGTACTGGTTCCCTTGGTGGAACTCAGACACTGAAGTGCACAAGTATTACCACAGACATCCAGCCAATTACCCATGAACAAGGCTCAGCCTAGGGGTGTGTGTGTGTGTGTGTGTGTCTGGGAGTCATGTCTGTTGATTGACAGGTGGGGAGCAGCAGACAAGCAGCAGGAGCTGCACTGTTCCTCCTCAGTGAGGGTCAGTAATTACATTTATATTTCCAGGTCAAAGGTCAGTAAACAGGAAGTGCTATCGTTGATTTTGGGCATCTCAAATGTAAACCCCCCCCACAAAAAAAAATGGAAAAAGAAAATCTCACATAAAGAAAATGGTCAATAAGTACCCATCCATATACACATCCGTCCACATCTGAGAGAATCTAAAGCTGAGCCTATTCACAGCAAAAAAAAGAAAAGAAATGGCACCTGTCCATCCCGTCTGTAGAGATGGACTCCTCTCCCCGCTCCGTCCGTTTGTCCGTCTGTCCCGGAGAAGAGATCATCAGTCCACTCATGCTCCCCGGGGCGGGGGGGAGGTTTTGGTCAGGCGGGATAAACGAGCTGGTCAGAGACGGCCTGTGGGTCATGTGACCACCAGCTGGAGCCTCAGCAGTCCTTCTGAAGGGGGCGGGGCTTAGGGTGGGCAGTCCTATCGCTGGGCGGGGCTGCCAGGCAGAGTGATGTTGCCCAGGTGAAGCACAGGTAGGGGGTGGGCCTCCGTGTTGAAGACCCAGCTCTCCAAGGGCAGAAGGTCATCGCCAGAGAAGAGCAGGTACAGGTACCTGGGGTGGGGGGGGGGGTAGAGACACAGCTCAGGCTCAGTCACACTGAATCTGGGCTCTTTCATCTCAATATCATATCTACCTGCAGAGGGCAGCAGAGATGTAGCCCTCACCCTACTTCCTCATAGCAGAGACACAGTCACATACCTGTCACTACACCACAGCTACTACGTACTAGCTGCTGTTACTACACTGTGTCTACACCGCTGTTAGTACACCCCAACTACTCCATTGTTACTAAAACTGCAACTACAGGATAAATGGCAAGCAAATGGTGCTTCTACACCAGAGTGACACAGCCAAACCACTGCTTCTACATCACAGTGACACAGCCAAACCACTGCTTGTACACCACAGTGACACAGCCAAACCACTGCTTCTACATCACAGTGACACAGCCAAACCACTGCTTGTACAGCACAGTGACACAGCCAAGCCACTGCTTCTACACCAGTTACACAGCCAAACCACTGCTTCTACACCACAGCTACACAGCCAAACCACTGCTTCTACACCAGTTACACAGCCAAACCCACTGCTTCTACACCACAGTGACACAGCCAAACCACTGCTTCTACACCACAGTGACACAGCTGTAGACGATGGGTGGAGCATTGAGCCAGAAGGGGCGGGGCATTGAGCCAGGAGGGGCGGGGCAGAAGGTCTTACTTGAGCGTCTCGGCGAGGAAGAAGCTCTGCTGCACGTCGTCGTAGGCGGGGCTGGACGAGTACACGTCCTTCACCCCAGAGAAGCCCCCACTCACCCGGCAGTACTTATCTATGGCCTGAGAGAGAGAGAGCAGCACACAGCCTATCAGAGACGGACAGTACACACAGCCTATCAGAGACCGAGAGGACACACAGCCTATCAGAGACTGAGAGGGCACACAGCTTATCAGAGACTGACAGTACACACAGCCTATCAGAGACCGACAGTACACACAGCCTATCAGAGACCGACAGTACACACAGCCTATCAGAGACTGACAGTACACACACCCTATCAGAGAGACCGACAGTGCAGACAGCCTATCAGAGACTGACAGTACACACAGCCTATCAGAGAGACCGACAGTACACACAGCCTATCAGAGACTGACAGTACACACAGCCTATCAGAGACTGACAGTACACACACCCTATCAGAGACTGAGAGTACACACAGCCTATCAGAGAGACCGACAGTACACACAGCCTATCAGAGACTGAAAGTACACACAGCCTATCAGAGAGACTGACAGTACACACAGCCTATCAGAGACTGACAGTACACACAGCCTATCAGAGAGAACGACAGCACAGACATCCTATCAGAGAGACTGACAGTACACACAGCCTATCAGAGACTGACAGTACACACATCCTATCAGACTGACAGTACACACAGCCTATCACAGAGAACGACAGTATACACAGCCTATCAGAGACTGAGAACAGCACACAGCCTATCAGAGACTGAGAGTACACACAGCCTATCAGAGACTAACAGTACACACAGCCTATCAGAGACTGACAGTACACACAGCCTATCAGAGAGACAGACAGCGTGTGTGCGCACGCGCGTGTGCGTGCATGCGCGTGTGTGTGTGTGTATGCACACTCACCTGCGCTGCCTCCCAGCCCCAGTCTCTGTATTTGGGGTCGTGGGTGAACCTCCACATGTACCAGTACGTCTCGATCACCTCTGGACGCAGGATGTAGTATTTCTCATTCTGCCGCACGGCCACTGCTTCCAGACCACTGTCAAACTTAAAGGCCTCAGGCCCCAGCTTCAGAACTACAGAGAGAGAGAGGGAGGGGGGAGGAGGGAAGGAGGAAGAGAGAGAGGATGAGAGGGAGAGAAAGAAAGAAAGAGAAATAAGTTAGATGCACATACTAGGCATTGCGTGTAAATCAGGGTGTGGTGTTTACCCAGTTGCACCCCCCCAGCATAGAGAGGTCTGATTATCAGCTCCCAAACACACAGCCAGTTACAGCATCACTGTGGGGAAGATCCACAATAATAATAATTATCATAATGCAAACACCTAGTCAAGGTTACCAGTTCCATACGGATTAAGGCAGGCTGAGACATTCACACTAACTGTAGGCAAACAGCAGCACGTCAGCCTCATACCCAAACGGGAGCGGCTCCGTTCAGCCCTGGCACCACCGCTGGGGTACGTTTAAAATAACCCTGACAGGAGAGAGGGAACAGCCCGCTCCGTTTCCATAGCAGCCGGACACAACGGGAGCAACTGTGTGTCATTCCTATGGCAACGAGGCAGTGACCCACGACTCCTCACCTGCGTGTGTGACTCCTCACCTGCGTGTGTGACTCCTCACCTGCGTGTGTGACTCCTCACCTGCGTGTGTGACCCCTCACCTGCGTGTGTGACTCCTCACCTGCGTGTGTGACCCCTCACCTGCGTGTGTGACTCCTCACCTGC
>CM045885.1:3476115-3558615 GCA_025169545.1 Anguilla japonica
CTGTGACCTCGTAGTGACTGTGACCTCATAATGACTGTGACCTCATAATGACTGTGACCTCGTAGTGACTGTGACCTCATAATGACTGCGACCTCATAGTGACTGTGACCTCGTAGTGACTGTGACCTCATAATGACTGCGACCTCATAGTGACGGTGACCTCGTAGTGACCGCTTTTGCGGTCGAAAAGCAGGTACAGTCCTTCAGAAGGCCGGACGCAGAGCCCTTAATGAGTAGGTGTACATCTGCAGCCCCTCAGTGTGAAACGAGCGAGTTAACATCTCAGCCTCGCTCGCCCAGGGCTATTTCTGCTCCTGCGAGCGCATCGACTGAAAATACAGATCACATGATCGCACAAGCTGCACAACCTTGCTGCTGATTGGCTGACTTATCAACACCCAACAGATATCAGAGGCCATGTTTTTTTTCCGGAATGCATTTCAGCCCTCTGATGTTTGGTTGTTCAGCTATGATTACAAACAAAAAGACAGAAGATCCCCTGTACACCGCATGCCAGCGGCTATTCCTATCACACTAAAGAAACAGAGATTTGATATAATGTGCAGCTTTATGCCAGTAAAAAAACACACCTGGTTTTCTCCTGAAATATTTCCCAGCTGTCTGCTGGACGGCCATTATTTTATCTTCTCTTACTTACAGGGTTTAATTAGGTTGTCATGGAGATGAGCGCTGAAATAGCTCTTATCTCCCGGAGTGCTTAGAACATTACTGTGACATCATAACAAAGCCACAGTCACCACGGTAACCAAGTCTAGGGGCAGGACGAGCACAGGAATGGGGATGGATGACAGCTGATCTGGGACCTGTAGGAGATGCATCAGGGCAGCTGAGGGAGGTGCGTTAGAGGAGCTCACTCACTCACTCTCTCACTCTCTCACTCTCTCACTCTCTCACTCTCTCACTCTCTCACTCTCTCTCTCTCACCACGCTGAAGTCCAGGTTCTGCTGGATCCACTCCTGGCCGTCCTTAAACTCCTGCTGCAGGCCCATGATGTAGAGCGTGTCCAGGGCGTCCACGATGGTGGCCCCCATCTGAGAGTTCCCTGCAGGGAGAGCGAGCGTCAACACACAACCCCACTCCATCTATCACTTATCACAGATCTCCTAATCTCCTCCTCCTCTCTCCAACACACACCTCCACTCCATCTATCACTTATCACAGATCTCCTAATCTCCTCCTCCTCTCTCCTCCTCCTCTCTTCAACACACACCTCCACTCCATCTATCACTTATCACAGATCTCCTAATCTCCTCCTCCTCTCTTCAACACTCCCCTCACCATGACTCAGACATAACCATGAACATAACCATGACCTGATCCAACCATGACTCAGACATAACCATGAACATAACCATGACCTGATCCAACCATGACTGAGACATAACCATGAACATAACCATGACCTGATCCAACCATGACCCAAACATAACCATGAACATAACCATGACCTGATCCAACCATGACTCAGACATAACCATGAACATAACCATGACCTGATCCAACCACGACTGAGACATAACCATGAACATAACCATGACCTGATCCAACCGTGAACCAAACATAACCATGAACATAACCATGACCTGATCCAACCATGACTCAGACATAACCATGACCATGACCTGATCCAACTGTGAACCAAACATAACCATGACCATGACCTGATCCAACCATTACACCATGCTCTTACCCCAACACATTTCCAGATGCTTTACATATTATAAACTTTGTCAAACTTCTCTAAATATATAAAATATCAGCCATTCAAAAACACTAAAAGTGAAATCATATACAAAAAGTCAACTCTCTCTGTTCACGGTGGTGAATATCAGCTCAGCGTCGAGAGGCCACTGGCACTGCAGAACAGCCTCTCATCTGCTGTGATCAATAACCCACAGCCAGCACTCCCAGAGAGAGAGAGAGAAGAAAGAAAAGAGTGAGATGGAGAGGAATGTGGAAGAGACAGAGAGAGACTGGCACTGTGACAAAGAAAGAGCAGGTTGGAGAGGACAGGAGAGAGTGAGAGAGCAAGTGGGGTGGGATCAAAGAGAGAGAAAGAGAGGGAGAGAAAAAGACAAACTGATACAGTACACTGAATTAATAATGAAGGAACATCTAGAGAAGATCAGAGCACACCCACTGCTAGCCCCACCGCTAACAGCACCACACAATGCACAGGGTGGGTTAATGAGGGCAGCTCTACACCCCTTATAAGAGCTACCCTTCCACAGGGACTGAAACACAGGCTCTGGCCAGATTCACAAACCGCCCATCATGATTTTACCACAAGCCACGCCCACAGACAGAGCAGTGGCTGTAAACCTGAATCCCAGCAGCACTGAACACAGGACAGACCCGTCTGTTACAGGATAAATAAGACACTCGAGACCCTGGTAAACCAGAAGAAGTTCACAGAGCTGAATTACTCTCTCTCTCATACAGCAAGATAGGCCCAGTGTCCAATACTCACTGCATGCACTTACAGGCATGTGTGAGCGTGAGTGCGTGTGTGTGTGTAAGCGTGAGTGTGAGTGTGTGTGTGCGTGTGTGTGTGTGTAAGCGTGAGCGTGAGTGTGTGTGTGTGAGTGTGTGTGTAAGTGTGTGTGTGAGTGAGTGAGTGTGTGAGTGAGTGAGTGAGTGTGTGTGCGTGTGTGAGTGTGTGTGTGTAAGTGTGAGCGTGAGTGTGAATGTGTGTGTGAGTGTGTGTGTGTGTGAGCGTGAGTGTGTATGTGTGTGTGTGTGTGTGTGTGTGTAAGCGTGAGTGTGAGCGTGAGTGTGTGTGTGAGCGTGAGTGTGAGTGTGTGTAAGCGTGTGTGTGTGTGTGTGTGTGTGGGTAAGCGTGAGTGTGTGTGTGTGTGTGTGAGCGTGAGTGTGAGTGTGAGCGTGAGTGTGAGTGCGTGTGTGTGTGAGAGCATTACTGACCGAAGATGTTGGTGGAATGTCCTTTCTTGGCGAGAGGTTTGAGCTCGTTGTGTCCCCAGCCATACTGTCTGTAGCTGTCCCACGCGTGCTTCATCATCTGAAACACACACACACACACACACACATGCTGTGAACACAAATCAACACACACACACACACACACACCGTGAACAGAAATCAGCACACGCACACACAGGCACGTGCACAAGCTGTGATCCACATGCGTGTAACCCGCACACGCATGCGATCCCGAAAGCGTGTAAAGGGAACACGCAGACCGCGTCAGAACAGGGGAGACGACTGGCGCACGCAGTGGGCGTTCAGTCTCCATGGCGATTCATTTTACACGTGGCGACTCCTCCGAATCGTGAGGGCGATGTCCTGTTAAATAAATCACTGCTCCTGAATTCTCTCGTACCCCTCCCCCATCCCATCCGAGAGGAGAGCCTGAGGCCCCCGCGCCCCCCCCCAGGGTGACTCCAGGCACAGGGCCCATTAGAAGCCCCAGGTTGATGGGGCAGGAAGAGGAAATGTAAATGGCTGTGTGCACACGGACGTCCAGTCAAAGCCAGTTAAACAGCCCATTTCACACCACGCTTGGCGCTCAGCACTGACGGCTAATACAATATTTACATACTCAACACCGCAGGCTTCACCCAGCGTTGGGCTACACCCTAAACACATTATCCATTATCCGTTCATCCATACTGAGCCACACAGCCCCCTCCCTGCACACATTACACACACACATTTACCCAGAGTCAGCCACACAGGCCAGCATGTTCACACAAACAGCCTGCACCTCAGCCATCGCGTCCGGCAGGGCTTGACACCTGACACTTCAGAACCCGAGTGCCCAGTAGGCGTTTACCCCTTACAGATCCCTGATAGGCCCACAACAACAAGCCCCACCCATGGAGGACAACATAGCAACAAGCCCCACCCATGGAGGACAACATAGCAACAAGTTCCACCGATGGAGAACACCACGGCAACAAGCCCCACCCACGGAGAACATCACAGCAACAAGCCCCGCCCATGGAGAACACCACAGCAACATGCCGCACCCATGGAGAACACCACAGCAACATGCCCCGCCCATGGAGAACACCACAGCAACATGCCGCGCCCATGGAGAACACCACAGCAACATGCCGCGCCCATGGAAATACTCAGCACTGAGTGCGTCTGCTTTGCTGCCAGGTGTGATTACTGCTTAGGGTCGTTAGATGTACTGGCTGTGCACCTGATGCTCAGGTGAGCGGTCATCAGACGTGGAGTCATGTAAATTTACACCCCCCCCCCCCCCCCCCCCCCGTACCTCTCGGATCTTGTCCCTCTTCTCCCGGACGGCAGGGTCCCCGGGGACCCCATCGTTGACCCCCACCACTTTGGGCATGGGCACGGGCGGGAGGGCCCGCTCGCCCTCCTTCTGCTTCAGGTCCTGGGCCAGCTTGCTCTTCTCCGTCTGGATTTGAGCCCGCAGCTCCTCGCGAGTCTTCCGCAGCTTCTCCTTGGCCTCCTGCAGCGCGCGCTCATGGTCCGCGCGGATCTTACTCCGCAAGCTCTCCTCTTCCTCCCTGCAGGGAACCGGCACAGGAAGTCAACGCACAGCAGGAAGCAGGAAGTGGGCAGAGAGACGGAAACAGGAAGCACTCTCTCCTTCCCTGCTCTTCAGTGACGCACCCAGTATATCATCTCTCCATTGGTCCCATTAAGGGCCAGCATACCCACTGCAGTAGTTACTCCCCAAAAATGTGGCCAATTAATTGCCCTGATTTCCGGAGCTTTCGCCAGGCTAACAGAGGAGATCTGCAGGCTTGACACGCGAGGAGAGCACAGAGAGTAACTCAGCTCCAGCCTGCGGTACCACCTGACACAGCTCTGTTACCAGCTTACATCTGAGCACAGGCCATTTTAACATTATATCCTCTGAATGTTTACTGCAGCAGTACAGCACTGTACCCCTGGCAGGCAGTGCAACAGCAGAGCATTACCCCGGCTTTGAACCTGCAACCTCTGTGGCACAGTCTAGGTCTCTCCACACACTAACCGGCAGCTGCGGTGCTGCACGCGCGCTGTACCCAACGTGCCGCTGCCTACCGTAAGAGCCCACCTACAGCGGGAACCAGGAAGGGCACAGACACAACTGCTCCAGGTCACATTCATCCCTGCGACTGAAACCTGGCTTATTCAACCAATCATAAATACGTAGGCATAAACATATCAGCGTAAGCATAAACACGGTGTCTAATTCTGCCCAACGAGGCTCGTTACAGACAGGGCGCCGCCGCCGCCGCCCCCCCCCCCCCCCCCCTCCTCTATTAGAGCCCAGCAGGCTTCATGGACATACGTCCGTTCTGCAGTAACAGCACAGCTGAGTGAGGGTGTGAAACCTGCCCCCCCCCGCCTCCCTCCCCGCCTCCCTCCCCCTCCCCACGCTCTACTGAAGCGCTGAGTGTTAACTGCAGTTTAAGTGCTCGCTAACCGTCGAGCACCGCAGCACATAACAGAACAGCGAGCAGCGCGATGCTAACCACACCGCCACACTCCCCACCCCAACACTTCAGTGGAGAGGGAGACGCGCATTTAAACCTGCACTGAACCTGCTGTGTGTGTGTGTGTGTGTGCGTGCGTACGTGTGCGAGCGTGTGTGTGTGTGTGTGTGTGCGTGTGTGCAAGCGTGTGTGTGTGTGTGTGCGCGAGCGTGTGTGTGTGTACATGTGCGAGTGTGTGTGTGTGTGTGTGCGTGTGTGTGTGTGTGCACGTGTGCGAGCGTGTGTGTGTGAGTGTATGTATGTGTGTGTGTGTGTTTACGTGTGCGAGCGTGTGTGTACGTGCAAGTGTGTGTGTGTGTATGTGCAAGCGTGTGTGTGTGTGTATGTGCGAGCATGTGTGTGTGTGTGTGTGTGTGTGTGTGTGTGTGTGTGTGTCAGAGTATATGTGTGTGTATGAGCATCTATAGACACACAAGTGCTCGCATGTGTGACTGTGTGCCAGTGATTGCACCAACTAGCTATAAGTATTGCTGGCTAACATTAGTCAAGCTAGCAAAATTAATGCTTATTTTATATTGCAATGCATCATTGTTTGCCCAGTTAATGGAGCATGTCAATAAGCTCACAATGCTGAGTAAACTGTCTGGTCTCTCGTGAAGTTAAGACACATTTGTTTCTCTGTGCACTTGATTTTACGTGAATGCAGTCTTAATAAGCATGGCTGAGCAGCAGTAATTTTGCATGAAGTAGGACCAGCATTATTTGAACTGAAATAAGGTCCATGTTACTTGACTTACCCTTAAATAGCACTGCGATGCTATATAGTTTCCATAGCAGTGATGCCTTTGTTACCATAGCAGTGGCATTTATACTGAATTCTGTGCCAACACTTCCGTTTTACATAACAGGACTAACTGCAGATCAGTTTCCCCTGAATACAGCATCGGAGTGCAGCCCCCTCAGACTCACACATGAGGCAGGATCCAAGCGGCCAGTCTGACAGCCCCACAGCAGCGCTAGCTCGCATCACCGCCTCGGGGCATTGTGGGTAAGAGGCAGACCTCCCAGCAGCCAGGAGAAAAAGAGCGAAGCGCGTGAACATCCTGCTCCACGGTACGCCTCACTTCCTCTCTGTCACATGCCCAGGACGCAAACGCTCTTCTGATGCATCCTCTTTGATTGACCTGTCTAAACAATTCCACACTATCAATAACCAGAAGCAGAGCCCTCCAATATAGAAAAAGAAAGAATGAATGAATGAATAAATGAATGAAAGAAAGAAAGAATGCATGAATGAATAAATAATGTGTAAGAGACCCATACAAAAGCACTGTCTCTAGGAGTTATCCAGGAGGAAGCAGTGAGCTGCACAGCGCAATGAAGGCACAGAGGAGGAGGGGGACGAGGAGGAGGAGGAGGGTGAGGAGCTTGGCGGTGAGCTGCACCGTGGCCCTGGGGTGCGGAAGAGAGGTGGCTCCGGGTTCAAGGACGGCGCTAAAGTAGCCCCACAGCTGCGCTATAAACACCCGCATGGCGCAGTAATGCGCTGAGCTGCTCTATAAAACACCCGCATGGTGCAGTAATGCGCTGAGCAGCTCTATGAAACATCCGCATGGTGCAGTAATGCGCTGAGCTGCGCTATAAACACCCGCATGGCGCAGTAATGCGCTGAGCTGCTCTATAAAACACCCGCATGGTGCAGTAAAGCGCTGAGCTGCTCTATAAAACACCCGCATGGTGCAGTAATGCGCTGAGCTGCTCTATAAAACATCCGCATGGTGCAGTAATGCACTGAGCTGCTCTATAAAACACCCGCATGGTGCAGTAATGCGCTGAGCTGCTCTATAAAACACCCGCATGGTGCAGTAATGCCCTGAGCTGCTCTATAAAACACCCGCATGGTGCAGTAATGCGCTGAGCTGCTCTATAAAACACCCGCATGGCAGTAATGCAGTGCTCTAATGCCCGCATGGTGCAGTAATGCGCTGAGCTGCTCTATAAAACACCCGCATGGTGCAGTAATGCGCTGAGCTGCTCTATAAAACACCCACATGGTGCAGTAATGCGCTGAGCTGCTCTATAAAACACCACCCCGCATGGTGCAGTAATGCCCTGAGCTGCTGCTATAAAACACACCCGCATGGCGCAGTAATGCACTGCTCTATAAAACACCCGCATGGCGCAGTAATGCACTGCTCTATAAAACACCCGCATGGTGCAGTAATGCGCTGAGCTGCTCTATAAAACACCCGCATGGTGCAGTAATGCCCTGAGCTGCTCTATAAAACACCCGCATGGTGCAGTAATGCGCTGAGCTGCTATAAAACACCCGCATGGTGCAGTAATGCGCTGAGCTGCTCTATAAAACACCCGCATGGCGCAGTAATGCCCTGAGCTGCTCTATAAAACACCCGCATGGCGCAGTAATGCACTGCTCTATAAAACACCCGCATGGCGCAGTAATGCGCTGCTCTATAAAACACCCGCATGGTGCAGTAATGCGCTGAGCTGCTCTATAAAACACCCGCATGGCGCAGTAATGCACTGCTCTATAAAACACCCGCATGGTGCAGTAATGCACTGCTCTATAAAACACCCGCATGGTGCAGTAATGCACTGCTCTATAAAACACCCGCATGGCACAGTAATGCGCTGAGCTGCTCTATAAAACACCCGCATGGCACAGTAATGCACTGCTCTATAAAACACCCGCATGGCACAGTAATGCGCTGAGCTGCTCTATAAAACACCCGCATGGCACAGTAATGCACTGCTCTATAAAACACCCGCATGGTGCAGCAATGCACTGAGCTGCTCTATAAAACACCCGCATGGCACAGTAATGCACTGCTCTATAAAACACCCACATGGTGCAGTAATGTGCTGAGCTGCTCTATAAAACACCCGCATGGTGCAGTAATGCGCTGAGCTGCTCTATAAAACACCCGCATGGCGCAGTAATGCACTGCTCTATAAAACACCCGCATGGCACAGTAATGCACTGCTCTATAAAACACCCGCATGGCACAGTAATGCACTGCTCTATAAAACACCCGCATGGCGCAGTAATGCACTGCTCTATAAAACACCCGCATGGCACAGTAATGCACTGCTCTATAAAACACCCGCATGGCGCAGTAATGCACTGCTCTATAAAACACCCGCATGGCACAGTAATGAGCTCAGCTCCTACACTGCTCTATCCAAGCCACTGTGCCTATCACAGCTCAACCAGCCTGACTTGCACAGAGATCAAAGATTCAGACCCAGTGGCAGCCCCTGAGTGAGGGCTGTAGACCAATGAAATAACAGCACTTTAAGCAGGGACAGAAACCCAGCCGTTTCTGGGGCACCAGGCTGCGAACATTTCTGTGATCTTTAAATAACACCACTCTAATGAAGCAAAGCCACATGAGGTAAACATTGGTGAATCCCTGCTGAATCTTGCTAAAGGAGCAACTATGTTATCTGTGACTCACTTACTGTTTGTTGTGTAAGTTTCAACCATTAAGAGGTTCATGAAACCTCACTGACCAATCAATCAATCAATCAAATTTTATTAGTTGTCACAATACGTTTTACAGACAACCCTGGCATAAACCCCCAATCAGAAAATAATTATTTGCATGTCCCCAAGAGGTCACGCAGCACTGACCCATAAACTACAGAAATCTGGGCGCCATGATCCCCGCATACAAGACGAGCAGCACAGTCACCGGGCTGTACCTGTGACGGTGCTCGTCGTGGCCGCCTTGCCCGTGGATGATCTGCCCGCCCGGAAGTTTCCCCTCCTTGTTGGCCTCGATGTGCGGGATCAGCACGTCCTCCAAACCCAGGTCGAAGCGCTTGTGCTTGGAGTTGTCCGGGAGGAAGAAGAAAGCGCCAAAGCACAGCGTGATGAAGGCACTGAGGATGAGGAGGAGGATGAACTTCTCGGAAAGCCTGAGCGTGGCTCTGTGGTGCGAGAAGGACGAGGCGCCGGCTGCGAGAGCGGGTATCCGGCGGCCCGACAGCGGCAGCAGAGCCGGGGTGGTCATGGTCTATGATCCAGTCAGTCGGCTGAATAAATATCACAGTCTACTTCCGTTCATCTGCCGCGGTATTATCTCATATCGGTCGGTTTTTCGTTCAGGCATAAAGCAGTGTCGTTTACTTGAAGAAGACGGAGCGATAATCCTCCATTAACTCAACGACACTGTCATATTCTGGGGGAAAAAACGTAAATAGAAATTATAAAAATTAAAATCACAGTCGTGTAAATCGTCATAACACTGTTTCCCTTTATCATACAACCTACGATTAGTTAACAAGCTTACTATGGAAAATATTTCCGATATGTGTTTATTTGGCAGTGATTTGTATATTCAAAAAACACGAACCCTTGGCAGGGCGAAAACTTGCTCGTCAGGTCCGCTTACATGGCCGCGCCTCTCATACACCTGTGCATGAATTCCACCGCACAGGACTGTGCTACTGCTGGTTCTCTGATTCCCAGAACCTCAACAGCCCAAGCACGCAAGCCTAACTGAACACCTAATCTGAACGCTTCTGGCCCAAGGCAGGTTCAAACCTTCACACGGCCACCTCTAAACTACTGCAGTTATTAGCGAACTTAACGCGTATCCATCACATCACTCCCCCGGGTGTAATTGGAAATATCTTTCGGCCGGTTAACAAGGCTGCATTATGCCAGCAATGCATCAAAAGCCATCTATAACAAACGATGGCTTGTCATGCACGCAGCTACTGCACCGAATTACCCAGTCTCCTTTGAGCCACAAAGGCTAATGGGAATAGCATATTGCTGTCAAGCAAAGTTAAATATTAACGTACCGTGAAAACTGTATTGGCATTCCGATCCATATGCATCGGTCGTGATGTTGTTGTCCGTTAGCTAGCAGGTTAGCTAGCTAATATGCCTAACCAAGTTAGCGACCTGGTTTAACTAGTGTGGATGAAATCCGTAGACGGATTAGATGAATTTGTATTGTATGAACTATGACAGCTTGCTAACGACCAAGTTGGTTCGTTTCCTGCAATTTAAGTTAAACAGATTCCCCAGGAACAAACGTATCCTTAAAACGGAGAAAACCAGTGCACGAAGAGGTTAAATCCAAGGCATTTTCACATCTCGGAGGTTACCGTGCAGGGAAGGAATGACAAGCGAATGTTTGGAAGTTGGTTTTGGTACAATATTCAGTTTCCTTGACATTGTTCTGGAATCAATCCAGTCTTGCGGCGAATGTCCCAATAATTACCCCCAGGCCTCCGATGATGTCGGCGGCTTCTGTGCAGGATAGCCCCCGTGCATCAGCGACACAACCAGTTTCAAATAGAGGAAAAATACATTCGCACAGATGTGTACCCAGATCTTTTTTTGGTCGTAAACGACGCGAGAGGGCTTCTGTTTTGTACACAACGGAGTCAGCTACACAATCCCTAGCGCCGTCTAAATAGAAGCCGCTAGGCTGGCTCGCCGCTTCGTGTGGTGGTGTGACGGACCGGCGCTGCATCCGCTTGCTCCCATTGACAGACAAAACAACATTATTGAACAGCCATCCTAATTCATCGCGTCCAGCCAGCGCATTTTTAAAAATCCCCACATTTCTCCAGCGGTGTGCATTACAAAGCGATCTTTCTCCCCGTTTTATTGCATTAGCATCGATAGCTCTCCCTCACAGACGAAGCTAGCGTTACTGCACCGCTCCTCCTCTTCTCAGTCCTCCAACGTCCCATCAGCTAGCGGGCGAGAGGGACCAAGGGAGCGTCTAACAATTCACAACGTTGAGATGTAGTGTGCAATATCACTGAATGCAAGTAGTTTTGACCGTGACTAATATTTAGCGTACATTACACCAGCCCCTTGTCTGGTTAACTAAATACATTACATATTTTTTAAATGTTGCAAAAAAATTTAACTCAAATTTACCGTTGCGTCAAATGCTTTTTTTGTAAGGAAGTACGAACTACATCGGTTTTATACTTCAGTTATGTCATTTAATTAATTTTATTCTGCAAAAGCAATTCATTCATTTTGCCTGATGTTTTAGTGACAAACCAATTGCTGGCAATTTAACAAAAAATAAATACTCAGTTAAAAATATTATGTTTTCTTTCAAATTCTAATTATAAACACTTATGTTTTAATTCAAAACTCTAAAAAATATATTTGAAAATACACTGAAACAAGTAAAGAGTCTGTAGCCTTATGCTTAATAATTAGCTACAGATGTACACTATATGGATGCTCTCAATGGTGCCTCTCCTGTGTTTTGTGGGTTCTGTTCCTGTGTTCTGTGTCCCAATAAGCTGCAAAAAGTATGACCTCATGTGGGCAGCAGCCAGTGTTGAGCTAAGCTGTGGCTGAAGCTTTGAGCTTCACCTGAATACCCTTGGTAGTAATGGGTGAAGCTTGCTTCAGAATTGAGTATCTGTGAAATCTTATGATTTGCTTCATGGTTTTTTTTTTTTTGTCTTTTTATATACATCTAGCCTGAACTGGACCGTGGATTGATCGGGAGTTGCCCACACTGCTTGGCAGTGGGCTGCTCAGGGTCAATGCAGCAGGGCTTTGTGCTAGTGGCACTTTGCAGTGTACAGGCCAGAGCTGCACGGGGTGAGAGGCTAATGTGCTGATAGGAGCGATAGGCTGCATGCGTGTGGGGGCGGGGGGGGTTGAAGGTCAGCATAACAAAGCTGCCATTGGCAAAGTACAATCTACTCCCTGCCTGTCAATCACACACACACACACATGGTTGGGGGGGGGGGGTCAAATGCCTGCAGTGCTTACACCCCAGAAATGCTTCCTGTGGTGGGCGACTGTAATCAGAAGACATTACAATCACAGCCTCATAGCAGATGAAACATGAAACAGGGATACATGAAAACAGGCCTTGATATGTTCCACATAACAGGGAAAAAATATGGTCATCCACAGGTCTACTGTATTTCAGTGTGAAGATCACCACAAATGTGAAAGATTCGACGTTTGAATATTCTGATTCTCCAGTTTCTCTTTTCTCTTCTGTCACATTTGTCTTGATGTCGGCCATTGCGCCCGCCAGACTTTACAATAGCTCACAAATCGCAATGTCTTCAGAGAAATAATTTATACTTTTCTTCCTGCAGTTGGTTGCCTTAGTGACAGGTAAGAAACTGCTTTTGAGGAAAATTCCTCCTGCCACACAGACCAGATAAAGCCTGTGGCACAGCCAGATAACGGTGTCACAGCTACAGAACCGAAGTACGATTCTCAGGAAGAGAGGAGACGATGGTACTATAAACATGCATTCCATGCTCCAGCACTTCCCAATAAAGGAATGCCCGTCTCCTGGCGTTTGTGAACACCAGCATTCAGCGCATGAGCGGGGGTCACCCCGCCCTGGAGCCGCTAACAGAGACGGGGCCACAGAGGGCCGTCCGTTACCGGCACCCTCTCCCCGCCCTGGAGCCACTACCGTTACCGGCACCCTCTCCCCGCCCTGGAGCCGCGAACAGAGACGGGGCCACAGAGGGCCGTCCGTTACCGGCACCCTCTCCCCGCCCTGGAGCCGCTACCGTTACCGGCACCCTCTCCCCGCCCTGGAGCCGCTACCGTTACCGGCACCCTCTCCCCGCCCTGGAGCCACTACCATTACCGGCACCCTCTCCCCGCCCCGGAGCCGCGAACAGAGACGGGGCCACAGAGGGCCGTCCGTTACCGGCACCCTCTCCCCGTTACCGGCACCCTCTCCCCGCCCTGGAGCCGCGAACAGAGACGGGGCCAGAGGGCCGTCCGTTACCGGCACCCTCTCCCCGTTACCGGCACCCTCTCCCCGCCCTGGAGCCACTACCATTACCGGCAACCTCTCCCCGTTACCGGCACCCTCTCCCCGCCCTGGAGCCGCGAACAGAGACGGGGCCACAGAGGGCCGTCCGTTACCGGCACCCTCTCCCCGTTACCGGCACCCTCTCCCCGCCGCAGCCGGCGAGCCCTGCCGCGGACGTCCCGGTTAACGGCAGGCAAAACCCCGTTTAGGCTGATCCACATAGGGAATGAGAGGCTGAAGGTTATGTTCTCATTATGGGAATTACCTGCATGGCAGGTGATGTTTGTGAGCAGAAGGGCGGGGCTTCTCCCAGCGCCATCACCATGGTGATGCAGTTATGGGATGGAGAGAGAGAGAGACGCAGACCTGTGTTCAATCAGCACTTTGTGCTCAACTTTGACTCACAAATAAACACAAATGCCACACTTTTTCTTTTCCAAGTTCGAGTGATTTCTGAAGTAGGCAAACTGTGATTGTGAAGAAAAAGTGCCACACATGTAATCATTAAACTGAATCCCAGGCACTGGGTGCATCTGTGCTGTGCAAGTGACATGATTAAATTCTGCCCGTTTCTCTGGATGAATGTGTTTACTACGCAAATAAAGTGTAGCAGAGAATCGCTACTGCTGCAGAATTACCAGTGTTCAGCACCAGAGAGGTTTGCCCGTCTTTATAGCCCATTCTGTTCTTCCTCTAGAGCTAAAGAGCTGAAGAGGCATGTGCAGTACAGGACACTGCTGCCCCCTAGTGTCCAAGAAGGAGCAGACCAACAGAACCAACAGACAAAAACACTCATTCAAACATGCAAACGGGAGTGCATGTTGTGCTATTAACCCGGTATTTGGAGCTGCTGGGTATATCCGAGTCGAGCTATTGAAAGAGAACGGGGCGGGTAGTTCCTGTTGCATGCGTCATTTTCTGAAAATAATTTTCCATGCTTAGAAATATAATGTACACTGCCAGGCTTACTGATGACTGTTAAAGCCATTGCATGTATTTATTTTATTGATAGCTGAGAATATATATCAGTATCATAAAGGAGAAGAAAAACGTTTTATTCCTTCATTACACAGCGAGGCACTGAGGCAAGCAGTCCATCCTTTGGTACACAGAGACCATGTGCATGCAGCTAAAAAACTACAACATTTAAGTATAAAAATGCACAAAATAATATGAATAATATTATGTAATATGCCCTAACTACAAAATACATATTTTCCATTAAACATATAGATTAATTTTTATGCACATTAAATGTCCAAAAGATCCTTTCTTGTGCCCTGTAAACAGAGTGTGTTCGCAAGTGAAATGGTGACAGTAGAAATAGTGTTTGTGTGTATGGTGTGTGCATGCGTGCGTGCGTGCGTGCGTGTGTGTGTGTGTCCCTGCTTGTACAGCATCAAACAGCCCCCCCTCTCCTAGCAGGCATGGTCAGGTCCCAAACGCCCCCCCCCCCCCTCCGGGGGGGCTCCCCCCATGGGCGCTCAGAGCTCCACAGTCCTGCGGACGCTTCGGGGGGAGCAGGGGACGCCCCCCCCCGGCCTGACACACTCAGACCCCTCCAGCACGCTGCCGCAGCAGGACCAGTGGGGTCTCCCTGGGTGCCCCCGGTGCCCGTGTCCACAGCCCTGGTACCCCCCTGGGCACACACAACACACAGCACAAACAATGTGACGTGATTGGTCAATTCCACACAGACTGTGCATGTGATTGGTCAATTCCACACAGACTGAAAATGTGATTAGTCTGTCTGTACCTTTGTAACAGACAGCGAGGGACACAAAAAGCAGAAAAACAACTGCAATAGCAGTTCAGATAGTTTAGAGGAGCATTCCTGTCACAACCTGTCTATACCTGTCCCTGACACACACACACATACACACATGCACACACACACACAGACACACACACACTCACAGACACACAGACACACAAACACACACACACACACATGCACGCACACACACGCACGCACGCACGCACACACACACACACGCACTCACACACACACACACACACACACACACTCACACACACTCTCTCACACACACACACAGGGGACCCCAGGAAGAGTAGCTACTGTTACAATACAGTAGCTAATGGGAATCTAATTAAACAAACAAACAGACACACACACTCTCACACACACACACACACTCACACACACACACACTCTCACACACACACACACACACACACACACACACACACACACACACACACACACACAACACGCGCACACACACACACACTCTCACCCGGCATGCTGCCCCCGCAGCCACAGCGCGCGTCCTTGGCCCCCCTGCTGGAGCAGAAGGAGCAGCAGTGGAAGGTGCCGCGATGTCGCCGGAACTTCCTCTGCACCGCCAGGACGAAGGGCGAACCCTGCGGTCAACACACACGCTTACCGTAATCCTCCTCATCATCATCAGCATCATCATTATCATCATCATCATTATACTCATCTTCTTAATCATTCTCATAATCATCATCATCCTAATCATCATCATCATTACCATCACCATCCTCATCATCACCACCACCAAGCTCCCCGTTACCATCCTCAGGATCATCACCAGTTTCATTATCATCATTAACACTGTCATCATGGCCGATATCTTATCATCATAATCATAATCACCATCCCCACCATAAACTTCATCAATGTGATCACTACCGTCATCATCATATCCTAAATTAATATCATCACCATCATCTTCATCAATGCCAATATCATCTATATCATCTTTATCATAATCATAACTTTCATCCCCATCATCTTCACCACCGTCTTTATCACTGTTATTATTTCTTCAGCATAATCACGTTCATCATCACCATCATCTTCCACAAATCATCCAAACGGCCCCTGATTAGCGACCCTCAGGGGTTGACAGACAAACAAGAAGTAGGACAAGTACCAACAGGAAGTGACATAAGGAAGCAGGAAGTGATGCGGGCGCGGGCCTGTTACCTTCACGTGTTGGGCTTTGACGCAGACCCACACAGAGTAGGGTCCCGGCTCAGCAGGCACGTAGGACACGCCGTACGACCCGTCGCCGTTGTCCGCTACCGTCGCCTCCACCACGCTGGGACACGGACGAGAGCAACGTGTGAATCAGCACACAGGCAACAAGAATCGACACACAGGCAACAATAATCAGCACACAGGCAACAAGAATCAACACACAGGCAACAAGAATCAACACACTGGCAACAAGAATCAGCACACAGGCAACAATAATCAACACACTGGCAACAAGAATCAACACACAGGCAACAAGAATCAACACACTGGCAACAAGAATCAACACACTGGCAACAAGAATCAACACACAGGCAACAATAATCAACACACTGGCAACAAGAATCAACACACTGGCAACAAGAATCAGCACACAGGCAACAATAATCAACACACTGGCAACAAGAATCAACACACAGGCAACAAGAATCAACACACAGGCAACAAGAATCAACACACCGGCAACAAGAATCAGCACACAGGCAACAAGAATCAACACACCGGCAACAAGAATCAACACACCGGCAACAAGAATCAGCACACAGGCAACAAGAATCAACACACAGGCAACAAGAATCAACACACAGGCAACAAGAATCAACACACCGGCAACAAGAATCAGCACACAGGCAACAAGAATCAACACACCGGCAACAAGAATCAACACACCGGCAACAAGAATCAGCACACAGGCAACAAGAATCAACACACAGGCAACAAGAATCAACACACAGGCAACAAGAATCAACACACAGGCAACAAGGATCAACACACAGGCAACAATAATCAACACACAGGCAACAAGAATCAACACACAGGGAACAAGAATCAACACACAGGCAACAATAATCAACACACAGACAACAAGAATCAAAACACAGGCAACAAGAATCAACACACAGACAACAAAAATCAACACACAGACAACAAGAATCAACACACAGGCAACAAGAATCAACACACAGGCAACAAGAATCAACACACAGGTAACACAGGACCTCAGAGTTACACCCACAGCACCTCAGAGTTACACACACAGCACCTGAGAGAGATACACACAGAACATCAGAAGGATGCTTCACACGGCACACCTGACCTCGCCTGACGGCACACCGGTTGGTAAACACTGCTGTAATGTGATTGGCTCCTCCTTTGTCTGACCCCTGACCCCGGCCCTTATTGGAGGGGGATACTCACCACTCTTTCTTGTCCTTGTGGACGATGCTCACCAACACGGCCTCGCCCCCCCGCCCCATGGGCTCCCCGGCCGAGTCCCTGCAGAGGAGCGTGAACTCCCCCCTCTGTCCCTCCCGCCCCCGCTGGAGCCCTGGGGGGTCAAAGGTCAAAGGTCACACAGGTGATCACAGAAGGCACTCTGAAGCAGAAGTTCTTGGTCAGGGTATTTATAACCTCTCCTGTGACAGAATAGCTCCTGTGATCTCTAATCCACCATCCTCACCTGTGGTCAATGAAAACACACCTAAGCGGGGGGGGGGGGGGGGGGGGGTCACTGAAAATAAAGTCATTCAAAACCACCCCCCCCCCCTCCCCAAAATGCGACAGGAACAGCACACACCCCTGACATGCAATCTGTTCTTATTCCATGTAATACCACGTGTGTGAGGTTTCAACTCATGTCAGTCAGAGCACTGATTCTGACTGGACTCAATGTCCACACTGTTCTCACTGACCCCAGAACAGTGCCTGTACCGCCATCTAATACAGCAGTGCGCCAGTCTCACTGACCCCAGAACAGTGTCCACACCGCCTAATGCTCCAGTGAAGAAGCTGTAGCCCAGAGAAGTCTCCAGCTGAAGATCAGTACGTACAATTTTTTATCCATTAGTCTGTCAGTCTGTCTGTCTGCTCTGTCTGTCGGTCTTTCCTGACCTTAGTTTAGTTGCTAAAGAAGCTGGGGACCAAGCATTTGATTGCTGGAGCGTGAGAGCACAGGATGAGGAAGGCCCAGGGATCAGCAGCGAGTCGCTGGTTAAAGGCAGCACAGGGAAAAGCAGAATGGTATCATTTCTGGTGAACGCGCTGGACAGGGCTGAGTACCCTATTAAAGCACAGAGATGCTGCTCTGAGGATACTTCTCAATGGCACTCAGAATGCCAGCTCATCTCTACAGCACACCATTATTTACTGAGCAAACCAGCCCTGGGAGGAGGGCAGGGCTGATCTTTAAAACTGAACTGTTCGGAGCAACTTGTTTTTTTTTTTACTGCAAACAAGGAGGTGCGGGGAATATTCTCAAGGGGGAGGGGTGGCTGGGAGGGGGGGGGGGGGCACTAGTTTAAAATTCCTGTTATCTAACGACGACAATAAAGAGCACTTGAAAAGTTTCTAAGGAAACCAGGAATGTCACCTGTTAATTATCCCAAACAGAAGACACAAAGACATCCTGCTGGTGCTGGAATGTGCGTGTGTGTGTGTGCGCGGGCGAGTGTGTGTGTGTGTGTGTGTGTGTGTGAGAGAGAGAACAGGTCAGGGCCAGCGTTCCAATCATAACACACGCACTGAATGCTGGCAAATGCCTCCCTTCCAAACAGACATGCTTCCTGTGGTTTTAGAGGGGGAAGCTGGGAAACTTATTCACAGGGACATTACACAGCCTTCGGCCCTAAAACAAACACCACGTGAACGAACATGACAAACAACAGACATCCAGGTTCACACAAACACACACACACACGTGCGCACGCACACGCACGCGCATCCACACACACACACGCGCACACACACACACACACGCACACACACACTACGGCCTCAGTATGTCAGTCTGATCTCTTTCTCACCTTCTCCATGAATGAGGCACTTGCTGGGGTCCACCGCCTTGGCGAGGACCACCCCAAACACGGGGTACCCGCCCACCTCCCCGGCCCGCTCCTGGGGGAGGAAGCACAGGTTGCCGTCGTCGGGGGCGACGGCGGCGGCGTTGAGGCCACGCCCATCCTCCGCCAGGAGGGCCAGCCTGCGGCTGACCACGCCCTTGGCGGTGAGGATCTCCAGCTCGGTGCCGCAGGTGAGCAGCCTCTCGGCGAACTCCACGCCGGCGCGGGCGTCGGCCAGCGCCTGGTCCAGCTGTGCCCGCTGCAGGTGCAGCTGTGCCCGCCTGTGCGCCCGCACTGCCTCCACCTGCTGCAGCAGCGCCTGGCAGTGCTCCTGCACCGCCCGCAGGTAGGCCCCGCAGAAGCGCTCCACCTGCTGGGCCACGGCGTCGGCCCGCGCCTGCAGCGCCCCCTGGCTGCGCTCCACGCCCCGCGCCGCCTCCTCCAGCCGCCGCAGCCGCGGGTGCACCCCGCGCAGCAGCTGCCGGATGCGGTCGCCGTGGCGACCCACCAGCTCGCGCGCATACCCGCACTGGTGGTCGCGGTGCCCCGCCGCGGCACACTGCCGGCAGAGGGCCAGGTCACATGACTCGCAGAAGAGCTGGAGCTCCTCCCCCGGGTGCGTGGCGCACAGGACGGGGCGCGAGAGGCGCCCCTGGGCCTTCAGGTCCCGCAGACGCTGGACAGAGTGGGAGGAGGTCTTCTTCTGTCTCCTATTGGGGGGGGGTGAGATAGCAACAGATTCCGCTGGTCCACTCATACTCCACACCCCGCCCGTCACACGCGCTCACTTTGGGGGTCTCTGTGTGCTGCTTTGGTATTTATTCTAAAACAGTGAGTTGGGGGTTCATTATGGAACGCTGCAGCTCAAAGACAGCAGAATTACGCATTTTGTGAACCACCTTCTAATCGCTAGGCATGCTCTTCAACAAAAAACCAACCCTAAGGATTTAATCACTGCTTTAAAAAAATTAATTCGCTAAACGGACATAACCGCAGAACTTTTAACATTCAACAACCACACTCTTTTCACTGACGCATTGGGAACGGTTTATTACATTCGTGTGTGTATGTGTATGTGTGCGAGTGCGAGTGCGTGTGTGTGTGTGTGATTTTAGAAACAGGCACAGCCGACCGGCACCGACACTGACCTGTGCGCCTGGCAGCAAAATTCGCACAAGTTTGCGCTACACACGGCGCACCGCTTCTCCGCGTTGCCCTCGCTGCACAGATCGCAGACCAGCTCGTGGTTTGCACTCAGCACGGTTTCCTGAAACACCTCGTCCAGGGCCAGGTGATCCGTGGTTAATCCGTCCACTCCCGCCGGTGGAAGGTCCACCTCCGAGTCGCACTCGGGGCACAGCACCGTGACCGACTGCTGGTCGCGGAGGAGCGGCGAATGCTGCCCGGAGTCATCTTTCCCGTTAACGACAGAAACCGAAAACGGTTCCAGCAGACGAATGCATTCGGCGCAGAAAGAGTGCAAACACGGCAGGATTTTGGGGTCCCGGTAAAAGTGCTTGCAGACGCGGCAGACCACCCTAGTGTTCACAATACCTTCTGCAACTTCCTTTGGTTCTTTACCTTCTCCATTTTCGCCTGTGGCTGAAGTAGCGTCCAGCTCTCTCTCCCGCTCGGCCGCCGTCGTGTTTCCGAGTGACATGGTAAACTAAAATGCCCGCTGTGTTTTCTGTATTCGCTACAATCCTTCACTCACACGACACAACATCTGTAAGGAGGAAGAGTCCGCTGGCGGGTGGAAGCCCCACTGCCGCAGCCAAGTTAGCCTACTCCAGAAACTCTGAGACCTTTCTACAATAAGTTATATCCGCATAATAGTCAACTTTCCCCAACACCAATCGTTGTTTATAGAGAATAACTTCAATATGCGATCTCTTCTCGTTCAGCGGCGACTTAAACAACCTCTGAAGTTCCTTTTGCAAATAAAATTCTGGCATACCATTCTTTTCCCCAAAGGGTCCATTGACAAATTCCCTTCCCCCCCGGCAACAGAACTCTACGTTAACAGGCGTGGCTTATGGAGCCGAACTATTTTAAAGTGAGACAGTTCTCTCCCCCGGACTCGGCCTGTCCCGGAATGCGCGGTGTCCCCCTCTGTCGGCTCGACAGACTCAGCGAGCACCCTGGGGCGAGCTGCAAGCTCGGCACAACTTTCCAGAGTATTCTCTCGTACGTGGATTTGTAGCTTCGTCTGTGACCTCGGTCAAACCCTTTGACAATATAGCTCACCAGTAACTCATCAAACTAAAAAAAAAAAACTAAACAGAAGCACATACGCAACAGCGGGGCCAGCCCTACAAACGCGAATGTCTGTGACTGAGTGATGAAGTTACACCATTTGTCGGCCGGTCCAGCCATATACTAGGTTTTGACCTGGCCTTGTTTTTCTCAAAACATTCTCCGTTCCATTGCAAACCTCCCACACGTCTCCGCAAAACACAGACCAAGATCAAGTAACATTATTTGGAGAATAACCAGTTTGTTTAACCTCTTAAGTAAACTGTACTGGCAGATAGTCCCTAAATCAATCCTTGCTAATTCCTGAACAAACATGGAAAGCATAAAACTGCTGTTCAGATGTCACGAAGCGTAGTTGGTGCAAAAGAACAAACAGTCTTTCTTTCCCAGTAGCTCAGAATATAAACGGGATTGCCACTGTTCGCAGCTGTAGTTAGCGCGCAGTTAGCTCTTTCCCGTTTGTCTCACTGTCTCCGTTTCTATAGCAACAGTAATGTACAGTGACATCCAGTGACTGACCTCTGCGGGCTGCAGTAAAGGTTTATTATAGGTAAATCGGACATAAAAACAGGCCATTGCTGTTAACTGGGACACACTAATGTTACAGAACAGAAATTCAGAGATTATCCTTGCTTTTAAACATTCCAGCCTAAATAAAAAATAAAATGTAAAACTTTTTCATATGAAAAGAATGTAAAAATTGACATTCCTAATCTAATTTTCTAATTCTCTAATTTTGTTGTGTTTAGTCTTCAGGGGGGCCGTCAGTGTTCAGCCAGTGTTTTGCAGAGCAGGTACTTCTCAGTTCAGTCTATTCTAAAAAGTCTGTGCACTCAACACAAAAAACAGCTGTTTCTGTAAAATTATAAAACATATACGCATGTAACTGCATGAAACAAAAGATAATTTTCTGTACTTCTGTCTCCCAATTATGTTTTCATCTCAAATGTCTTAACTATACAGCAAAAATAACTAATTTAACTTTACCATTCCCATACTGTTGGTGGGCACTGTATCTGAAATGCTAATAATCAGTCTGTGTTCAGGTGAGCAGGCAGTGGTCAGTCTGTGTTCAGATGAGCAGGTAGTGGTCATTCTGTGTTCAGATGAGCAGGTAGTGGTCATTCTGTGTTCAGGTGAGCAGGTAGTGGTCAGTCTGTGTTCAGATGAGCAGGTAGTGGTCAGTCTGTGTTCAGGTGAGCAGGTAGAGGTCAGTCTGTGCTCAGGTGAGCAGGTGGAGGACAGTCTGTGTTCAGGTGAGCAGGTAGAGGTCAGTCTGTGCTCAGGTGAGCAGGTAGTGGTCAGTCTGTGTTCAGGTGAGCAGGTAGTGGTCAGTCTGTGTTCAGGTGAGCAGGTAGTGGTCAGTCTGTGTTCAGGTGAGCAGGTAGAGGTCAGTCTGTGCTCAGGTGAGCAGGTAGAGGTCAGTCTGTGCTCAGGTGAGCAGGTAGTGGTCAGTCTGTGTTCAGGTGAGCAGGTAGAGGTCAGCCCGTGTTCAGGTGAGCAGGTAGAGGTCAGTCTGTGTTCAGGTGAGCAGGTAGAGGTCAGCCCGTGTTCAGGTGAGCAGGTAGAGGTCAGCCCGTGTTCAGGTGAGCAGGTAGTGGTCAGCCCGTGTTCAGGTGAGAGGGTAGAGGTCAGCCCGTGTTCAGGTGAGCAGGTAGTGGTCAGCCCGTGTTCAGGTGAGCAGGTAGTGGTCAGCCCGTGTTCAGGTGAGAGGGTAGTGGTCAGTCTGTGTTCAGGTGAGCAGGTAGAGGTCAGCCCGTGTTCAGGTGAGAGGGTAGTGGTCAGTCTGTGTTCAGGTGAGCAGGTAGTGGTCAGTCTGTGTTCAGGTGAGCAGGTAGTGGTCAGTCTGTGTTCAGGTGAGCAGGTAGAGGTCAGTCTATGCTCAGGTGAGCAGGTAGAGGTCAGTCTGTGTTCAGGTGAGCAGGTAGAGGTCAGTCTGTGCTCAGGTGAGCAGGTAGTGGTCAGTCTGTGTTCAGGTGAGCAGGTAGAGGTCAGTCCGTGTTCAGGCGAGAGGGTAGAGGTCAGCCCGTGTTCAGGTGAGCAGGTAGAGGTCAGCCCGTGTTCAGGCGAGAGGGTAGAGGTCAGCCCGTGTTCAGGTGAGCAGGTAGTGGTCAGTCTGTGTTCAGGTGAGCAGGTAGAGGTCAGCCCGTGTTCAGGTGAGAGGGTAGAGGTCAGCCCATGTTCAGGTGAGCAGGTAGTGGTCAGTCTGTGTTCAGGTGAGCAGGTAGAGGTCAGCCCGTGTTCAGGTGAGAGGGTAGAGGTCAGCCCGTGTTCAGGTGAGCAGGTAGAGGTCAGCCCGTGTTCAGGTGAGAGGGTAGAGGTCAGCCCGTGTTCAGGCGAGAGGGTAGAGGTCAGCCTGTGTTCAGGTGAGCAGGTAGCATGTCCACAGGTGAAGAGGAGCGGTGAAGGCCAGGTGCAGGGGTCTCAGCGTGGGGGCGGGGCTGAAGGTGAAGCGGGTTCTGCTCGTCACACCGCTCTCTGCAGAAGACAGAGACAGCAGGTCAGAGCCGTGCTTATTTCACTCTCACTCTCACAGCAAAGGACCGCAGGTCCACATACGAAGCCTGCTGTTCCCTTTGAAAGCGCTCAATGGAAAACAGAGCCCTGACTGTATCTGTACTGTGATGTCATTTCTGCCCTTTTATGGTTGCCAGTAAACAGACCGCATCTACTCTGCTTTAAAAACATTTTCAGCCCTTTCCTTGATATTGACTTCCATTATATCCTGGGGAACCAGAAGCTGCCAATCAAGAGGCTGACTGCACCTGTCACGGTTGCCAGGGAGACAGAGGTGACCAGGTGGTTGCGGATGAGGCAGGTGTAGGTGCCGTCGCTCTGGGCCGGGTCGAGCAGGGTGGTCACCACGCGGAATATTCCGGCGGAGTTGTTGGAGAGGAGCTCGCTGGCGTTCAGGGCGTGGCCCCGCTGGTCGGTCCAGGCGACGCTCGGCTCGGGGAACCACCTCTCCGCCTCCGCGGTCAGGTTCCTCCCGCTCAGGGTGAAACTCGGAGAGGAATACGCTGGAACACAGGACAAACCCAAGGCCCAGCTTCACACTCACAGCCAGTACCCTCCGCAGAAACTCAGTGGCAATTCCACACAAGCTCATCAGCGTCTATGTTTATTGACTGGATTTCGTGTTGGACCATTCTCCCATTCAACTGGACTCTGATTCCTGCCTCAGACCTTTAGCTGCCTGCCCGGTGGGTTCCGTGTGTTCAGCTCTCGTTTCCCCCCCTGCTCGCTGTGCACTGCTCTGGTCACTTAGAGGGTTCCCAGCTGGATTACAGATCCATCCATTGGGACGTTATTTTGTTATTTTGCTTTATTATTTTTGAAGGTGACTGGATGAGAATTTAAATCTCTGTTGGAGGTACGCTATTCGGACTCCTGGTCTCAGCCTGCAGATGAAGTGTCCCAAAGATCACTGTTTAAAGCCTCCCCGGCCCGACAAGTGCTTCAGACACGAGCCAGGCTTCGGTTGGTATTGGACAGGCAGGTAGGGACTGGAGCAACTCACTGATCCGCAGTATTATTTCACTTTCCTCTCTCATTTACTGTTTCCTGTTACAATCTAATCTACACCAGGTTGTGACAGCACCCATTAAGGTATTACTATAAAGGCAACTATGCAAAGGCCTACACCAAAATACACAACAGGAATTACAATGTTGAATAAGACCTGTGTGAGTTATTATTATTTGATATTATTGAGGCTCTTATCAGTAGTGATAAAGATTAATACACCTGGCTTTTATAAAGCAACACTGACAGATGGACACACACAAACACACACACACGGCATTCTAACTCTAACTCGGTTCCTTCCAGAGCCCCCTCCCAGCTTGACCCCTGACCTTAAAAGGGGGAGGAGCTCCCAATAACCTGACCCCTGACCTTAAGAGCAGGATGAGGGTGTATATACTGAACTATGCTGAGCTGATTGCTTCAGCTATCCGCTAAAAACCCTGCACACTTGTGTTACACACTTAGATCACTTAAACCCTGCAGAAAGTCCGGAAGAGTAATCAGTGGTAGTTTCTCTACGGGCTCTCAGACTGCCAGCTGCAGAACACCTCTGGTCTTTACAGCGCCGAGGATGAGGATGACGTGCTTCTCACCGGCCACCCTGAGGTGCACGCTAGTGCTGCCCTGGCCAGCGGGGGCGCTCACGCTGCAGCGGTACTCTCCGGCGTCCCGCGGTCCCACGCTCCAGAGCAGGAGCGAAGCGTTGCCGGCAGCGAGGCCTCCTGGGAAAATCTGGGCGCGGTCATGGAACTGCGGGTTCTGATTGTGCAGCTGGGCCGCACCGTTCTGGTAGCGGAACACCACCCCGCTAAGCCCCGCCTTCTCCCAGGTGACGGACACGGACCTGGCGGGCTCGGACCCGGTGCCGGACACACGGAAGCTGCAGTCCAGCTGGACGTCGGCGCCGATGTTCCCCACAGGAGACGCGTCCCGACTCTCCACAAAGGGAGACTGCGAGCCTGCGGCACAAACATGCACTCTGTGACACGCCCTCACACCTCCTACGCACCTCCTATGCACCTCCTACACATCACTCACTCACTCCAGAAAGGAGAGAGGAACACACCCGCGCACCACCTCCACACCTCCTACGCACCTCATACACATGACTCACTCACTCACTCACTCACTACAGAGGAGAGTGGAACATGCCTCCACACCTCCTCCACACCTCCTCTACATCACTCACTCACTCACTCACTACAGAGGAGAGTGGAACATGCCTCCACACCTCCTCCACACCTCCTCTACATCACTCACTCACTCACTCACTACAGAGGAGAGTGGAACATGCCTCCACACCTCCTCCACACCTCCTCCACACCTCCTCTACATCACTCACTCACTCACTCACTACAGAGGAGAGTGGAACATGCCTCCACACCTCCTCCACACCTCCTACACACCTCCTCTACATCACTCACTCACTCACTACAGAGAAGAGTGGAACATGCCTCCACACCTCCTCCACACCTCCTCTACATCACTCACTCACTCACTCACTACAGAGAAGAGAGAGAGACATGCTCGCGCACCTCCTCTACACCTCCTACACACCTCCTACACAGCCCATCCACATCACTCACTCACTCCAGAAAGGAGATAGGGACACACCCACGTACCACCTCCTCCACACCTCCTCCACATCACTCAGTCACTCACTTCAGAGTGAAGAAGAGGAGGATAAAGGAGAAGCAGAAAAGGAGTGGGGGGAGGTAACAGAGAGAAGAGATGATTAAAAAGAGGATAATCACTTATTCTCAGTAAACGAGAACCAAGGCTACTCACATGATCCGTGTGTAGCAGTGTGTTTAAATGGTACTGTCGCTGTACTGTCATGGTTCTCGTGTGTTATGTGCTATTTACGTGATACTTACGTGGCACTTACGTGTAAATGCAATGCTCAGAATGAGAATGATTAATCCGCCGACTATGAAAATGAGGACGATCATACTGTGAAAAAGAGGGAAAAAATTAATAAACCTGTCACTCAGAGCTGGCCATGCCACATAGCTACAGCCCCTAACAGTCACATGCAGCTGCATAGCTACAGCCCCTAACAGTCACATGCAGCTGCATAGCTACAGCCCCTAACAGTCACATGCAGCTGCATAGCTACAGCCCCTAACAGTCACATGCAGCTGCATAGCTACAGCCCCTAACAGTCACATGCAGCCACATAGCTACAGCCCCTAACAGTCACATGCAGCTGCATAGCTACAGCCCCTAACAGTCACATGCAGCTGCATAGCTACAGCCCCTAACAGTGACATGCAGCTGCATAGCTACAGCCCCTAACAGTGACACGCAGCTGCATAGCTACAGCCCCTAACAGTCACATGCAGCTGCATAGCTACAGCCCCTAACAGTCACATGCAGCTGCATAGCTACAGCCCCTAACAGTGACACGCGCTGCATAGCTACAGCCCCTAACAGTCACATGCAGCTGCATAGCTACAGCCCCTAACAGTCACATGCAGCTGCATAGCTACAGCCCCTAACAGTGACACGCAGCTGCATAGCTACAGCCCCTAACAGTCACATGCAGCTGCATAGCTACAGCCCCTAACAGTCACATGCAGCTGCATAGCTACAGCCCCTAACAGTCACATGCAGCTGCTGCATAGCTACAGCCCCTAACAGTCACATGCAGCTGCATAGCTACAGCCCCTAACAGTCACATGCAGCTGCATAGCTACAGCCCTAACAGTCACATGCAGCTGCATAGCTACAGCCCCTAACAGTCACATGCAGCTGCATAGCTACAGCCCCCCTAACAGTCACATGCAGCTGCATAGCTACAGCCCCTAACAGTCACATGCAGCTGCATAGCTACAGCCCTAACAGTGACACGCAGCTGCATAGCTACAGCCCCTAACAGTCACATGCAGCTGCATAGCTACAGCCCCTAACAGTGACACGCAGCTGCATAGCTACAGCCCCTAACAGTCACATGCAGCTGCATAGCTACAGCCCCTAACAGTCACATGCAGCTGCATAGCTACAGCCCCTAACAGTCACATGCAGCTGCATAGCTACAGCCCCTAACAGTCACATGCAGCTGCATAGCTACAGCCCCTAACAGTCACATGCAGCTGCATAGCTACAGCCCCTAACAGTTACATGCAGCCATGATCATATTTATCCAAATACTCCCTCCACACATCCCAGATTCATTCAGCAACATAATCCTGCAGCCATGACAACCACACATCGCCTATTTCTGTGCCTATAAGGAATGATGTCAATGGTCAAGGGGGATACTAATGACACTTAATTTCTCATCTGTTCCAAGACGTTGGCTGGCTATAACCAAAAGTAGGCTACTGCGCCGCATAACATACACGTTTGAATTCAAGTTATTATTATGAAAATAAATCAGTTTGCAGCTGCAGACTTTTAAAAATGGCGGTTGAAATAAAATACTGCGAGTAGTCGACCAATCAGAAATATTCAGCGTTTGCGCCCCACCCCAGAAGTTCCTGTACTTTTGGTGGAAATGAGTTCCTCAAAAGGTTCCTAGTTCCGGTGGAAATTTCCTGCGGTGGAAACGCGGCTAAAGTCAGCAGTGACGCTGACTGCTGCCCTGTTTAGGTTTGGTCTGCCGGAATATCCCGCACAGAGCATGTAGGTATATGAACCCATTTATACTGTACAGAATCTGATGAGTATTAACCCATTTATACTGTACAGAATCTGATGAGTATTAACCCATTTATACTGTACAGAATCTGATGAGTATTAACCCATTTATACTGTACAGAATCTGATGAGTATTAACCCATTTATACTGTACAGAATCTGATGAGGAAATTGAGGAATTCCAGCATGGGGTTTCCCAGGTCACCCCTGTTCACACACACACACACACACACACACTCACACATCATACACACACACACACTCTCACATACTCACACACACACACACACACACACTCACACATCATACACACACACACACTCTCACACACTCACACACACACACACACACACACACAGAGACCCACACACACACACCACACACATTACACACACGGAGACCTGTACTCACACACACAGATTCACCCTCAGATAGTAACCCCCCAGTTCCTGCTCTGTGTCCTATCTCCAGACTATGCTGGCTGAGCACTTTGAAGCTTCCTATGGCTGAGAACGGCCACATGGTGAATTACATGTCCGACAACACACACACACCCTTCTGACACACGCACACACCCTCTTACACACACCCTCTCTCTCGCAAACAGTAACCCTCTTACCATACTGAAGACATATCTCCTCCAAAACAATTTAAAGCCCGTATGTCTTACTGCTCCACCAGCTAATCCTACATATATGCAGGGCGATATAGCTCAGGAGGTAAGACCGATTGTCTGGCAGTCGGAGGGTTGCCGGTTCAAACCCCGCCCTGGGCATGTCGAAGTGTCCTTGAGCAAGACACCTAACCCCTAACCTCTAACTGCTCTGGCGAATGAGAGGCATCAATTGTAAAGCGCTTTGGATAAAAGCGCTATATAAATGCAGTCCATTTACCATATAATTAACTGAGTTTTAATAAACCAAACAGAAATAAATGCTCTGCAATATGGTTTGCTGGGCCAGAAGTAAGAAGGTGAACTTTAACTGATCTGTAGTACGCTTGCTGTGTGCAGCAGTGTGACTGTTTGTTTTGTCATGTGCTGCAATGAGGACAGGGCAGAAGGACTATAGAATTATCATAGAATATTTAGATATTTGATTATTTAACATTGTATTTTACAGGTTTATCTTATTTTGCACATTAGACAGTAAATGATTACACCAAACTTGTGATATTTTCAATGCTATAATCTCTAATAATTAATAATAAATTATTATATTATTAATAAAATGCTATAATCTCAGACACAGTAAAACGTTGCTTCCTACCCCCAGAAGATAACCTGTCCGATTGAAGCCATTGTTTCCCTCAGGTACTGTGAGTCAGTGCCTTTGGTATTCCAGTCTGGTGCCTGTGGTATTCCGATTTGGTGCCAGCAGTATTCTTTTCCAATGCCTGTGGTATTCCGATCCGGGGCCTGTGGTATTCCGATTCGGTGCCAGCGGTATTCCGGTTGGAACGTTTTGAGGGCAGCGGAGATTTGGGAGCTCTGATCCTGCGGGACGTGTGAGTGCTGTGGGCAGCCGCGTAGGGCGGGTGAGTGAGCCGCTCGCGGCCGATCGGCTCGGGTCAATATTGTCTCTGAGGGGCGTGGACCAGCGCAGGGCTGACACAGAGCAGGGCGTGCCTCACCTGGAGTCTGGGGAACACACCTGAGTGGGGCCTAGCAGAGTCGGTCTGATTTCACTGCATTTGATTGGCTGCTTCACAACTGCAGGCTCTCTTTCACATAAAGCGAAGCTGTTTATGAACATATCCAAGAGAAAATACAAACGAGAAAAAAAAATGCAATTTCATTTTTTCATCACGTGCACATAATTTGTAGGAGATTGAAAATGAAAATGCAGTGATCTAACTTGCATAGAAAAACAAAAAACACAGATATTCTGATGAACAAGTTCCTTTTTTGTATGTGTGAGGAAGTGAAACTTCATCACGTTAGCCTTATGGCCAGAAACAAACATTTAGACACATCCGCCATCACCGCCATACATGTTCATCTGCTGTCAGAACTGAGTAAGTTGTGCTTTTTAATACTATAATGAAACATGTCAGTGAAGTGTCTATATCCACATTAACAAGATTTACAATGTACTCTTTGTATATATAAAATAGATACCTTTTCCTGCGTGGCAAAAAGGGTAGTTATTTATTTATTCTTATGTATGCTAATTTTTAGGTTATTTTGTGTATTCTCATTTTTAGGTTATTGTGTGTATTCCTATTTTTAGGTTATTGTGTGTATGCTTATTTTTAGGTAATTGTGTGTATTCTTATTTGTAGGTTATTGTGTGTATTCTTATTTTTAGGTTATTGTGTGTATTCTTATTTTTAGGTTACTGTGTGTATTCTTATTTTTAGGTTATTTTGTGTATTCTTATTTTTAGGTTATTGTGTGTATTCTTATTTGTAGGTTATTGTGTTACTGTTTGTCACAACAGTAAATTGTCTCACCGTGACAAGATGACCAGCTCTCTGAGGTGGTTATGGAAGCAAGTAAGAGCTCAGCTTCCGATACATTCCCCCTAAACCAGACCCTCTTTAACTGTGACATGTTTCTTGAATTCAGCGCAGTAAATATGATCTTTTCTTAGGCTTGACTTAAACATCCTGTATGGCAAGAATACCTCTCTGTTTAACCAGTTCACAGGAAATGGTCATTGTACATTTTAAATAGGAAAGACCATAGAGTTCTGATAGAATGTTTCAGCAAAAATAATCAGACCATTCTAAAGCAGCGATCCGTATTAGCAAGTCCTAAAAATGTAATTTGTCTTGCCATCCTCATTGATTTCCTTGCTATTGGTATCAAACCCTAACCCCCAGATCTTTCAAAAAATATGATGCCATAAATCTGTATTCTGTCATACATTATTAGACAGTTACTAAATTTGTTATGAAATTTGAATTATGATGGTAATTACAATACTTTATGCATATTGATTGTTAACTTTAATGTGTTTGTACATGTTTATTTGCGTCAAAGCCTGGAAGATAGTTTGCTTGTTTAGTGTTTACTGGGATTACAATTATGTAGTAATTACAACTCGATTTTATTTTATTATTAAAAAATAAACACCAAATGAGGCATTCAGCAACATTAATCAGCGCTCGTACTGCTCTAACTCACACGCTCACTACTCCCATGCAGTGCATGTGACTGGAGCGCCTGACAGGCACCGCAGTTTTAATGGTTCCTCCAATGTGGCAAGAAAAACAACACGTGATGTCCGGCATTCGTTGCCCATTTCAAAGCCAAACCTAGGCTGTGGACAGGTGAGACCGGTAAGACAGGGTCACAACGGTAATTACACCAACTTCAGCCTCTTGGGCATGTTATGTAATATGTCCATCTATCCACCCATCCATCCATTCACCCTCCACAGGAAGATGGCACACTAACATGGCACACTTTCCACAGGAAGATGCCACACTAACATGGCACACTCTCCACAGGAAGATGCCACACTAACATGCCCCTTCCTCACAGGAAGATGCCACACTAACATGGCACACTCTCCACAGGAAGATGCCACACTAACATGCCCCTTCCTCACAGGAAGATGCCACACTAACATGGCACACTCTCCACAGGAAGATGCCACACTAACATGGCACACTCTCCACAGGAAGATGCCACACTAACATGGCACACTCTCCACAGGAAGATGCCACACTAACATGGCACACTCTCCACAGGAAGATTCCACACTAACATGGCACACTCTCCACAGGAAGATGCCACACTAACATGGCCCTTCCTCACAGGAAGGCGACCTGACCCTGGAGACGCCACGGCGCCCCCTCAGCAAGATGGCGGGCAGCCTGGGGAGAGCCCAGTGGGACGGCCGCTCTGGCGGGTTCGATGGAGCAAGCGACTCTGACTGCGCACGACTGCGCACGACTGCGCACGACTGCGCACGACTGTGCACGACTGCGCAGAAGACCTGGGGAGATATCGGGAGCGGTGGTGTTTACTGGGATAGGGGCATCGTCCCCAAGGAAACAATGCTCGGAGAAGGAGGGCAATGAGGACTCAGACTGGGGAGACAGGCTGGTTAGTCTAACCCGCAACTGGGTTCTATGACCTAAACTTGTCTGTGGCATTAATGTTCCATTTAATGTGCCTCTAAGGTTCTAGCATTAATGTGCCATTTAACATGCCTGTAAGGTTCTAGCATTAATGTGCCATTTAACGTGCCTGTAAGGTTCTAGCATTAATGTGCCATTTAATGTGCCTGTAAGGTTCTAGCATTAATGTGCCGTTTAACGTGCCTGTAAGGTTCTAGCATTAATGTGCCATTTAACATGCCTGTAAGGTTCTAGCATTAATGTGCCATTTAATGTGCCTGTAAGGTTCTAGCATTAATGTGCCATTTAAATGTGCCTGTAAGGTTCTAGCATTAATGTGCCATTTAACGTGCCTGTAAGGTTCTAGCATTAATGTGCCATTTAATGCGCCTGTAAGGTTCTAGCATTAATGTGCCATTTAACGTGCCTGTAAGGTTCTAGCATTAATGTGCCATTTAATGCGCCTGTAAGGTTCTAGCATTAATGTGCCATTTAACGTGCCTGTAAGGTTCTAGCATTAATGTGCCGTTTAACGTGCCTGTAAGGTTCTAGCATTAATGTGCCATTTAACGTGCCTGTAAGGTTCTAGCATTAATGTGCCATTTAATGTGCCTGTAAGGTTCTAGCATTAATGTGCCATTTAACGTGCCTGTAAGGTTCTAGCACAGGGCCCTAGAACAGGGCACGCACTCTCAATGTACACATTTCCCCATTTTGCTGGAGGTCCCTTGTAGCTCAGTTACAAATCAAGGAGGAATATTAGAATGTGATTCAGTTCTGCTATTCATGTTAAAAGAAAACCATTTGAATTGAATTGAATAATTGAATTATTCTTAAGATGCTATTCACGCATATCCTTGCACACAAATGCAGTATGCATACAAATCGGCGACTTTACCACAATGTGTGTACGGGACATGTATGTTCCCATTTCCACCGTATTACTGTCAGTACTGTATTAGCTTGTTTCTGACCACAAGCAACTCATTCTGTGGGTCCACCAGTCAGCTTTTCTGAACACTCTACACTCCAGAAAGTCTGTAGATGAATTGGAGTCATTTTCTTATGAGAATAATAGTACTGGATTCTGAAACTACATAACTACCCCCCTTTGAAAGTTTGCTGTTCATTCCAGGTATATTGCACTGGATATCTGCTAATTTCTTATTAATTTAGTTTGACATAGGTGTTCTGTCTACCCTGAACAAGAACCTGCAGGTTGCAGGTTTCTGAGTGATCTCGACTTTCCAAGTAAGACAACAGTTTCTTTTCTTTTATATATATATCCTGACATCACTGCTTTTTCTCTTTAGTCTAACTTTGACTTTGGTAAGCAGCTTAGCTTCCGAGCTTTTAGAGAGGGAACTTTGCTGTTATAAGCGCAGTAGAAAGACCTGTGTGCCTGAACAAAGTTTTAAAAAAATGTGTTGTCATTTATTAATGGTTTTGTTCAATAGCAGCTGTATTCAAGCAATCAGTTGATACTGCAGTTCTTCCACGAGGTGGCAGGAGTTTGCGGGGAAATTTCTGGGATAAGTGTTAATATGACACATTATTGTAAGATTCTTGTAAGACAGTAAAACCTCACAAGGTGGTGCTGTTCACAGCAGGTGTGTTCCACAGTCTGGAACCATCTAGAACTAAATTAATCTGAGCAGTTCAGAGAAAAAAAAAATCTAAATCATCCCAAGTATTTATTAAATAATGGCCCCAAATTCAAATTGATAGTGATTTGGAACTACTACTGAAAATTCCTCAAAAGTGTGAAGGAAGGAAGAGCAATCTCTTACCCATTTTGTAGCTTTTGCCGATATGTCACTATAACCAAGGAGGTTTGTAAGCGTCTTATACATACCAATCTTATGTTGTAGACATCAACATATCTGTAAAATACATTTGAGATATGTTGGCATTCAAAAGCATTGCTAGTATGTATACGTTCTGCTTATACGTAACTGTTTTTAACCGGCTTTTGGCAGTTAAACATAGCGCTTGGTTGTATAACACGTGGAATAGCTTGTATATCACAAATACTGGTGCTTGGCTGGTTTATTCGTTGGGTGTTGTTTCAGAAAACAACCCTGCACAACAACTATTTTCTTCAACTCTGGCTTACGCCCGCATTAGCCTGCAGCGAATGCCTTCATTAAAAATGTATTCTGCTGACAAGCAAAAACAATAAACAGGCATATTCAGTCGGGCTATCAGTTTAGTTACAAGCTGTACAAATACTAGTACTAAAACACCCCTTTGAAGTTTGCAACTCAGGAGGCTTACAGGAGGTACACTAGAAAAGTACAAAGACTCATCACTTGTTCAATGAAGGAGCCAAAGTTTCATTTTCACTGTTGGCACCACCGCAGGTAACACCTAATGACACATATATTTCAGGTCTCTAACTCACTTTCAGTATCAAACACAAGTACAACAGCAGCAGCAGCAGGAGCAGCAGGAGCAGCAGCAAACATGCATCCAGAGCATCCAGTCCTCTCTATGAAAATGCTTCTCAATTCTATGAAAACATCAGGAGGAGCTACGGCCATGATTATATTATTCAGCATGTTCCAGTACATTTTCAAACTGGATTTTGTATGTCCCTGTGACCTTCGCTATAACAGACATCTCTGTGGAGCTTATGTGTTTCTACCGTTCAGCTTAGTGACTGTGTCTGTGATGCTGATAGACCCTCATTGTACGTGGGAATGCAAACTAAATGGATGCAGGACACGCATGCCACACTTCTCCTCAATAGTCCTCAGGAGTCTACTCCCAGGCTCGGTGTGGGTAATTACTGCATTCATTGATGGAGATGTAATAGTGTGTTTATTCGCCACTAACATGACGGCTGGGCAGCAGGATGCATGCGTAGAGGTGACCAGCCAGAGCCCTGAACAGCAAAGGACCATCAACTACTATGTGAACGTATCTCGGGTGAGTGATTACATTTTAAATGATTAAATTAATAATATTATATTTAATTACTATTCAATGCTACTACTATTAACAACAATAATAATAATAATAATAATAATAATAAGAAGAATAATACAAAAAACTATTTTGTCTCTTTACAGATCGTAGGCCTCAGTTTCATATTGATTATGTCACTCCTATGCGCTTGCTGGAATTCCTACCATAGGAAAACATACTGTGACTCTCTGTATGAAAAGTACATTGAGGAACACATAGAGGCCATTCTGAATGATGAACAAAGTAAACTGGCAAAAGCAGAGGCTGAAAAACGAATTGTGCTGCACAAAAGGAAGATTCAGCCTCCTGGAAGGGATGACTCACAAATGGACCGCAGAGGAATGCAGAACCTATCAGACACAGATTCTAACCCAACGCTCTCACCACATTCTTCACCGAGACATTCTGCAGATCAAATAGAACTTCCAAATGTACGCACACCTTTACTGCAAGGCTGCAAAAAACGAAACTACTCCTCTGGATCCCAGGGAACTCAGGAGAGCTCATTTTAAATTACAGAAAGTAAAAATTTTACTGAAAATTCAAGAATGTATAGGATCAAAGAAATGCCTTAATTTTAAAAATGAAATGTTTTTTAATCACTGAAAACTGAAAAAAAGCCAAATAAAGTTTTTTAACATTAATTTTTAAAAATGAATTAATACCAACCATAGCAACAGTAACAAGTAGTTAAATTAAATTAAAAAAATCAACTAGAGATGTAAGAGCCGTTTATGAATTTTTTTGTTATTGTAAATGAAAATTATTTATAATTAATGAACTATGAAAATGTAAGCATTAGATTTGGGGATTCTTTTGATTTATTATATGATATGCATTTATGCCTTATAATTACCTGTCAAAAGACCTTACCTGGCCTGGTTACGTCATGCTTACCTGTATATCTTACTCATTCCTGTATAATGTTGGGCTCCGATATAACGATTGCAATTGGGGTAGCCTTATGAACACACTGGGTGAAAAGGTTAAAAGCACAACTTATTAGCATCAGGGCAAAACAGACCATCAAAAGTCCTTACACAATAACAGTACCCATTCCCCCCAGGCCATTTTTCAACCACCTGAACACATCCCAATTCCAAGAAGGAGTTTGATGAATTTCCACTACTTCTAATGGTTCAACCTTGTCTTTTTATAAAACAGCTACAGATAACACTGAAGTCACTCAGATACACTGACCCTGACCTTGGTCCAATGAGTAGAAACACGGCAGAACATAACACAAAATAATGAGGCAGTATTTCAGTCGCTGAGACACTATGAACTATTGTTATGGCTGAAATGTCGAATACATCTTTTCTGTAGTTTAAAAGAAATAGTACAAACTATTTCAAACACCTATCTGGAATTCCAGCATTTTCCTAGCAAGCATATGCAGAGCTAAGACCTGCTGCACTGTGTGGTTGATGAATTCACACCCAGCAATCAGAAATGTTTAAATCCTCTGCATATTTTTATTTATATATATATTTTTTTAAATCTGGTGATAATGATTCAATCGGTAGCTTTGTTTATGTCTTTCATTATTGTCGTTCAATCCACCTCTGTCTTGGGTTCCGTTAATGCCATGAAGGGGGTCTACATTCGAGGCTAGTCAGCCAAGACCTCCTACAAAGGAAAGTATGACAATCCCCCCATGTCAGTAGCAGAACCGGGTGAAATTGAGCCGATTTATTTGAACCTGCAGGCATCATTTAAACTGGAAATAATAAACTATTTGCTCTTAATATAAGTTTATCTGCTCTTCAATGTAACCACCGTGTTTTGATAATCCGAACGCATCAAATCCGTTTACTCTTTCTTTGTGAGCAATCCACAAATGACCGTTTTGTCCACTCAAATTGTTACTCTCGTCACTGTCACCGTCAGTGCCATCCCTAAAAAGGTGTTTTACTTTAACAAGGTCTGTATAAAATAAAGAGCCGGAAAAGTAATTTGAAAAAGTCAGTAACTTATTTCAAAGGGGCTTTTTGGTTTAATTCTTAATGTAGGCCACCCCAGCTGGCCTTGGCTTGTGCTGCTGCACCCTTGTAATCTGTTTATAGTTGCTCGAGGTCGTCTGCTTCTCCGTCTTCTTGGGCCCGTATCTGCAGAGAAACCTAATAATTTTGGTTAGATTCACACAATAATTTTGTTAAAGTATCTTCAATTCAGTTCTTCACCACACATCGCCACTTCATAGGGACACCTACAAATTAGAAAGGGAAGTTAGTGGGTTCTGGCTCAGCTCGTATTAGCTCTAAGTCAACACCCAGTTCCTGTTAAAACAGAGGAAAGATAATGTCTAATTTCTAGTCAACCGCTGTAACAGAGAAAAGTTGTGCACATTCATTTTGTTATATAGCAGCACCTTTTCTTTTCTTTCCATGATCTGTGCAGTCGTTTTTACTCCATTTACAAAGTATCCCTCAAATCATGTTTACATATTTGTGACCTTCTCAGACACCTGTAGCAAGCTTCTTATCTCCCTTTTGTACCAAAAATTGTTGCAGTTGAAACTTGGTGGGACTCCCAGAACTTTATATATCTGACTCCCTTAGCTCATCCACATATCTTCCTCCTCGAAGGTTGCTCATTCCCAGTATCTTTCTATTTTGCACAATTAGTTCGCATCAAATTTAAAACATTGGTCCTAACATACCAGGCAGTCAAGGGATCAGCCCCAGCATACCTCCACAAGATATTCAAACCCTACATGCCAGCCAGATCCCTCCGTTCTGCTACCTCAGGACGCCTGGCACCTCCCCCTCTTCGCACCTGCACTTCCAGAACACATCTCCTGTCTGTTCTGGCCCCACGATGGTGGAATGACCTCCCCGTGGAGGTCAGAACAGCTGATACACTGACCCATTTCAAACGACGACTGAAGACTCACCTCTTCAGGCTGCACCTCTCCCCATCCCTCCCTACCCCCCTGTAAATGACTGTAAGCTTAGGGTTGTAACTAGGCAGCTGTTTTGTAGGTGAATTAGGTGCATTAACTGTCTTAACTACTGCTTGTATTTTTTCCATAGACTGCGTTGTTGCTGTTCTCGTTGTGTTAGTGTTAATCAGTTTAACCTTCAGGGTCCAAGTTGAACTATGTGGTTGTTCCCTGCACTTGGACCGGTACTTCTCTCTAGAGTTTTCGTCATACTTGTTCCTGGTTATGGTTATACACTTTGTTGTACGTCGCTCTGGATAAGAGCGTCTGCCAAATGCCTGTAATGTAATGTAACATACATAGTTTTGATATTAACACATAAAAATACATTTCATATAGTAAAACACAATAAGCAGGCTTGTTTTCTATCACATTTCACTTCATCCTTTTGTTTTTAACAAAACTACTTTCATAGCATGACTTCCTTTTTTTTAATGTGAGGTTTTAATTTCATTCTCATCATTCCTCTACTTCCCTCCTGTTTGTTCATCATGCTTCCAGAGCTATCCTGGAAGCTGTGATTCAGTGTTCCTACACATAATCTGGTGTAATGCCAAATTAATATCTGCTGCGTTCTATTTCGATACATCTAACATAGGATAAAAGTCATTTTGCTTGAGAAAATCACTATTTGTTTTAGATGCATGTTTAACAGAAGAAAATTTATCAGACATTGCAATCATTTCGTATCCTGGTTCTTATTGGGTTCCACACATTTTTAAATAATGAAATTCTCCATTTATGACAGAACTCCTCCAAAGTGCGTTCAATGTTTGTACTTAATTTAGTCATTTCACCTGACCACGTGGACTACAGAAGATTTTTTTTTTTCTGACAAAATATCAAGGATAGCATGAGGCACGACAATTTCCACATCTAGTGTTCCTATCAGTGGCAGCGCTTGCCTTACAGCATCCGTAGCCCCGTCTACTACCTGTAAGCATCCAGCCTGGATGAAAAATAGGCAACCAGCCGCTGCCGGTCCCCGTGCTTCTGTGTGAGCACCACAGACATATGCCCCCCCAAACCATGAGTGAACAAAGTGAACGGCCACGCAGTTTTTGCTTCAAAGTGGCGAATGCCACCTCACAGTTCGACATCCACTCATCCGCATCATGGGGCCCTCCTGCCCCTTGCAATAAATCATTCAGTGGTTATACAATTTTAAAGTAATTTGAAATATGCAACCAACAAAAGTTAAATAATCTCATAATTTTATGTACCCCCAAATGGTGTTTGGGCGATTGCACATGCTTATTGCCTCAGTGTGGTCAGCAGCCAGTTTTTTATTCCCCTGTGAAATTAAATATCCCAAATATACAACTTCCTCTGTGCAATTTGTGCTTTGTGAGGATTACACTTTACCCCTCTGTGGCCAAATGCTGCAGGAGTATCCCAAGGTCCTGCATGTGAGTCTCCTTGTCAGGAGATGAGATAAGCAAATCATCAACATATTGGATCCCCTCAGATTCCAGCCCTGGGCATCGAGCCAACACATCAGCCACTGCTCGATTAAACAACATGTGTAATTATGGAATCCTTGTCTTAGTTCTGTATTATTTTCACCCACAGTGAAGGTAAACCAAAACTGGCTGTCCAGGTGCACTGGAACAGAGAAAAAACCATTGGACACATCCAAAACCAAACAATTCAGCACTGCCTTCTCCTGACACTGCTGCATGACCTGCTGTATTGCAGCCTCATAGCTCATCACAATATGCATTACAGCATATTTCTCTTTTAACATACTGTGCAATGTTTAAACTGCATTAGTGTGGACACAAACATGAACTAATCTGTAGATTGATTGATCACTGCACAGTCACCCTACAATACTCTCACATATACAGAGGTAATTGCACATGTATAATTTGAGATTCAATTTCAATCGGGCTGAAACAGTTTACAGACGCAGGCGCGCGTGTTTGAACACTTCTAGCATCAGACACACCCATACAGTCCACACCACTCATATGTACACAATGCTGTTCTCTAAGACACTGACACTCTTCCCACAATGTACAAAAGTTATTTTGTCTCCATAAAATGCAAATATATTAAGATGCTGATTAATTTTTGACAGCAGTTCATAAACATAATCTATTTTATAAACGCATGCATCTCTCCTGGTGTCACTCAGCTTTGCTTCCTCATAGAATTATTTTGCTCGACCCAATAGTCACCTGACGTTCCACTCCTAATGATCAAACCACAAGCTTTGAATACCCACGGCTTTTGCTTTTCGGTCACTCTTCTCACGGGGAAGGCCCTGTCCTTTTCATTTAAGCATTCACTGACACTATTAGCTATGAACTCCTTCACTTCTTTCAACTTCTTTCAGTTATTATGATTATAGTTCAATAATATAAAACAATACTTATCACACAATTAAAATATTTATGTCTCTAAAATATAAAACAATATTTATTCTGGGCCCACAAGACTAAAAACGTCACACTTTGACAAACAACACATATATCCTGCCTCCCTTTTTAGTTTTATTTTCCTGCTATTCTAATTCTGCTTTTAATCTATCCAACCGTGACCCCAGCTTTATATTTTCTGTGCGAATCTTGCTCAAAGGTCAGTGTTTCTGAATTATCAGACCCTTTCACCCTTTTAATGTCTGCCCACTCACCTGTCTCCCACTTAACCCTTCTTGGGCTAACTATAACACACAGTCGCGGATTCAACAACAGTCTTTCCCATCCTACAGTAGCAAATCCCTCTGGTATCCCCAAGTGTGATGCAAGCGGTAGGGTCGCTACACTCTCTAATCCCAACGTTCCTGCCGTCCACAGTTGTCACAATAGCGATAACCACTGTACGTCTGGAAAACCTGTCTGAACCTGCCTCAAATTAACCCACTTAGTAAGCTGCCAAAGCTTTAAATGAATCAGCAGTGTGTCCTGTCGGTGCTCAACTCCCTCTGAGTCTAAATAGGTCTAGCCAAAAATGTGTCCTAATCCCTTGTGTTTCTATGTCCCCATATGACAGTTATTGAGGCAAATTACAACAACCTTTTGAGTTGATGATTTTCTTCACAATGCCGCGTATGCTGTGTCCACTAACATAATCCTGTGTAAGTTTGCACTGCGTATTGCATTCCACTGTTCTTTGTCTACAGTAAACACACAAAGTCTGTTCAATCTACGCGTCTCATATACCCACTTTTCAGTTAAAATGCCCTCGTTGCTGCAGTCAGAATCGTCACTAAAATTTAAACACACAAAATGTTTTTCGAAAATTGCTCTGTTTGCTCTTTCGGATAATGAGTGAATCAGCATGATCAACACTTCAGCTAGTAATCTTAGATAGGATCAATTCTGATCCTTTGTGGCCACAGCACTTTATTTAAATTTTTCAGGATTACTATATATATATATATTGCGCCTCTTACACAGTCAGACCGGTCTTGACTATGGCGGGTTTGATCGTACGCTTCACAAATTTTGTAGCCTAAATAACAAAGCACGCATGCAATCACAAAAATCTCATACATTTCCCCACTACCTTCTTAAAACATGAATATGTACATATATACATACATACACATACATATATATACACACACATGCGTTATAAGTGATTACAAAAGCAGAACAATTGGCAGAACAATGGCGAGGGTGACACGGCCCAGCAGGCACAGGCCGATCTCAAGGCCGCACCCCAATCTCCACAAAGGATTGTGCATTCCACCTTGCTATGTTTATTTGTTATGCTAGCGTGGTTAAATAATATTATTTATATTCTAGCACATATACTCATATACGTGAAACCTTCAGTAGTATAGCCTATTTCCCCTTGTAAGGAACAGCCGTTGTGCTCCTGAACTTCAAACCTTCACACCAATACCATTATTACACATTCCTTTTTTACAGTGCTGTTGAACTAGTGGGGCCCCTGTTCATATTAACACCCTGTGCAAATTAAATTGTTAGGTATCCTTTGCGCACAAGACAATACACAAGACAACACGTAAGACTGACAAAGCGCTTAGGACTCACAAAACTCATTTCTCATTCACACCAGCGCTGGCACATTCACACATCTCTGGCCAGTGTCACCGTCCCGTAGGCTTTTCAGTGACCTATTTTAATTGCCGCTTCCCAGCAATTTGTTAGTACTTGTTGCCGCTTCCCAGCAATTTTCTACTCTACTACTTGTTGCCACTTCCCAGCAATTTTCTACTCTACTACTTGTTAGTAACTGTTGCTGCTTCTCAGCAACCTCTTTTAATTTCCGCTTCTCAGCAATTTGTTAATACTTGTGTGGCACCGTACTGGGCACAGAAATACACAGACCGGAGGTTTGGGGAAAAATAGCCCAACAGGGCCTTTTATTTAACCAAAATTATATACACAAACAAAACCGAACTCAACAACTAAAGTCTCTTGTCTGAATTAAATTCAAGTAAAGTAATCGAAATTAGGGGTAGCGACGACTGGGAGACAGCTGAGGGGATCCCTCTTTAAAGCAGGAAGAGGGATGTGATCCTGCGTCTCCACCGGATTCTGAAAGACAAGGAAAAAGTTTCAAACAGGTATTAACAGCCCTTCTGCAGCCCAAAAACCCTCTCCTCAAGGAAGACAAAGGCCTCCTTTTAAGCTCCCAGCCCATTTCCCTGGAGTGGCGGCAGCTGTGTCGCCTCATTGATTTCAGGTGCGTTGAGTGCAAAGGAGGGAGTTGGGGAATTTCCAGGTTGCCGCTCTCCAGGGTCCTGTGGCTGGGCTTCATAGCGTGGCGCTGTCCCGGGTCCTGAACAGCTGGCCTGGTGGCAGGTTTGAGCTGATGCCTATAAGGCTGGGAGGGGCACTGCGGGGGCATGCCCCGATCCACGCCACACTTGTTAGTAACTGTTGCTGATTCTCAGCAACCTCTTTTAATTGCCGCTTCTCAGCAATTTGTTAATACTTGTTAGTAACTGTTGCTGCTTCTCAGCAACCTCTTTTAATTGCCGCTTCTCAGCAATTTGTTAATACTTGTTAGTAACTGTTGCTGCTTCTCAGCAACCTCTTTTAATTGCCGCTTCTCAGAAATTTGTTAATACTTGTTAGTAACTGTTGCTGCTTCTCAGCAACCTCTTTTAATTGCCGCTTCTCAGCAATTTGTTAATACTTGTTAGTAACTGTTGCTGCTTCTCAGCAACCTCTTTTAATTGCCGCTTCTCAGAAATTTGTTAATACTTGTTAGTAACTGTTGCTGCTTCTCAGCAACCTCTTTTAATTGCCGCTTCTCAGCAATTTGTTAATACTTGTTAGTAACTGTTGCTGCTTCTCAGCAACCTCTTTTAATTGTCGCTTCTCAGCAATTTGTTAATACTTGTTAGTAACTGTTCTTAACCTTCCCCTGCTACGCTTCTTTAATACCGATAGAACAATATTTCACACAACACTTATCACTTTCTGAGCTGCTTTAACGCCAGATGCGTCAAACCTCCCACAAACACAGCACAGACAATGATCCAACACACTATCAGGATCTTTAACACACACTCTGGCATATCTCACACTTACGCTTCACTCTTTTCATTCATGCACATAACAGTTATTTCAAACACGCAGCGCTTATCACAAACCCGTACCATTTATCACAAACACATAACATTTAACTCAGACATACAATCACGTCAGACTCATTTCTCGTACCATAGCTTTTTACTGTAGTTTTTAGATTCTTTGGAGGAGAGGCCTCGCATTTGCTTAGGCCTGGGCGGATACGCACTGCTCTTAGATTCAACCAGTACATGCAGATTTTATAAATAGGCTCTGCTTACCTCTTTGTTTGGTGGCCACCGTTGAACCCAAGAGTCAGCAGTTCCGTCCAGGCGTTCGCTTCCTCGAGCCTCTCCTGGCTGGCTCGCCAATTCAATGTGGGGAAAAACAGGACCCAGCCTGGGCCAGAAGAGCTGGGTGTTCTCCTCACTCTGTTGAATACTTCTTAAAAATATACACTTCACAGAGTCTGATGCAACTGGATTTATTGCAGGTAATTCAAAGATAACATGCAAGAACCCGGGCTGATCTGCACATATCAATACAAACAATACAAAAAAAAATCTGTCTGTCGGTGAGGCAGGTTACCCTCTTAGTGCAAAGCCCCTAGTGGTCGGCACGCCGGCGTGCTGAGATCACTAAACTCAGACATTCGGTGCTACTGCAACAAAAGCATGAGTTAAAAACATAAACGCGTTGTTTTAGTTTCATTAGTATACGATACACGACAACTATGCTGAATACGGAGTTTCGCAGCACTACCATTGTCGCTCTGGTCGTTCATTTAACACGCACCCCCTCCCTGCAGTCTCATCTGCAACTACACCACCCACCCATGACATAATGGACAATATTGTCTATCTTGGTATTCATAAAAATATTCTTTCACCACTAATAAATCCTATTCCGTCATAGCAACAAGATAAACCCGACAATATCCCTAAGATATGCCAATACAGCAGTGAAAATGCTGCTCAGTGAATAACGAAATAAATGATAAAAAAGTTTTTTAAAATAATACCATTGTAGTGGCACTCCGTTTGAATTGTCTTCACAGTAAATGTACCACTTTTTGGAGTAAGACTAACAAACAGTATTCGCAACGCGAACGACGAGACAAGGTAACTTTCCTTTATAATCTTTAATTAGAAAACACAAAATTACGATGTCAAGCGCACGGTCAAAAAATTGTGTTGCTTCCAACAGTATCTGACTCCAAACTAACCAAAGTTACGATGATGTCATATTTATACAATCGGAAGTCCAAAAATATAGAAATGTTTTTTATCATTTATACATTACTAAATTATGCATTTTATACTAATATGAACCTCATGAAATGTAATGAAATTATCATTACCAATATTTAATTGTTCTTAATTAAATTATTATTAATCATCTAGTTCCTCATTGGCTCTTACAACCATGTCATATTACAGTCAATATCTGGGACTAAATATTGAATAAATATACATCCTTACCATTGGTTGTACGCGTAGAGATGTCGCTTTTGAGACTGAGTGGTCATATATTGTCTTTGGCAATCCCCGTTTGTGAAATATACGTGCATTTGTGATGCCTGGGTACCTTACAAATTAGCTGTGTGTTTACAGCGTTGTCGCCCTTTTTACTACAGTCTGGCTTGATTGACAATTCATTTATTCAGTAGGTGAGAGTATAAGCTTTCTAACGGCGTATAACATGTCTAATTTTGCTTTTGGAATAGCAACCGAAAAGTTTCTTATCATCGCATTCACTTACTGTCTCCATCTACTGAACATAGATACGATTTAATCATTGCTATGTAAGTATTACTGCTCAAAATATTTCGGTTATATACGTTATTTTTCAAATTGAGTGTCTTTAAATAGGTTAGTAATATTATATAATTCGCACTGTAATGCAAGTGTTAGTTAGTAGTGTAATAGTTTTTGTGAAGCATGCAACAGTGATGACGTGAGAGTTGGAACATTGCCAAAACGTGGTGGACGGTTGAAAATTGTTTTCATGTTGTCCCATCCCCATACAAGAAAACATACGAGAGTAAAGAGTATAGAAATACATACAAGAGTTAATTATTACACATTTAGGTACTGTACCACATTGTGTGACAATATTTTTGCATTATTTTTTAATCTGATAGCAATGTTTCATCTTAAACCTTCATAAGGGGCTCATTTGTATGCTTTATAATGGACAAAAAGCATTTTATTCATTTTTGGAGAGATTTTGGATGTTTCTGGACCTAGATATTTTAGACCACTGAAAGCTTGTAATTCCCACTTGAAAATGATGCAACAGTGAGTTTCTTAAGTCAAAACCGTTGATTTGTAGTGAAATGCATGAATATGTTGTGATTTACAGCAATGCATAATTTAGACATGTTGGATAGATTTGGAGACGCTGGGTACACTGCTTAGTTTTTGTTTCATATATCTATAGTAGTTCTACATATCCACCCTTAGATTTTATGAACTTGTGGTCAAGAAGTTTTTGATCAAGTACATGTAGTTTAACCTGCTGTATATATGCAATCTCTCAGCATTTCATTGCAAACTAAAAAAGTGCAAATTCATTTTTGAATTTTGTCTAGACAATTGCATTTGTGGCACTTTATTTCTTCCAAAATTATGAATATAAACTAATCTGCATTAGTATTGTAAATTGTACAAATGTCTTGCTTCATTTAAGCCATTTTTCAAGTATCTGTGGTGTTCACATCTGGAGCTTTAAAGCTTTAAATAGGGTACCCCCTAAATGGGCATGGATTGGGAAGATTTGGCATGTGCGCTAAGGGTTTAAAGCAATATTGCCAATATTTAAATGAGATGATTGACAGTGTCAAAAGCAACACTGAGATCAAAGAGGAGTGCAATTTTAAAGAGACCAGAGTTATCAGAGAAGAGGAGGTCATCGACTACTCTAAGAATGAAAATTGTGGATAAAATTGCCTTTATTTTTTATCAAATCAGGGTTGCCAACTCTCACGTTTTTGGGATGAGACACATACTTTCAGGTTGTCTCACACTACCCAGTCACAACACATGCCAAATGAAAGACCGGAACTAACTTTCTGTTTAAACAATGTATGAGCTTGCAGGTTCAAACACATTAAAGAAAGACTGCTGACTGGCTATACCCCAACTCTGATCAAATATACAACTGCTCAGAGAAAATAATCTTTAACATGGTATAGATATTGCCTGAATTATGAAGGTCAACAATATTTAGTCACATTTATGTGTCCTTTCCTATGTTGACCTTCCCCATGACGAAGGGAATATGGCATGTGTGTCATGGTATATTTCTACTACAGTGACACAGGATATCAGGGGCGACCAGCTCCTACAGACTCACCAGGAACTTAATAAAGTAAAACATAAACGGTGACGTATTTCTATTAGATTTCATTCATAAGAATTTCTAAGTGCCTATAATTAAATATAATAAACATGTTTGTTAAGTCAGGTTAGGTCTCGTTACAGGTAATTGAAAGCACCTGTGGCGGTGCCCTTTTAAGAAGCCTGGAGTCGGCTTCTCAGAAGCGGGGGCTTTTTCCCCTCACCTCTCGACCACGGCCGTGTCCTGATTTTACCTTATGTTTTGCAGCTTTTTTGTTATTTCTTATGTGTGGTAAAATAAAATGGTTTGTTTTTTTTGGGAAAGCTTGGTGTCGGCATCGTTATGCTTGCGGGTGCTTGAGAGCAACCGTAACAATGTTTCTCAAATTCTTTTGTTTTTGATCACTTTTATCACAATTTAGTTACATTCCTTTCATATTTTGAAGAGCCTTGATTCCATTTTTTCATAGATTTTTCTGCTTCTTTGTAATAAAGGTGCCAGCAGTTCTGGAGGCCACTGCATTCATTCTCTGTCTGCATCATACTCAAACATCGTACACAGTATCTTGGCGTATTACTGACACCTAGTGGAGAAAGCTGTAATGGCAGGTAAGGAAGTACAAGTAGATGCGCTCCAACAACTGCATGTGGAGTTCTGAGGTTGAAAACGTATTAATATACTGCTCAATACTTTTGCTCTTGTGGTAATGAGAACGGGCAAAGTACTCCGAAGATTAGAAGGTTTGTATATTTATTTAAAAGGCATAATGGTGCAGTGGCTAGTATTTGAGTCCTGCCCGGCCAAGATCCTCTGTTTGCACATTCATCTCATATCCCCGTGGGTTTCATCCAGGTACTCCGGTTTCCTCCTAGGAAAAGTGAACTGGAGACACTAAATTGGCTGTAGATGTAAGTGTGTGTGTGTGAGTGTGCCAGTGTGAGTATGTAAGTGTGTGTGTGTGTATGTATGTGTGTGCGCGCATGTGTGAGTGTGTGTGTGTAACTATTTTCTAAAAGAATAATACATTAAATAGCCATTGATATACAATTTTCTATATTCACATGAGGGAAGTGATGACTGCCTAGCCTACAGCATAACCTATTTACAACTGGCCTGCCTCTTCAGAACATATGATAACCTGCATGTAAAAGGTAAGTCAACCTGCAGTGCAGTATGGTCCTCCTATGACTTTTCTCCAGCTGTTCTTCCCGTCACAAACTGTTTGATCTCTGAGGGTTTGATCCTACTTACACTCGCTCACTGAAGAGATAAGCCATAAACGCAGCATTCAGACACTTAAAGTAATTTTATTTCAAATAATAAAAAATATATAAAATAGACTTATTAACTCCATGACCAACTAAACACAACAAACATCTTAAATCTGAAATGCTGTGGCATTGACTTCCACACACTTTCCACTCTGCTGAGTGAATCTCTGCATTTTGGGCTTTTTGTATTCATACAGAATAAAGGACAATAACAGGAAACACAACCACTGGCCACCTTCTCTGCCTGTACAAAATGGCTGCACCTTATGAGCCCACAACAGACCAGCACAGATGGGCAGCCATGTCCAGGCATCACATTCAATAACTGCAGGTATGAGAACACAGCACAGTGCACTACAACTTCACAGCACTGGCAGGAGACTACATGACCCATAATGCAACATAAATTAAATAGAAATATACACACGCATACACGCACACACACTCACACACACACATATATATATATATATATATATGTTAGTGCGATACTACATTATAGAAATGAATTACAGGTGGTTCCTGAAGGTATTTTACATACAGACTGACTCACTCTGTCCACAGGTAAGATTTTGCACAATACCAGGAATAATTATGCTGGAGAAACAGCTGTTATGACGTTTTATAAAGGTGTGAGAATATTTCAGTGTACTTCTGAACAGAATTATAAGTGCACTGTGTTGGTGCTTTTGAGTGCAGTGTGCAGGTATTGTACAGGTGTCCAACATGAATTTGTCCTATCTGACCTCTGACCTCTGACCTCTGACCCTGGGCCTCAGATGCCGAAGATGACCCGGAGGTCGCCAGGGACAGTTTGGTAAAGGAGTTACCCGTCCCGGAGAGCACCTTGGAGGCCAGCTGCTTCTTATTCTCCTGGAGAGAGGGGATCTTATCCTCCACTGTGCCTTTACATATGAACCTTTGGGAAACAGTTATGAAACACCTCAGTTTTCACTTCACACACAAAAATGCGTGCGCACACACACACACACTCTCTCTCTCTCTTGGTTGTCCATCGAATCCGATGATGACGTCCACTTCTGTCTTTTATCGGTGAACTCTTTGATGGCTGAATAGTCCTATCCTGGACCCACAAGTCCTATTGCAGTTAGGACATGTATATGTGGTGGTAGTGGTAGGGGCAACCATGGGTGTGTTCCTCCTGAGTCTCCTTTGCTGTCTCCTGGCTGTCCTTTCCTCCTTCAGGATGCAGATCCCATCCAGGCACAGCTGCCGCCAGTTGTTACGGTCAGCAGCAACATCCTCCAGGTCCTCGGGTCTGATTTTGCACTTCCTTAACGCAGTCTTCAGCTGGTCCTTGTAGCGCTTCCTCTGCCCTCCTGCTGAGCGTCGTCCATGGTGTAGCTGGCCATATAGCACTCTGCGAGGCAGCCGATTTGGGGGCATCCTTACCACATGCCCCAGCCATCGTAGCTGGTGCTGGGTGATCATAGCCTCAATACTTCTGCAGTTGGTCTTTGTGAGTATTTCAGTGTGAGGCACACGATCACGCCAGGTAATTCCCAGGATGTGCTGAAGGCAACGTATGTGGAAGTGCTCCAGGGACTTGATGTGGCGGCTGTAAGTTACCCAAGCTTCACAGCTGTAAAGGAGGGTGGTGCAGATGCAGATGGCTTGGTAGACGCAGACCTTTGTGCGGAGATGTAGGTTCTTGTTTTGAAAGACCCGGCGCCGGAGTCTCCCAAAGGCAGCTGATGCTCGTTTAATTCGGTTCTGGACCTCATTGTCAATGCTGCTGTCTTCAGAGAGAATACTCCCCAGATATTTGAATGATGGAACTACTGACAGTTGTTCATCAGCAACAGTGAAGGCTGGTGGTGTAGGTGGGATGGTGGCACTCCATTGGCAGACAACTTCCGTTTTGGTGGTGTTCACTGTCAGTCCCATCCTGCTGTACGCTCTCACTGCCGCCGCAAGGACAGACTGGAGGTTTTGTGGAGTGTGAGACACAAGAGCACAGTCATCTGCATACTGCAGCTCAAGGACCCTTTCTCTATGCAGTTTGGTGGTTGCTTGGAGCCTCCTAATATTGAAGAGGTTGCCATCTAGCCTGAATTCCACTGCCACACCGCTGCTGTCCTCAATCTCCTTGTGGAGAAGCTGGGTGACACACCCATAGGAGGAAGATGTTAAAGAGCACCGGTGCTAGCACACACCCCTGCCTGACCCCTGTATGTACAGGGAAAGGGGCAGACTCTTGTCCTCCTATGGTCACCCGAGCAGTCATTCCATCCTGAAACTGGCGGAGGTTGTTGACGAATTTGTTGGGGCAGCCAAACCTGAGGAGGACGTCCCACAAAAGTTCTCTCTGGACAGTGTCAAAGGCTTTGGAGAGGTCGACAAAGGCCATAAACAGGTCCTCGTGTTGTTCCCGGCACTTTTCCTGAAGCTGTCGAGCTGGGAAAATCATGTTGACCGTGCTCCTGTTCTTCCTAAACCCGCACTGTGATTCAGGCAGCATTGACTGTGATGTTGTTGACCAGCCTCTGAAGCATCACCTTAGCCAGGACCTTACCAGCAACAGTAAGGAGTGATATACCCCTACTGTTGCCACAGACGGCCTTGTCACCCTTGTTCTTGTAAATGGTGACAATATTGGCGTCTCTCCATTGTTGTGGGATGTTCTCATCAGCCCAGGCCTTGGTGATGTATTGGTGAAGAGTTCTTGTACAGAGGTACCCTCCCTGCTTTAGCAGCTCAGCAGGGATCTTGTCATTACCAGGGGACTTGTTGTTTCTGAGGGAATGGATAGCTGATAGGACCTCCAGGAAGGTTGGGGGCTGGCCGAGGTTGTGAATGGGAGGAAGTTTAGGGAGTTCGTCCAGAATGGCGGGGTCTGCATCAGAGTCCTGATTAAGAAGGGTATCAAAATGTTCAGCCCACCTCAACAGGATGCTATTCTGGTCCTTCAAGACTGTTAGACCATCTGCCGTTTTCAGGGGAGTGATGCAGAGATTTATTGGGCCGTAGATGGTTTTGACAGCATTGTAAAAATTGTGCATGTCATTTTTATCGGCAAATGACTGGATTTCCTGTGCCTTTTTTGCCCACCACTTGTTCTGCATGGTCCAAATAGTCCTTTGCACTTCCTGTCGAGCTCTCTGCCATTGCTGCCTGGTGATGCTGGATGAGGGGTTGTTTAGGGTTGCCCGGTGTGCTTTGTGCATGTTCTTCAGCAAGTTATGAATGGTATCCGAGTTATCGTCAAACCAGTCTTGGTGGTTCTTGCTCTTATAGCCGATGGTTTGGGTTGCTGCCTCATAGAGAGCCAAGCTGATAGAGGTCCAAGTCTGATCCATGGTGTTCTCTGAACTCAAGGAGAACTCCATCTCCCTTAGTTTCTCAGCCAGGGAGCGACGGAACTCATTTCTTGCATCAATGTTTCCCAGGCGGGTGCAATCTAGCTGCCTCCCGCTAGGCCCTCGCAGCCGCAAGGGGGGGCGCACTTTCATGTGGACCTTGGTCACAATCATACGGTGGTCTGTCCAGCATTCTGCACCTCTCATGGCACGAGTGATGAGAACATCTCTGATGTCACTGCGTCTCACTATGACATAGTCAATCAGGTGCCAGTGTTTGGAACGAGGGTGCATCCATGATGTCTTATATTTAGTCTTCTGCTGGAAGATGGTGTTGGTTATGGTCAGGTTGTGCTCAGAGCAGAGAGTAAGTAATCTCATTCCATTTGCATTGGCCTGGCCAATACCATGTCTGCCAAGCACTCCACTCCATATCCTGCTGTTCTGTCCCACTCGGGCGTTAAAATCCCCAAGCAAGAAGATCTTGTCCCTCTTGGGGATCCGGCGAAGAGCCTCGTCCAGTGACTGGTAGAAGCAATCCTTGGCCTCACTCTCGGATGGCAGGGTTGGTGCATAAGCACTAAGAAGTGTGGCGAAGCGATTCTTGACCAGGGGGATACAAAGGGTCATTAGTCTTTCACTAATGCCAACAGGTGTTTCAGTGAGTCTTGGTAGTAGTGTATTCTTGATGGCCAGTCCCACACCGTGCAGATGTTGTCCTCCTGGGGGGTAACCCTTCCAGAAGAATGTGTAGCCCATCCCTTCCTCTGTTAGAGAGCCGTCATCCAGGAGCCTGGTCTCACTCAGAGCAGCAAATGTCGATGTTATAGCGACTCAGCTCGGCAGCAACCAAGGCTGTTCTCCTATGGAGTCTATCAGAGCTGCCATACGAGTCCAGGAGAGTCCTTACGTTCCATGTTGCCAGCTTCAGGTTGTATGATTTCTTATTTTTATTTTTATTTCGACCGCGGAAGTGGAATGACCCGATAGGTGCGGTATCCTATCCAGGCGTGGGTTGAGTGGGCAGTTTTTAGGCCACCTTTTCTAGGCCCTTCCCCAGTTGGGGTGAGCAGTGCGGTCCCTAAATAGGGCTGCTCAATCGCACAGGGGACTGCCGAAAACAGCTGCCACTCAGTCCCAGCTGTTAGCGACCATATACCCTGTGCTGCTGACATGCAGGGTTCTAGCTAGGAGCTCCCAGTCCATTCGTACCTGCTCCCGTCACCAGACACCCCATCGCCGCCAGACTTCAACCTGATGTAAAGTCCAGGTACTGTTCACCGTGGTCAGAGGTGGATACCTGCACAAGGTATGAGTCAGTTCCTGTGGTGTTCCAGTCCGGTGCCTGTGGTATTCCGGTTCAGGGCCTCCAGTATTCCGGACCGGTGCCTGTGGTATTCCGATTCGGTTCCTGCAGTATTCTGGACCAGTTCCTGTGAAATTCTGACCTGGTGCCTGTGGTATTCCGGTCCGGTGCCTGCGGTATTCCGATCCGGTGCCTGTGGTATTCCGATCCGGTGCCTGCGGTATTCCGATTCGGTGCCTGTGGTATTCCGATCCGGTGCCTGTGGTATTCCGGACTGGTGCCTGTGGTATTCCGATTCGGTGCCTGCGGTATTCCGGTCCGGTGCCTGCGGTATTCCGGTTGGAACGTTTTGAGGGCAGCGGAGATTTGGGAGCTCTGATCCTGCGGGACGTGTGAGTGCTGTGGGCAGCCGCGTCGGGCGGGTGAGTGAGCCGCTCGCGGCCGATTGGCTCGGGTCAATATTGTCTCTGAGGGGCGTAGACCAGCGCAGGGCTGACACAGCGCAGGGCGTGCCTCACCTGGAGTCTGGGGAACACACCTGTGTGGGGCCTAGCGCACACACACACACACACACACAAACACGCACACACATGCACGCACGCACGCACACACGCATACACATACACACACACAAACGCACACGCACACGTACACACACACACACAGACACACACACACACACACATAAACATTCCAACGCAGGCAGCATTCAATTGGCTGCTTCACAACTGCAGGCTCTCTTTCACATAAAGCAAAGCTGTTTATGAACACATCCAAAAGAAAATACAAATGAGAAAAAAAAATGCTATTTCATTTCTTCATCACGTGCACATAATTTATAGGAGATTGAAAATGAAAATGCAGTGATCTAACTTGCATAGTAAAAAAACCCCACAGATATTCTGACAAACAAGTTCCTTTTTTGTATGTGCGAGGAAGTGAAACTTCATCACATGTTAGTCTTATGGCCAACATTTAGACACATTCGCCATACATGTTCATCTGCTATCAGAACTGAGTAAGTTGTGCTTTTTAATACTATAATGAAACATGTCAGTGAAGTGTCTATATCCACATTAACAAGATTTACAAAGTACTCTTCGTATATATAAAATATACACCTTTTCCTGTGTGGCAAAAAGGGTAGTTATTTATTTATTCTTATGCAGTCATATTTTGAGGTTATTGTGTGTATTCTTATTTTTAGGTTATTGTGTGTATTCTTATTTGTAGGTTATTGTGTGTATTCTTATTTTTAGGTTATTGTGTGTATTCTTATTTTTAGGTTACTGTGTGTATTCTTATTTTTAGGTTATTGTGTGTATTCTTATTTTTAGGTTACTGTGTGTATTCTTATTTTTAGGTTATTGTGTGTATTCTTATTTTTAGGTTATTGTGTGTATTCTTATTTTTAGGTTATCATGTGTATTCTTATTTGTAGGTTATTGTGTGTATTCTTATTTTTAGGTTATTGTGTGTATTCTTATTTTTAGGTTATTGTGTTACTGTTTGTCACAACAGTAAATTGTCACACCGTGACAAGATGAACAGCTCTCTGAGGTGGTTACGAAAGCAAGTAAGAGCTCAGCTTCCGATACATTCCCCCTAAACCAGACCCTCTTTAACTGTGACATGTTTCTTGAAATCAGCACAGTAAATATGATCTTTTCTCAGGCTTGACTTAAACACCCTGTATGGCAAGAATACCTCTCTGTTTAACCAGTTCACAGGAAATGGTCATTGTACATTTTAAATAGGAAAGACCGTAGAGTTCTGATAGAATGTTTCAGCAAAAATAATCAGACCATTCTAAAGCAGCGATTCGTATTAGCAAGTCCTAAAAATGTAATTTGTCTTGCCATCCTGATTGATTTCCTTGCTATTGGTATCAAACCCCCAGATCTTTCAAAAAATACGACGCCATAAATTTGTATTCTGTCATACATTATTAGACAGTTACTAAATTTGTTATGAAATTTGAGTTATGATGGTAATTACGATACTTTATGCATATTGATTGTTAACTTTACTGTGTTTGTACATGTTTATTTGCGTCAAAGCCTGGAAGATGGTTTGCTTGTTTAGTGTTTACTGGGATTACAATTATGTAGTAATTACAACTCGATTTTATTTTATTATTAAAAAATAAACACCAAATGAGGCATTGAGCAACATTAATCAGCGCTCGTACTGCTCTAACTAACACGCTCACTACTCCCATGCAGTGCATGTGACTGGAGCGCCTGACAGGCACCGCAGTTTTAATGGTTCCTCCAACGTGGCGAGAAAAACAACACGTGATGTTCGGCATTCGTTGCCCATTTCAAAGCCAAACCTAGGCTGTGGACAGGTGAGACCGGTAAGACAGGGTCACAACGGTAATTACACCAACTTCAGCGTCTTGGGCATGCTATGTAATATGTCCATCTATCCACCCATCCATCCATTCACCCTCCACAGGAAGATGCCACACTAACATGGCACACTCTCCACAGGAAGATGCCACACTAACATGGCACACTCTCCACAGGAAGATGGCACACTAACATGGCACACTCTCCACAGGAAGATGCCACACTAACATGGCACACTCTCCACAGGAAGATGCCACACTAACATGGCACACTAACATGGCACACTCTCCACAGGAAGATGCCACACTAACATGGCACACTCTCCACAGGAAGATTCCACACTAACATGGCACACTCTCCACAGGAAGATGCCACACTAACATGGCCCTTCCTCACAGGAAGGCGACCTGACCCTGGAGACGCCATGGCGCCTCCTCAGCAAGATGGCGGGCAGCCTGGGGAGAGCCCAGTGGGACGGCCGCTCTGGCGGGTTCGATGGAGCAAGCGACTCTGACTGCACACGACTGCACACGACTGCGCACGACTGCGCAGAAGACCTGGGGAGATATCGGGAGCGGTGGTGTTTACTGGGATAGGGGCATCGTCCCCAAGGAAACAATGCTCGGAGAAGGAGGGCAATGAGGACTCAGACTGGGGAGACAGGCTGGTTAGTCTAACCCGCAACTGGGTTCTATGACCTAAACTTGTCTGTGGCATTAATGTGCCATTTAATGTGCCTCTAAGGTTCTAGCATTAATGTGCCATTTAACATGCCTGTAAGGTTCTAGCATTAATGTGCCATTTAACGTGCCTGTAAGGTTCTAGCATTAATGTGCCATTTAATGTGCCTGTAAGGTTCTAGCATTAATGTGCCGTTTAACGTGCCTGTAAGGTTCTAGCATTAATGTGCCATTTAACATGCCTGTAAGGTTCTAGCATTAATGTGCCATTTAATGTGCCTGTAAGGTTCTAGTATTAATGTGCACTTCAATGTGCCTCTAAGGTTCTAGCATTAATGTGCCATTTAACGTGCCTGTAAGGTTCTAGCATTAATGTGCCATTTAACGTGCCTGTAAGGTTCTATCATTAATCTGCCATTTAATGTGCCTGTAAGGTTCTAGCATTAATGTGCCATTTAACGTGCCTGTAAGGTTCTAGCACAGGGCCCTAGAACATCCTCAGGAAGCTTGGGCACACACTCTCAATGTACACATTTCCCCATTTTGCTGGAGGTCCCTTGTAGCTCAGTTACAAATCAAGGAGGAATATTAGAATGTGATTCAGTTCTGCTATTCATGTTAAAAGAAAACCATTTGAATTGAATTGAATAATTGAATTATTCTTAAGATGCTATTCACGCATATCCTTGCACACAAATGCAGTATGCATACAAATCGGCGACTTTACCACAATGTGTGTACGGGACATGTATGTTCCCATTTCCACCGTATTACTGTCAGTACTGTATTAGCTTGTTTCTGACCACAAGCAACTCATTCTGTGGGTCCACCAGTCAGCTTTTCTGAACACTCTACACTCCAGAAAGTCTGTAGATGAATTGGAGTCATTTTCTTATGAGAATAATAGTACTGGATTCTGAAACTACATAACTACCCCCCTTTGAAAGTTTGCTGTTCATTCCAGGTATATTGCACTGGATATCTGCTAATTTCTTATTAATTTAGTTTGACATAGGTGTTCTGTCTACCCTGAACAAGAACCTGCAGGTTGCATGTTTCTGAGTGATCTCGACTGTCCAAGTAAGACAACAGTTTATTTTCTTTTATATATATATCCTGACATTGCTGCTTTTTCTCTTTAGTCTAACTTTGACTTTGGTAAGCAGCTTAGCTTCCGAGCTTTTAGAGAGGGAACTTTGTTGTTATAAGCGCAGTAGAAAGACCTGTGTGCCTGAACAAAGTTTAAAAAAAATGTGTTATCATTTATTAATGGTTTTGTTCAATAGCAGCTGTATTCAAGCAATCAGCTGATACTGCAGTTCTTCCACGAGGTGGCAGGAGTTTGCGGGGAAATTTCTGGGATAAGTGTTAATATGACACATTATTGTAAGATTCTTGTAAGACAGTAAAACCTCACAAGGTGGTGCTGTTCACAGCAGGTGTGTTCCACAGTCTGGAACCCTGTAAAACTAAATTAATCTGAGCAGTTCAGAGAAAAAAAAAATCTAAATCATCCCAAGTATTTATTAAATAATGGCCCCAAATTCAAATTGATAGTGATTTGGAACTACTACTGAAAATTCCTCAAAAGTGTGAAGGAAGGAAGAGCAATCTCTTACCCATTTTGTAGCTTTTGCCGATATGTCACTATAACCAAGGAGGTTTGTAAGCGTCTTATACATACCAATCTTATGTTGTAGACATCAACATATCTGTAAAATACATTTGAGATATGTTGGCATTCAAAAGCATTGCTAGTATGTATACGTTCTGCTTATACGTAACTGTTTTTAACCGGCTTTTGGCAGTTAAACATAGCGCTTGGTTGTATAACACGTGGAATAGCTTGTATATCACAAATACTGGTGCTTGGCTGGTTTATTCGTTGGGTGTTGTTTCAGAAAACAACCCTGCACAACAACTATTTTCTTCAACTCTGGCTTACGCCCGCATTAGCCTGCAGCGAATGCCTTCATTAAAAATGTATTCTGCTGACAAGCAAAAACAATAAACAGGCATATTCAGTCGGGCTATCAGTTTAGTTACAAGCTGCACAAATACTAGTACTAAAACACCCCTTTGAAGTTTGCAACTCAGGAGGCTTACAGGAGGTACACTAGAAAAGTACAAGGACGCATCACTTGTTCAATGAAGGAGCCAAAGTTTCATTTTCACTGTTGGCACCACCGCAGGTAACACCTAATGACACATATATTTCAGGTCTCTAACTCACTTTCAGTATCAAACACAAGTACAACAGCAGCAGCAGCAGGGAGCAGCAGGAGCAGCAGCAAACATGCATCCAGAGCATCCAGTCCTCTCTATGAAAATGCTTCTCAATTCTATGAAAACATCAGGAGGAGCTACGGCCATGATTATATTATTCAGCATATTCCAGTACATTTTCAAACTGGATTTTGTATGTCCCTGTGACCTTCGCTATAACAGACATCTCTGTGGAGCTTATGTGTTTCTACCGTTCAGCTTAGTGACTGTGTCTGTGATGCTGATAGACCCTCATTGTACGTGGGAATGCAAACTAAATGGATGCAGGACACGCATGCCACACTTCTCCTCAATAGTCCTCAGGAGTCTACTCCCAGGCTCGGTGTGGGTAATTACTGCATTCATTGATGGAGATGTAATAGTGTGTTTATTCGCCACTAACATGACGGCTGGGCAGCAGGATGCATGCGTAGAGGTGACCAGCCAGAGCCCTGAACAGCAAAGGACCATCAACTTCTATGTGAACGTATCTCGGGTGAGTGATTACATTTTAAATGATTAAATTAATAATATTATATTTAATTACTATTCAATGCTACTACTATTAACAACAACAATAATAATAATAATAATAATAATAAGAAGAATAATACAAAAAACTATTTTGTCTCTTTACAGATCGTAGGCCTCAGTTTCATATTGATTATGTCACTCCTATGCGCTTGCTGGAATTCCTACCATAGGAAAACATACTGTGACTCTCTGTATGAAAAGTACATTGAGGAACACATAGAGGCCATTCTGAATGATGAACAAAGTAAACTGGCAAAAGCAGAGGCTGAAAAACGAATTGTGCTGCACAAAAGGAAGATTCAGCCTCCTGGAAGGGATGACTCACAAATGGACCGCAGAGGAATGCAGAACCTACCAGACACAGATTCTAACCCAACGCTCTCACCACATTCTTCACCGAGACATTCTGCAGATCAAATAGAACTTCCAAATGTACGCACACCTTTACTGCAAGGCTGCAAAAAACGAAACTACTCCTCTGGATCCCAGGGAACTCAGGAGAGCTCATTTTAAATTACAGAAAGTAAAAAATTTTACTGAAAATTCAAGAATGTATAGGATCAAAGAAATGCCTTAATTTTAAAAATGAAATGTTTTTTAATCACTGAAAACTGAAAAAAGCCAAATAAAGTTTTTTAACATTAATTTTTAAAAATGAATTAATACCAACCATAGCAACAGTAACAAGTAGTTAAATTTAAAAAAAAAAAATCAACTAGAGATGTAAGAGCCGTTTATGAATTTTTTTGTTATTGTAAATGAAAATTATTTATAATTAATGAACTATGAAAATGTAAGCATTAGATTTGGGGATTCTTTTGATTTATTATATGATATGCATTTATGCCTTATAATTACCCGTCAAAAGACCTTACCTGGCCTGGTTTCGTCATGCTTACCTGTATATCTTACTCATTCCTGTATAATGTTGGGCTCCGATATAACGATTGCAATTGGGGTAGCCTTATGAACACACTGGGTGAAAAGGTTAAAGCACAACTTATTAGCATCAGGGCAAAACAGACCATCAAAAGTCCTTACACAATAACAGTACCCATTCCCCCCAGGCCATTTTTCAACCACCTGAACACATCCAAATTCCAAGAAGGAGTTTGATGAATTTCCACTACTTCTAATGGTTCAACCTTGTCTTTTTATAAAACAGCTACAGATAACACTGAAGTCACTCAGATACACTGACCCTGACCTTGGTCCAATGAGTAGAAACACGGCAGAACATAACACAAAATAATGAGGCAGTATTTCAGTCGCTGAGACACTATGAACTATTGTTATGGCTGAAATGTCGAATACATCTTTTCTGTAGTTTAAAAGAAATAGTACAAACTATTTCAAACACCTATCTGGAATTCCAGCATTTTCCTAGCAAGCATATGCAGAGCTAAGACCTGCTGCACTGTGTGGTTGATGAATTCACACCCAGCAATCAGAAATGTTTAAATCCTCTGCATATTTTTATTTATATATATATATATTTTTTTAAATCTGGTGATAATGATTCAATCGGTAGCTTTGTTTATGTCTTTCATTATTGTCGTTCAATCCACCTCTGTCTTGGGTTCCGTTAATGCCATGAAGGGGGTCTACATTCGAGGCTAGTCAGCCAAGACCTCCTACAAAGGAAAGTATGACAATCCCCCCATGTCAGTAGCAGAACCGGGTGAAATTGAGCCGATTTATTTGAACCTGCAGGCATCATTTAAACTGGAAATAATAAACTATTTGCTCTTAATATAAGTTTATCTGCTCTTAAATGTAACCACCGTGTTTTGATAATCCGAACGCATCAAATCCGTTTACTCTTTCTTTGTGAGCAATCCACAAATGACCGTTTTGTCCACTCAAATTGTTACTCTCGTCACTGTCACCGTCAGTGCCATCCCTAAAAAGGTGTTTTACTTCAACAAGGTCTGTATAAAATAAAGAGCCGGAAAAGTAATTTGAAAAAGTCAGTAACTTATTTCAAAGGGGCTTTTTGGTTTAATTCTTAATGTAGGCCACCCCAGCTGGCCTTGGCTTGTGCTGCTGCACCCTTGTAATCTGTTTGTAGTTGCTCGAGGTCGTCTGCTTCTCCGTCTTCTTGGGCCCGTATCTGCAGAGAAACCTAATAATTTTGGTTAGATTCACACAATAATTTTGTTAAAGTATCTTCAATTCAGTTCTTCACCACACATCGCCACTTCATAGGGACACCTACAAATTAGAAAGGGAAGTTAGTGGGTTCTGGCTCAGCTCGTATTAGCTCTAAGTCAACACCCAGTTCCTGTTAAAACAGAGGAAAGATGTTCTGTTAATTTCTAGTCAACCGCTGTAACAGAGAAAAGTTGTGCACATTCATTTTGTTATATAGCAGCACCTTTTCTTTTCTTTCCATGATCTGTGCAGTCGTTTTTACTCCATTTACAAAGTATCCCTCAAATCATGTTTACATATTTGTGACCTTCTCAGACACCTGTAGCAAGCTTCTTATCTCCCTTTTGTACCAAAAATTGTTGCAGTTGAAACTTGGTGGGACGCCCAGAACTTTATATATCTGACTCCCTTAGCTCATCCACATATCTTCCTCCTCGAAGGTTGCTCATTCCCAGTATCTTTCTATTTTGCACAATTAGTTCGCATCAAATTTAAAACATTGGTCCTAACATACCAGGCAGTCAAGGGATCAGCCCCAGCATACCTCCACAAGATATTCAAACCCTACATGCCAGCCAGATCCCTCCGTTCTGCTACCTCAGGACGCCTGGCACCTCCCCCTCTTCGCACCTGCACTTCCAGAACACATCTCCTGTCTGTTCTGGCCCCACGATGGTGGAATGACCTCCCCGTGGAGGTCAGAACAGCTGAGACACTGACCCATTTCAAACGACGACTGAAGACTCACCTCTTCAGGCTGCACCTCTCCCCATCCCTCCCTACCCCCCTGTAAATGACTGTAAGCTTAGGGTTGTAACTAGGCAGCTGTTTCGTAGGTGAATTAGGTGCATTAACTGTCTTAACTACTGCTTGTATTTTTTCCATAGACTGCGTTGTTGCTGTTCTCGTTGTGTTAGTGTTAATCAGTTTAACCGTCAGGGTCCAAGTTGAACTATGCGGTTGTTCCCTGCACTTGGACCGGTACTTCTCTCTAGAGTTTTCGTCATACTTGTTCCTGGTTATGGTTATACACTTTGTTGTACGTCGCTCTGGATAAGAGCGTCTGCCAAATGTCTGTAATGTAATGTAACATACATAGTTTTGATATTAACACATAAAAATACATTTCATATAGTAAAACACAATAAGCAGGCTTGTTTTCTATCACACTTCACTTCATCTTTTTGTTTTTAACAAAACTACTTTCATAGCATGACTTCCTTTTTTTTAATGTGAGGTTTTAATTTCATTCTCATCATTCCTCTACTTCCCTCCTGTTTGTTCATCATGCTTCCAGAGCTATCCTGGAAGCTGTGATTCAGTGTTCCTACACATAATCTGGTGTAATGCCAAATGAATATCTGCTGCGTTCTATTTCGATACATCTAACATAGGATAAAAGTCATTTTGCTTGAGAAAATCACTATTTGTTTTAGATGCATGTTTAACAGAAGAAAATTTATCAGACATTGCAATCATTTCGTATCCTGGTTCTTATTGGGTTCCACACATTTTTAAATAATGAAATTCTCCATTTATGACAGAACTCCTCCAAAGTGCGCTCAATGTTTGTACTTAATTTAGTCATTTCACCTGACCACGTGGACTACAGAAGATTTTTTTTTTTCTGACGAAATATCAAGGATAGCATGAGGCACGACAATTTCCACATCTAGTGTTCCTATCAGTGGCAGCGCTTGCCTTACAGCATCCGTAGCCCCGTCTACTACCTGTAAGCATCCAGCCTGGATGAAAAATAGGCAACCAGCCGCTGCCGGTCCCCGTGCTTCTGTGTGAGCACCACAGACATATGCCCCCCCAAACCATGAGTGAACAAAGTGAACGGCCACGCAGTTTTTGCTTCAAAGTGGCGAATGCCACCTCACAGTTCGACATCCACTCAATTGCATCATGGGGCCCTCCTGCCCCTTGCAATAAATCATTCAGTGGTTATACAATTTTAAAGTAATTTGAAATATGCAACCAACAAAAGTTAAATAATCTCATAATTTTATGTACCCCCAAATGGTGTTTGGGCGATTGCACATGCTTATTGCCTCAGTGTGGTCAGCAGCCAGTTTTTTATTCCCCTGTGAAATTAAATATCCCAAATATACAACTTCCTCTGTGCAATTTGTGCTTTGTGAGGATTACACTTTACCCCTCTGTGGCCAAATGCTGCAGGAGTATCCCAAGGTCCTGCATGTGAGTCTCCTTGTCAGGAGATGAGATAAGCAAATCATCAACATATTGGATCACCTCAGATTCCAGCCCTGGGCATCGAGCCAACACATCAGCCACTGCTCGATTAAACAACATGTGTAATTATGGAATCCTTGTCTTAGTTCTGTATTATTTTCACCCACAGTGAAGGTAAACCAAAAACTGGCTGTCCAGGTGCACTGGAACAGAGAAAAAAACCATTGGACACATCCAAAACCAAACAATTCAGCACTGCCTTCTCCTGACACTGCTGCATGACCTGCTGTATTGCAGCCTCATAGCTCATCACAATATGCATTACAGCATATTTCTCTTTTAACATACTGTGCAATGTTTAAACTGCATTAGTGTGGACACAACATGAACTAATCTGTAGATTGATTGATCACTGCACAGTCACCCTACAATACTCTCACATATACAGAGGTAATTGCACATGTATAATTTGAGATTCAGTTTCAATCGGGCTGAAACAGTTTACAGACGCAGGCGCGTGTGTTTGAACACTTCTAGCATCAGACACACCCATACAGTCCACACCACTCATATGTACACAATGCTGTTCTCTAAGACACTGACACTCTTCCCACAATGTACAAAAGTTATTTTGTCTCCATAAAATGCAAATATATTAAGATGCTGATTAATTTTTGACAGCAGTTCATAAACATAATCTATTTTATAAACGCATGCATCTCTCCTGGTGTCACTCAGCTTTGCTTCCTCATAGAATTATTTTGCTCGACCCAATAGTCGCCTGACGTTCCACTCCTAATGATCAAACCACAAGCTTTGAATACCCACGGCTTTTGCTTTTCGGTCACTCTTCTCACGGGGAAGGCCCTGTCCTTTTCATTTAAGCATTCACTGACACTATTAGCTATGAACTCCTTCACTTCTTTCAACTTCTTTCAGTTATTATGATTATAGTTCAATAATATAAAACAATACTTATCACACAATTAAAATATTTATGTCTCTAAAATATAAAACAATATTTATTCTGGGCCCACAAGACTAAAAAACGTCACACTTTGACAAACAACACATATATCCTGCCTCCCTTTTTAGTTTTATTTTCCTGCTATTCTAATTCTGCTTTTAATCTATCCAACCGTGACCCCAGCTTTATATTTTCTGTGCGAATCTTGCTCAAAGGTCAGTGTTTCTGAATTATCAGACCCTTTCACCCTTTTAATGTCTGCCCACTCACCTGTCTCCCACTTAACCCTTCTTGGGCTAACTATAACACACAGTCGCGGATTCAACAACAGTCTTTCCCATCCTACAGTAGCAAATCCCTCTGGTATCCCCAAGTGTGATGCAAGCGGTAGGGTCGCTACACTCTCTAATCCCAACGTTCCTGCCGTCCACAGTTGTCACAATAGCGATAACCACTGTACGTCTGGAAAACCTGTCTGAACCTGCCTCAAATTAACCCACTTAGTAAGCTGCCAAGCTTTAAATGAATCAGCAGTGTGTCCTGTCGGTGCTCAACTCCCTCTGAGTCTAAATAGGTCTAGCCAAAAATGTGTCCTAATCCCTTGTGTTTCTATGTCCCCATATGACAGTTTTATTGAGGCAAATTACAACAACCTTTTGAGTTGATGATTTTTCTTCACAATGCCGCGTATGCTGTGTCCACTAACATAATCCTGTGTAAGTTTGCACTGCGTATTGCATTCCACTGTTCTTTGTCTACAGTAAACACACAAGTCTGTTCAATCTACGCGTCTCATATATACCCACTTTTCAGTTAAAATGCCCTCGTTGCTGCAGTCAGAATCGTCACTAAAATTTAAAAACACACAAAAAATGTTTTTCGAAAATTGCTCTGTTTGCTCTTTCGGATAATGAGTGAATCAGCATGATCAACACTTCAGCTAGTAATCTTAGATAGGATCAATTCTGATCCTTTGTGGCCACAGCACTTTATTTAAATTTTTCAGGATTACTATATATATATATATGCGCCTCTTACACAGTCAGACCGGTCCTTGACTATGGCGGGTTTGATCGTACGCTTCACGAATTTTGTAGCCTAAATAACAAAGCACGCATGCAATCACAAAAATCTCATACATTTCCCCACTACCTTCTTAAAAACATGAATATGTACATATATACATACATACATACACATATATATATATATATATATATTACATATATATACACACACATGCGTTATAAGTGATTACAAAAGCAGAACAATAATTGGCAGAACAATGGCGAGGGTGACACGGCCCAGCAGGCACAGGGCGATCTCAAGGCCGCACCCCAATCTCCACAAAGGATTGTGCATTCCACCTTGCTATGTTTATTTGTTATGCTAGCGTGGTTAAATAATATTATTTATATTCTAGCACATATACTCATATACGTGAAACCTTCAGTTGTATAGCCTATTTCCCCTTGTAAGGAACAGCCGTTGTGCTCCTGAACTTCAAACCTTCACACCAATACCATTATTACACATTCCTTTTTTACAGTGCTGTTGAACTAGTGGGGCCCCTGTTCATATTAACACCCTGTGCAAATTAAATTGTTAGGTATCCTTTGCGCACAAGACAATACACAAGACAACACGTAAGACTGACAAAGCGCTTAGGACTCACAAAACTCACTTCTCATTCACACCAGCGCCGGCACATTCACACATTTCTGGCCAGGGTCACCGTCCCGTAGGCTTTTCAGTGACCTATTTTAATTGCCGCTTCCCAGCAATTTGTTAGTACTTGTTGCCGCTTCCCAGCAATTTTCTACTCTACTACTTGTTGCCACTTCCCAGCAATTTTCTACTCTACTACTTGTTAATAACTGTTGCTGCTTCTCAGCAACCTCTTTTAATTGCCGCTTCTCAGCAATTTGTTAATACTTGTGTGGCACCGTACTGGGCACAGAAATACACAGACCGGAGGTTTGGGGAAAAATAGCCCAACAGGGCCTTTTATTTAACCAAAATTATATACACAAACAAAACCGAACTCAACAACTAAAGTCTCTTGTCTGAATTAAATTCAAGTAAAGTAATCGAAATTAGGGGTAGCGACGACTGGGAGACAGCTGAGGGGATCCCTCTTTAAAGCAGGAAGAGGGATGTGATCCTGCGTCTCCACCGGATTCTGAAAGACAAGGAAAAAGTTTCAAACAGGTATTAACAGCCCTTCTGCAGCCCAAAAACCCTCTCCTCAAGGAAGACAAAGGCCTCCTTTTAAGCTCCCAGCCCATTTCCCTGGAGTGGCGGCAGCTGTGTCGCCTCATTGATTGCAGGTGCGTTGAGTGCAACAGGAGGGAGTTGGGGAATTTCCAGGTTGCCGCTCTCTCCAGGGTCCTGTGGCTGGGCTTCATAGCGTGGCGCTGTCCCGGGTCCTGAACAGCAGGCCTGGTGGCAGGTTTGAGCTGATGCCTATAAGGCTGGGAGGGGCACTGCGGGGGCATGCCCTGTTAGTAACTGATCTCAAGCAACCTCTTTTAATTGCCTTTCTCAGCAATTTGTTAATACTTGTTAGTAACTGTTGCTGCTTCTCAGCAAACCTCTTTTAATTGCCGCTTCTCAGCAATTTTGCTTGTTAGTAACTGTTGCTGCTTCTCAGCAACCTCTTTTAATTGGCCGCTTCTTCATTTGTTACTTGTTAGTAACTGTTGCTGCTTCTCAGCAACCTCTTTTAATGCCGCTTCTCAGCAATTTGTTGTTATAACTGTTTCTCAGCAACCTCTTTTAATTGCCGCTTCTCAGAAATTTGTTAATACTTGTTAGTAACTGTTGCTGCTTCTCAGCAAACCTCTTTTAATTGCCGCTTCTAGCAATTGGTTAATAATACTTGTTAAGTAAAATTTGTGCTTCTCAGCAACCTCTTTTAATTGTTTCTCAGCAATTTGTTAATACTTGTTAGTAACTGTTCTTAACCTTCCCCTGCTACGCTTCTTTAATACCGATAGAACAATATTTCACACAACACTTATCACTTTCTGAGCTGCTTTAACGCCAGATGCGTCAAACCTCCCACAAACACAGCACAGACAATGATCCAACACACTATCAGGATCTTTAACACACACTCCGGCATATCTCACACTTACGCTTCACTCTTTTCATTCATGCACATAACAGTTATTTCAAAACAAACACGCAGCGCTTATCACAAACCCGTACCATTTATCACAAACACATAACATTTAACTCAGACATACAATCACGTCAGACTCATTTCTCGTACCATAGCTTTTTACTGTAGTTTTTTAGATTCTTTGGAGGAGAGGCCTCGCATTTGCTTAGGCCTGGGCGGATACGCACTGCTCTTAGATTCAACCAGTACATGCAGATTTTATAAATAGGCTCTGCTTACCTCTTTGTTGGTGGCCACCGTTGAAACCCAAGAGTCAGCAGTTCCGTCCAGGCGTTCAGCTTCCTCGAGCCTCTCCTGGCTGGCTCGCCAATTCAATGTGGGGAAAAACAGGACCCAGCCTGGGCCAGAAGAGCTGGGTGTTCTCCTCACTCTGTTGAATACTTCTTAAAAATATACACTTCACAGAGTCTGATGCCCAACTGGATTTATTGCAGGTAATTCAAAGATAACATGCAAGAACCCGGGCTGATCTGCACATATCAATACAAACAATACAAAAAAAAAATCTGTCTGTCGGTGAGGCAGGTTACCCTCTTAGTGCAAAGCCCCTAGTGGTCGGCACGCCGGCGTGCTGAGATCACTAAACTCAGACATTCGGTGCTACTGCAACAAAAGCATGAGTTAAAAACATAAACACGTTGTTTTAGTTTCATTAGTATACGATACACGACAACTATGCTGAATACGGAGTTTCGCAGCACTACCATTGTCGCTCTGGTCGTTCATTTAACACGCACCCCCTCCCTGCAGTCTCATCTGCAACTACACCACCCACCCATGACATAATGGACAATATTGTCTATCTTGGTATTCATACAAAATATTCTTTCACCACTAATAAATCCTATTCCGTCATAGCAACAAGATAAACCCGACAATATCCCTAAGATATGCCAATACAGCAGTGAAAATGCTGCTCACTGAATAACGAAATAAATGATAAAAAAGGTTTTTAAAATAATACCATTGTAGTGGCACTCCGTTTGAATTGTCTTCACAGTAAATGTACCACTTTTTGGAGTAAGACTAACAAACAGTATTCGCAACGCAAACGACGAGACAAGGTAACTTTCCTTTATAATCTTTAATTAGAAAACACAAAATTACGATGTCAAGCGCACGGTCAAAAAATTGTGTTGCTTCCAACAGTATCTGACTCCAAACTAACCAAAGTTACGATGATGTCATATTTATACAATCGGAAGTCCAAAAATATAGAAATGTTTTTATCATTTATACATTACTAAATTATGCATTTTATACTAATATGAACCTCATGAAATGTAATGAAATTATCATTACCAATATTTAATTGTTCTTAATTAAATTATTATTAATCATCTAGTTCCTCATTGGCTCTTACAACCATGTCATATTACAGTCAATATCTGGGACTAAATATTGAATAAATATACATCCTTACCATTGGTTGTACGCGTAGAGATGTCGCTTTTGAGACTGAGTGGTCATATATTGTCTTTGGCAATCCCCGTTTGTGAAATATACGTGCATTTGTGATGCCTGGGTACCTTACAAATTAGCTGTGTGTTTACAGCGTTGTCGCCCTTTTTACTACAGTCTGGCTTGATTGACAATTCATTTATTCAGTAGGTGAGAGTATAAGCTTTCTAACGGCGTATAACATGTCTAATTTTGCTTTTGGAATAGCATTTTATAGGTCAGCGTAACCGAAAAGTTTCTTATCATCGCATTCACTTACTGTCTCCATCTACTGAACATAGATACGATTTAATCATTGCTATGTAAGTATTACTGCTCAAAATATTTCGGTTATATACGTTATTTTTCAAATTGAGTGTCTTTAAATAGGTTAGTAATATTATATAATTCGCACTGTAATGCAAGTGTTAGTTAGTAGTGTAATAGTTTTTGTGAAGCATGCAACAGTGATGACGTGAGAGTTGGAACATTGCCAAAACGTGGTGGACGGTTGAAAATTGTTTTCATGTTGTCCCATCCCCATACAAGAAAACATACGAGAGTAAAGAGTATAGAAATACATACAAGAGTTAATTATTACACATTTAGGTACTGTACCACATTGTGTGACAATATTTTTGCATTATTTTTTAATCTGATAGCAATGTTTCATCTTAAACCTTCATAAGGGGCTCATTTGTATGCTTTATAATGGACAAAAAGCATTTTATTCATTTTTGGAGAGATTTTGGATGTTTCTGGACCTAGATATTTTAGACCACTGAAAGCTTGTAATTCCCACTTGAAAATGATGCAACAGTGAGTTTCTTAAGTCAAAACCGTTGATTTGTAGTGAAATGCATGAATATGTTGTGATTTACAGCAATGCATAATTTAGACATGTTGGATAGATTTGGAGACGCTGGGTACACTGCTTAGTTTTTGTTTCATACATCTATAGTAGTTCTACATATCCACCCTTAGATTTTATGAACTTGCGGTCAAGAAGTTTTTGATCAAGTACATGTAGTTTAACCTGCTGTATATATGCAATCTCTCAGCATTTCATTGCAAACTAAAAAAGTGCAAATTCATTTTTGAATTTTGTCTAGACAATTGCATTTGTGGCACTTTATTTCTTCCAAAATTATGAATATAAACTAATCTGCATTAGTATTGTAAATTGTACAAATGTCTTGCTTCATTTAAGCCATTTTTCAAGTATCTGTGGTGTTCACATCTGGAGCTTTAAAGCTTTAAATAGGGTACCCCCTAAATGGGCATGGATTGGGAAGATTTGGCATGTGCGCTAAGGGTTTAAAGCAATATTGCCAATATTTAAATGAGACGATTGACAGTGTCAAAAGCAACACTGAGATCAAAGAGGAGTGCAATTTTAAAGAGACCAGAGTTATCAGAGAAGAGGAGGTCATCGACTACTCTAAGAATGAAAATTGTGGATAAAATTGCCTTTATTTTTTATCAAATCAGGGTTGCCAACTCTCACGTTTTTGGGATGAGACACATACTTTCAGGTTGTCTCACATTACCCAGTCACAACACATGCCAAATGAAAGACCGGAACTAACTTTCTGTTTAAACAATGTATGAGCTTGCAGGTTCAAACACATAAGAGAAAGACTGCTGATTGGCTACACCCCAACTCTGATCAAATATACAACTGCTCAGAGAAAATAATCTTTAACATGGTATAGATATTGCCTGAATTATGAAGGTCAACAATATTTAGTCACATTTATGTGTCCTTTCCTATGTTGACCTTCCCCATGACGAAGGGAATATGGCATGTGTGTCATGGTATATTTCTACTACAGTGACACAGGATATCAGGGGCGACCAGCTCCTACAGACTCACCAGGAAACTTAATAAAGTAAAAACATAAACGGTGACGTATTTCTATTAGATTTCATTCATAAGAATTTCTAAGTGCCTATAATTAAATATAATAAACATGTTTGTTAAGTCAGGTTAGGTCTCGTTACAGGTAATTGAAAGCACCTGTGGCGGTGCCCTTTTAAGAAGCCTGGAGTCGGCTTCTCAGAAGCGGGGGCTTTTTCCCCTCACCTCTCGACCACGGCCGTGTCCTGATTTTACCTTATGTTTTGCAGCTTTTTTGTTATTTTTTATGTGTGGTAAAATAAAATGGTTTGTTTTTTTTGGGAAAGCTTGGTGTCGGCATCGTTATGCTTGCGGGTGCTTGAGAGCAAACCGTAACAATGTTTCTCAAATTCTTTTTGTTTTTGATCACTTTTATCACAATTTAGTTACATTCCTTTCATATTTTGAAGAGCCTTGATTCCATTTTTTCATAGATTTTTCTGCTTCTTTGTAATAAGGGTGCCAGCAGTTCTGGAGGCCACTGCATTCATTCTCTGTCTGCATCATACTCATACTCAAACATCGTACACAGTATCTTGGCGTATTACTGACACCTAGTGGAGAAAGCTGTAATGGCAGGTAAGGAAGTACAAGTAGATGCGCTCCAACAACTGCATGTGGAGTTCTGAGGTTGAAAACGTATTAATATACTGCTCAATACTTTTGCTCTTGTGGTAATGAGAACGGGCAAAGTACTCCGAAGATTAGAAGGTTTGTATATTTATTTAAAAGGCATAATGGTGCAGTGGCTAGTATTTGAGTCCTGCCCGGCCAAGATCCTCTGTTTACACATTCATCTCATATCCCCGTGGGTTTCATCCAGGTACTCCGGTTTCCTCCTAGGAAAAGTGAACTGGAGACACTAAATTGGCTGTAGATGTAAGTGTGTGTGTGTGAGTGTGCCAGTGTGAGTATGTAAGTGTGTGTGTGTGTATGTATGTGTGTGCGCATGTGTGAGTGTGTGTGTGTAACTATTTTCTAAAAGAATAATACATTAAATAGCCATTGATATACAATTTTCTATATTCACATGAGGGAAGTGATGACTGCCTAGCACAGCATAACCTATTTACAACTGGCCTACCTCTTCAGAACATATGATAACCTGCATGTAAAAGGTAAGTCAACCTGCACTGCAGTATGGTCCTCCTGTGACTTTTCTCCAGCTGTTCTTCCCGTCACAAACTGTTTGATCTCTGAGGGTTTGATCCTACTTACACTCGCTCACTGAAGAAATAAGCCATAAATGCAGCATTTAGACACTAAAAGTAATTTTATTTCAAATAATAAAAAATATATAAAATAGACTTATTAACTCCATGACCAACTAAACACAACAAACATCTTAAATCTGAAATGCTGTGGCATTGACTTCCACACACTTTCCACTCTGCTGAGTGAATCTCTGCATTTTGGGCTTTTTGTATTCATACAGAATAAAGGACAATAACAGGAAACACAACCACTGGCCACCTTCTCTGCCTGTACAAAATGGCTGCACCCTTATGAGCCCACAACAGACCAGCACAGATGGGCAGCCATGTCCAGGCATCACATTCAATAACTGCAGGTATGAGAACACAGCACAGTGCACTACAACTTCACAGCACTGGCAGGAGACTACATGACCCATAATGCAACATAAATTAAATAGAAATATACACACGCATACCACGCACACACACTCACACCACACACATACATATATATATATATATATATATATATATTTAGTGCGATACTACATTATAGAAATGAATTACAGGTGTTCCTGAAGGTATTTTACATACAGACTGACTCACTCTGTCCCAGGTAAGATTTTGCACAATACCAGGAATAATTATGCTGGAGAAACAGCTGTTATGACGTTTTTATAAAGGTGTGAGAACATTTCAGTGTACTTCTGAACAGAATTATAAGTGCACTGTGTTTGGTGCTTTTGAGTGCAGTGTGCAGGTATTGTACAGGTGTCCAACATGAATTTGTCCTATCTGACCTCGACCTCTGACCTCTGACCCTGGGCCTCAGATGCCGAAGATGACCCGGAGGTCGCCAGGGACAGTTTGGTAAAGGAGTTGCCCGTCCCGGAGAGCACCTTGGAGGCCAGCTGCTTCTTATTCTCCTGGAGAGAGGGGATCTTATCCTCCACTGTGCCTTTACATATGAACCTTTGGGAAACAGTTATGAAACACCTCAGTTTTCACTTCACACACAAAAATGCGTGCGCACACACACACACACTCTCTCTCTCTCGGTTGTCCATCGAATCCGATGATGACGTCCACTTCTGTCTTTTATCGGTGAACTCTTTGATGGCTGAATAGTCCTATCCTGGACCCACAAGTCCTATTGCAGTTAGGACATATATATGTGGTGGTAGTGGTAGCAGCAACCATGGGTGTGTTCCTCCTGAGTCTCCTTTGCTGTCTCCTGGCTGTCCTTTCCTCCTCAGGATGCAGATCCCATCCAGGCACAGCTGCCGCCAGTTGTTACGGTCAGCAGCAACATCCTCCAGGTCCTCGGGTCTGATTTTGCACTTCCTTAACGCAGTCTTCAGCTGGTCCTTGTAGCGCTTCCTCTGCCCTCCTGCTGAGCGTCGTCCATGGTGAAGCTGGCCATATAGCACTCTGCGAGGCAGCCGATTTGGGGGCATCCTTACCACATGCCCCAGCCATCGTAGCTGGTGCTGGGTGATCATAGCCTCAATACTTCTGCAGTTGGTCTTTGTGAGTATTTCAGTGTGAGGCACACGATCACGCCAGGTAATTCCCAGGATGTGCTGAAGGCAACGTATATGGAAGTGCTCCAGGGACTTGATGTGGCGGCTGTAAGTTACCCAAGCTTCACAGCTGTAAAGGAGGGTGGTGCAGATGCAGATGGCTTGGTAGACGCAGACCTTTGTGCAGAGATGTAGGTTCTTGTTTTGAAAGACCCGGCGCCGGAGTCTCCCAAAGGCAGCTGATGCTCGTTTAATTCGGTTCTGGACCTCATTGTCAATGCTGCTGTCTTCAGAGAGAATACTCCCCAGATATTTGAATGATGGAACTACTGACAGTTGTTCATCAGCAACAGTGAAGGCTGGTGGTGTAGGTGGGATGGTGGCACTCCATTGGCAGACAACTTCCGTTTTGGTGGTGTTCACTGTCAGTCCCATCCTGCTGTACGCTCTCACTGCCGCCGCAAGGACAGACTGGAGGTTTTGTGGAGTGTGAGACACAAGAGCACAGTCATCTGCATACTGCAGCTCAAGGACCCTTTCTCTATGCAGTTTGGTGGTTGCTTGGAGCCTCCTAATATTGAAGAGGTTGCCATCTAGCCTGAATTCCACTGCCACACCGCTGCTGTCCTCAATCTCCTTGTGGAGAAGCTGGGTGACACACCCATAGGAGGAAGATGTTAAAGAGCACCGGTGCTAGCACACACCCCTGCCTGACCTCTGTATGTACAGGGAAAGGGGCAGACTCTTGTCCTCCTATGGTCACCCGAGCAGTCATTCCATCCTGAAACTGGCGGAGGTTGTTGACGAATTTGTTGGGGCAGCCAAACCTGAGGAGGACGTCCCACAAAAGTTCTCTCTGGACAGTGTCAAAGGCTTTGGAGAGGTCGACAAAGGCCATAAACAGGTCCTCGTGTTGTTCCCGGCACTTTTCCTGAAGCTGTCGGGCTGGGAAAATCATGTCGACCGTGCTCCTGTTCTTCCTAAACCCGCACTGTGATTCAGGCAGCATTGACTGTGATGTTGTTGACCAGCCTCTGAAGCATCACCTTAGCCAGGACCTTACCAGCAACAGTAAGGAGTGATATACCCCTACTGTTGCCACAGACGGCCTTGTCACCCTTGTTCTTGTAAATGGTGACAATGTTGGCGTCTCTCCATTGTTGTGGGATGTTCTCATCAGCCCAGGCCTTGGTGATGTATTGGTGAAGAGTTCTTGTACAGAGGTACCCTCCCTGCTTTAGCAGCTCAGCAGGGATCTTGTCATTACCAGGGGACTTGTTGTTTCTGAGGGAATGGATAGCTGATAGGACCTCCAGGAAGGTTGGGGGCTGGCCGAGGTTGTGAATGGGAGGAAGTTTAGGGAGTTCGTCCAGAATGGCGGGGTCTGCATCAGAGTCCTGATTAAGAAGGGTATCAAAATGTTCAGCCCACCTCAACAGGATGCTATTCTGGTCCTTCAAGACTGTTAGACCATCTGCCGTTTTCAGGGGAGTGATGCAGAGATTTATTGGGCCGTAGATGGTTTTGACAGCATTGTAAAAATTGTGCATGTCATTTTTATCGGCAAATGACTGGATTTCCTGTGCCTTTTTTGCCCACCACTTGTTCTGCATGGTCCAAATAGTCCTTTGCACTTCCTGTCGAGCTCTCTGCCATTGCTGCCTGGTGATGCTGGATGAGGGGTTGTTTAGGGTTGCCCGGTGTGCTTTGTGCATGTTCTTCAGCAAGTTATGAATGGTATCCGAGTTATCGTCAAACCAGTCTTGGTGGTTCTTGCTCTTATAGCCGATGGTTTGGGTTGCTGCCTCATAGAGAGCCAAGCTGATAGAGGTCCAAGTCTGATCCATGGTGTTCTCTGAACTCAAGGAGAACTCCATCTCCCTTAGTTTCTCAGCCAGGGAGCGACGGAACTCATTTCTTGCATCAATGTTTCCCAGGCGGGTGCAATCTAGCCGCCTCCCGTTAGGCCCTCACAGCCGCAAGGGGGGGCGCACTTTCATGTGGACCTTGGTCACAATCATACGGTGGTCTGTCCAGCATTCTGCACCTCTCATGGCACGAGTGATGAGAACATCTCTGATGTCACTGGACTGCGTCTCACTATGACATAGTCAATCAGGTGCCAGTGTTTGGAACGAGGGTGCATCCATGATGTCTTATATTTAGTCTTCTGCTGGAAGATGGTGTTGGTTATGGTCAGGTTGTGCTCAGAGCAGAGAGTAAGTAATCTCATTCCATTTGCATTGGCCTGGCCAATACCATGTCTGCCAAGCACTCCACTCCATATCCTGCTGTTCTGTCCCACTCGGGCGTTAAAATCCCCAAGCAAGAAGATCTTGTCCCTCTTGGGGATCCGGCGAAGAGCCTCGTCCAGTGACTGGTAGAAGCAATCCTTGGCCTCACTCTCGGATGGCAGGGTTGGTGCATAAGCACTAAGAAGTGTGGCGAAGCGATTCTTGACCAGGGGGATACAAAGGGTCATTAGTCTTTCACTAATGCCAACAGGTGTTTCAGTGAGTCTTGGTAGTAGTGTATTCTTGATGGCCAGTCCCACACCGTGCAGATGTTGTCCTCCTGGGGGGTAACCCTTCCAGAAGAATGTGTAGCCCATCCCTTCCTCTGTTAGAGAGCCGTCATCCAGGAGCCTGGTCTCACTCAGAGCAGCAATGTCGATGTTATAGCGACTCAGCTCGGCAGCAACCAAGGCTGTTCTCCTATGGGGTCTATCAGAGCTGCCATACGAGTCCAGGAGAGTCCTTACGTTCCATGTTGCCAGCTTCAGGTTGTATGATTTCTTATTTTTATTTTTATTTTGACCGCGGAAGTGGAATGACCCGATAGGTGCGGTATCCTATCCAGGCGTGGGTTGAGTGGGCAGTTTTTAGGCCACCTTTTCTAGGCCCTTCCCCAGTTGGGGTGAGCAGTGCGGTCCCTAAATAGGGCTGCTCAATCGCACAGGGGACTGCCGAAAACAGCTGCCACTCAGTCCCAGCTGTTAGCGACCATATACCCTGTGCTGCTGACATGCAGGGTTCTAGCTAGGAGCTCCCAGTCCATTCGTACCTGCTCCCGTCACCAGACACCCCATCGCCGCCAGACTTCAACCTGATGTAAAGTCCAGGTACTGTTCACCGTGGTCAGAGGTGGATACCTGCACAAGGTATGAGTCAGTTCCTGTGGTGTTCCAGTCCGGTGCCTGTGGTATTCCGGTTCAGGGCCTCCAGTATTCCAGACCGGTGCCTGTGGTATTCCGATTCGGTTCCTGCGGTATTCTGGACCAGTTCCTGTGAAAAATTCTGACCTGGTGCCTGTGGTATTCCGGTCCGTGCCTGCGGTATTCCGATCCGGTGCCTGTGGTATTCCGATCCGGTGCCTGCGGTATTCCGATTCGGTGCCTGTGGTATTCCGATCCGGTGCCTGTGGTATTCCGGACCGGTGCCTGTGGTATTCCGATTCGGTGCCTGCGGTATTCCGGTCCGGTGCCTGCGGTATTCCGGTTGGAACGTTTTGAGGGCAGCGGAGATTTGGGAGCTCTGATCCTGCGGGACGTGTGAGTGCTGTGGGCAGCCGCGTTGGGCGGGTGAGTGAGCCGCTCGCGGCCGATTGGCTCGGGTCAATATTGTCTCTGAGGGGCGTAGACCAGCGCAGGGCTGACACAGCGCAGGGCGTGCCTCACCTGGAGTCTGGGGAACACACCTGTGTGGGGCCTAGCGCACACACACACACACAAACACGCACACACATGCACGCACGCACGCACACACACATACACATACACACACACAAACGCACACGCACACGTACACACACACACACAGACACACACACACACACACATAAACATTCCAACGCAGGCAGCATTCAATTGGCTGCTTCACAACTGCAGGCTCTCTTTCACATAAAGCAAAGCTGTTTATGAACACATCCAAAAGAAAATACAAATGAGAAAAAAAAATGCTATTTCATTTCTTCATCACGTGCACATAATTTATAGGAGATTGAAAATGAAAATGCAGTGATCTAACTTGCATAGTAAAAAAACCCCACAGATATTCTGACAAACAAGTTCCTTTTTTGCATGTGCGAGGAAGTGAAACTTCATCACATGTTAGTCTTATGGCCAACATTTAGACACATTCGCCATACATGTTCATCTGCCGTCAGAACTGAGTAAGTTGTGCTTTTTAATACTATAATGAAACATGTCAGTGAAGTGTCTATATCCACATTAACAAGATTTACAAAGTACTCTTCGTATATATAAAATATATACCTTTTCCTGTGTGGCAAAAAGGGTAGTTATTTATTTATTCTTATGCAGTCATATTTTTAGGTTATTGTGTGTATTCTTATTTTTAGGTTATTGTGTGTATTCTTATTTGTAGGTTATTGTGTGTATTCTTATTTTTAGGTTATTGTGTGTATTCTTATTTTTAGGTTACTGTGTGTATTCTTATTTTTAGGTTATTGTGTGTATTCTTATTTTTAGGTTACTGTGTGTATTCTTATTTTTAGGTTATTGTGTGTATTCTTATTTTTAGGTTATTGTGTGTATTCTTATTTTTAGGTTATCATGTGTATTCTTATTTGTAGGTTATTGTGTGTATTCTTATTTTTAGGTTATTGTGTGTATTCTTATTTTTAGGTTATTGTGTTACTGTTTGTCACAACAGTAAATTGTCACACCGTGACAAGATGAACAGCTCTCTGAGAAAGGTGGTTACGAAAGCAAGTAAGAGCTCAGCTTCCGATACATTCCCCCTAAACCAGACCCTCTTTAACTGTGACATGTTTCTTGAAATCAGCACAGTAAATATGATCTTTTCTCAGGCTTGACTTAAACACCCTGTATGGCAAGAATACCTCTCTGTTTAACCAGTTCACAGGAAATGGTCATTGTACATTTTAAATAGGAAAGACCGTAGAGTTCTGATAGAATGTTTCAGCAAAAAAATAATCAGACCATTCTAAAGCAGCGATTCGTATTAGCAAGTCCTAAAAATGTAATTTGTCTTGCCATCCTGATTGATTTCCTTGCTATTGGTATCAAACCCCCAGATCTTTCAAAAAATACGACGCCATAAATTTGTATTCTGTCATACATTATTAGACAGTTACTAAATTTGTTATGAAATTTGAGTTATGATGGTAATTACGATACTTTATGCATATTGATTGTTAACTTTACTGTGTTTGTACATGTTTATTTGCGTCAAAGCCTGGAAGATGGTTTGCTTGTTTAGTGTTTACTGGGATTACAATTATGTAGTAATTACAACTCGATTTTATTTTATTATTAAAAAATAAACACCAAATGAGGCATTCAGCAACATTAATCAGCGCTCGTACTGCTCTAACTCACACACTCACTACTCCCATGCAGTGTGTGTGACTGGAGCGCCTGACAGGCACCGCAGTTTTAATGGTTCCTCCAATGTGGCGAGAAAAACAACACGTGATGTCCGGCATTCGTTGCCCATTTCAAAGCCAAACCTAGGCTGTGGACAGGTGAGACCGGTAAGACAGGGTCACAACGGTAATTACACCAACTTCAGCCTCTTGGGCATGTTATGTAATATGTCCATCTATCCACCCATCCATCCATTCACCCTCCACAGGAAGATGCCACACTAACATGGCACACTCTCCACGGGAAGATGCCACACTAACATGGCACACTCTCCACAGGAAGATTCCACACTAACATGGCACACTCTCCACAGGAAGATGGCACACTAACATGGCACACTCTCCACAGGAAGATGCCACACTAACATAACACACTCTCCACAGGAAGATGCCACACTAACATGGCCCTTCCTCACAGGAAGATGCCACACTAACATGGCACACTCTCCACAGGAAGATGCCACACTAACATGGCACACTCTCCACAGGAAGATGGCACACTAACATGGCACACTCTCCACAGGAAGATGCCACACTAACATGGCACACTCTCCACAGGAAGATGCCACACTAACATGGCACACTCTCCACAGGAAGATGCCACACTAACATGGCCCTTCCTCACAGGAAGGCGACCTGACCCTGGAGACGCCATGGCGCCCCCTCAGCAAGATGGCGGGCAGCCTGGGGAGAGCCCAGTGGGACGGCCGCTCTGGCGGGTTCGATGGAGCAAGCGACTCTGACTGCGCACGACTGCGCACGACTGCGCACGACTGTGCACGACTGCGCAGAAGACCTGGGGAGATATCGGGAGCGGTGGTGTTTACTGGGATATGGGCATCATCCCCAAGGAAACAATGCTCGGAGAACGAGGGCAATGAGGACTCAGACTGGGGAGATAGGCTGGTTAGTCTAACCCGCAACTGGGTTCTATGAACTAAACTTGCCTGTGGCATTAATGTGCCATTTAACGTGCCTGTAAGGTTCTAGCATTAATGTGCCATTTAACGTGCCTGTAAGGTTCTAGCATTAATGTGCCATTTAATGTGCCTGTAAAGTTCTAGCATTAATGTGCCATTTAATGTGCCTGTAAGGTTCTAGCATTAATGTGCCATTTAACGTGCCTGTAAGGTTCTAGCATTAATGTGCCATTTAACGTGCCTGTAAAGTTCTAGCATGAATGTGCCATTTAATGTGCCTGTAAAGTTCTAGCATTAATGTGCCATTTAACGTGCCTGTAAAGTTCTAGCATTAATGTGCCATTTAACGTGCCTGTAAAGTTCTAGCATTAATGTGCCATTTAACATGCCTGTAAAGTTCTAGCATTAATGTGCCATTTAACGTGCCTGTAAGGTTCTAGCATGAATGTGCCATTTAACGTGCCTGTAAGGTTCTAGCACAGGGCCCTAGAACATCCTCAGGAAGCTTGGGCACGCACTCTCAATGTACACATTTCCCCGTTTTGCTGGAGGTCCCTTGTAGCTCAGTTACAAATCAAGGAGGAATATTAGAATGTGATTCAGTTCTGCTATTCATGTTAAAAGAAAACCATTTGAATTGAATTGAATAATTGAATTATTCTTAAGATGCTATTCACGCATATCCTTGCACACACAAATGCAGTATGCATACAAATCGGGGACTTTACCACAATGTGTGTACGGGACATGTATGTTCCCATTTCCACCGTATTACTGTCAGTACTGTATTAGCTTGTTTCTGACCACATGCAACTCATTCTGTGGGTCCACCAGTCAGCTTTTCTGAACACTCCAGAAAGTCTGTAGATGAATTGGAGTCATTTCCTTATGAGAATAATAGTACTGGATTCTGAAACTACATAACTACCCCCCTTTGAAAGTTTGCTGTTCATTCCAGGTATATTGCACTGGATATCCGCTAATTTCTTATTAATTTAGTTTGACATAGGTGTTCTGTCTACCCTGAACAAGAACCTGCAGGTTGCATGTTTCTGTGTGATCTCGACTGTCCAAGTAAGACAACAGTTTATTTTCGTTTATATGTATATCCTGACATTACTGCTTTTTCTCTTTAGTCTAACTTTGACTTTGGTAAGCAGCTTAGCTTCCGAGCTTTTAGGGAGGGAACTTTGTTGTTATAAGCACAGTAGAAAGACCTGTGTGCCTGAACAAAGTTTTAAAAAAATGTGTTATCATTTATTAATGGTTTTGTTCAATAGCAGCTGTATTCAAGCAATCAGTTGATACTGCAGTTCTTCCACGAGGTGGCAGGAGTTTGCGGGGAAATTTCTGGGATAAGTGTTAATATGACACATTATTGTAAGATTCTTGTAAGACAGTAAAACCTCACAAGGTGGTGCTGTTCACAGCAGGTGTGTTCCACAGTCTGGAACTAAAACTAAATTAATCTGAGCAGTTCAGAGAAAAAAAAAATCTAAATGATCCCAAGTATTTATTAAATAATGGCTCCAAATTCAAATTGATAGTGGTTTGGAACTACTACTGAAAATTCCTCAAAAGTGTGAAGGAAGGAAGAGCAATCTCTTACCCATTTTGTAGCTTTTGCCGATACGTCACTATAACCAAGGAGGTTTGTAAGCGTCTTATACATACCAATCTTATGTTGTAGACATCAACATATCTGTAAAATACATTTGAGATATGTTGGCGTTCAAAAGCATTGCTAGTACGTATACTTTCTGCTTATCACTGTTTTTAAACAGCGTTTGGCAGTTAAACATAGCGCTTGGTTGTATAGCAGGTGGAATAGCTTGTATATCACAAATACTGGTGCTTGGCTGGTTTACAAGGTTAAAATGTCTGCCTCCTGCAGGACCGGTATATTCACTGGGTGTTGTTTCAGTAAACTCCCCTGGACAGCAGCTATTTACTTCAACTCTGGCTTACGCCCGCATTAGCCTGCAGCGAATGCCTTCATTATAAATGTATTCTGCTGAACAATAAATGTTAAGTCGGGCTATCAGTTTAGTTACAAGCTGCACAAATACTAGTACTAAAACACACCTTTGATGTTTGCAACTCAGGAGGCTTACAGGAGGTGCACTAGAAAAGTACAAGGACTCATTACTTTCTCCTGGTTCAATGAAGGAGCCAAAGTTTCATTTTTCACTGTTGGCACCGCCGCAGGTAACACCCGATGACACGTATATTTCAGGTCTCAAAATTCTGCACACTTTCAGTATCAAACACAAGTACCACAGCAGCAGCAGCAGCAGCAGCTGGAGCAGCAGGAGCAGCAGCAACCATGCATCCAGAGCATCCAGTCCTCTCTATGAAAATACTTCACAATTTTGTGAAAACACCAGGAGCTGTGGCCATGATTATATTATTCATCATATTCCAGTACATTTTCAAAATGGATTTTGTATGTCCCTGTGACCTTCACTATAACATATTTTTCTGTTTACTTTATGTGGTTCTACCATTCGGCATA